>JARFIZ010000393.1:11800000-12174888 GCA_036325965.1 Sinopyrophorus schimmeli
CGGTTACATTAATTTTTTCTATTTCCACCGTTCCAACGGATATTTGATGCTTAATCGGATCTGGAATAGGTTTAAATCCTCCGCTACCAGGTAATAACGGTACAAATCCACCCATTTCAATTTCAGGCATTGTTGGTGGAAATCTTTTAGTATGGACTGCATGTATAACGCTAGCTGAAGGATTGTTCACGATGGCTGATTTTCGTTCGGCCGTTTGTTGGGGTGGAAATTTAGTTTCTTTATTCACTCTCCCATTGTTTCTGTTCCAGAAGTTATTAAGGTTTAGATTTAAATTAGGCAAAGGAAGACCGAAGAAAGTAAAGCCGCTACTGCTAGGCGAAGAGCTTACTCCTTTAGGAATGTTATTATGTTTCTGTGGGTTTGTTCTGTTCTTTGCAGATGCAGCATAAATTGTTGGAGTATCGCCAGGAATGTAATGAGGTGACTGTCCGTTTGTTTTATGAGTGTAGTTATTAGCTCTAAAATCTAATGTATCATTATAAGGATAATCAATGTACTCATCATAGAAATAATCCGACTCTTCTGGGGAAGGAGATAATTTGTTGATTTCCGAATTTTTTGACATGTTGCCCTTTATCCAAGGAGAGAATATTTGAGAAGTTCCATGTATTCCAGAAGCGGACAATAATTCAGCTTCGCACCCAGGAATGATGGGTTCAATTTGACGATCTTCTCGATTGCAATCTTGCCTGGACAATCTCATTTCTCTCAATAATGTGCCGTCGATGCAATGAGGACCTTCAACTGATGATTCTTGAAGCCACGCTCGGAACCATAATATATTACAAGTACAAGTTAAAGGATTACCTAAAACAACAAAGTTATGAGTTATAAAAAAACTTAAACATCTTATAATATCATTTACCATCAATGTCCAAAACTGCAAGATTTCCTCTTAGTTTTAGTATAGATTGTTCGGGGAATGTTATTAATTTATTGTTCTTCATGCTGAGCACACGTAAGCGAGGCATTTCGTTAAAAGGAGCGCCTTGAACAGCA
Source organism: Sinopyrophorus schimmeli (assembly GCA_036325965.1). Classification (NCBI taxonomy): domain Eukaryota; kingdom Metazoa; phylum Arthropoda; class Insecta; order Coleoptera; family Elateridae; genus Sinopyrophorus; species Sinopyrophorus schimmeli. Next base: position 11,801,021 of record JARFIZ010000393.1, read on the forward strand.
CAAATCTGGTTATTGTCCATTCTTAATTCCACAAGCCATTCCATTTTCTCAAGACTTCCGGCTGTAACTCTCGATATTCTATTGTTGCTTAAATCTAACATTTCCAAAGATCTTAAATTTTGTAAACCTGTCTGATCTAATCCCGTGAACTCGTTGTTACTTAGATTCAACATTAGTAAATGTGGAATTTCAAAAAATCCGTTGTTTGCGATGAGTTTTAAGTTATTATCTTGAAGTTCCATAACTTGTAAGGAGGGCAAATTATTAAAAACGTGATCTGAAATTTCGCCTATTTTATTTTTATTTAATTTAATGGCTTTGAGAGACGGCAAAGATTTAATAGCACCAGGTTCAATCATTTCTAGTTCATTGTTATCCAAAAACAACAATTTTAAATGGGCAAGATTATCGAACGCTCCTCTGCGTAACATTTTTAACTTATTTTGAGACAACCGTAGTTCCGATAAAGAAATCAAATTGTTTAAAAGTTCAGGGTTAATTGTGTTTAAATGATTGTCCGTTAACTCAAGTACACGTATATGTTTTAACCCGTGTAAACTTGAAGGTAAGTGAACCAAGGAATTGTGAGAAGCGTCAAGAATTTGAATATCCCTGGTTTTTTTTAATATATCCGGCGAGATTTCATTTAGTTGATTTCTACTAATATCGAGTTTCTTTAAATGCGAAGTTGCTTGTAGGACTTGAGGAATTAAATTGTTCAATTGATTTTGTCTCAGTTTTAACTCGCGAAGTTGAACTGTCTCTTTTAATACATTTGGACTGATGTTAATCATTCTGTTATTGTGTAAATCCAAAATTTCAAGGCGAGATAAACCATCTAAAGATCCGTCTTCCAATTGTTTAAATGCATTTTTTCCAATGTACAATTTCCGAAGTTGCGGTAAAGATTTCATTGTCCCAGGTGAAATCCTACTGATTTCGTTTCCTGTTAAATCTAACATTCTTAGCGCTGGTAGATCGAAATCTGGCGAAGGTAAGATCGGTAAATTATTAACTTGATTATGAGCTAAATGTAAATATTCAATTCCACGAGGTAGACCAGGTACAAATTCAATAATTTGATTATTGTTTACATCAAGCTCAAAAAGTCCTAGGAGATGCCTGAAAGTTGCAGGATGAAGAGACGTAAGAGCATTATATGATACATTGATGTATTCAAGAGAAGGCGATCCTAGAAAACTTTCTGGATCGATGATCGTTAATTCGTTTTCGCTTAAATCAATTTTACGTAATGATGGTAGATTGGCAAGTAAACGAGGTTCAAGTCTCCTGAAGTAATTTTTCGATAAATCAAGCCCTTTGAGAGCAGGTAAATTCCACAGTGGTCCTTCCAATACGTCTGACAACGAGTTATTTTTTAATCTCAATTCTCTTAAAGCAGGCATCGCCATGAAAGCTTCTCGCTCGATAATTTTAATTCTATTATGATCTAAATGTAAACGTTCCAAAGTTGGATGTCCTCTAAGCGCACCAAAAGGTATAGTCTCTAAATTGTTATAACTCATGTCTAAGAAAATTAACCGAGGCAAAGCATCGAGTAACGATCTCAATTCTGCAATGTGATTGATATCATTTTCTACTAACCACAATTCTTCCAAACCACTTCCAGAGTGTTGTAGAAAACTTTCAGGATGCACACTTCTTACTAAATTCTTATTCAGATCCAGCATTCGTAATTTAGGAATGCGGTGAAATGCTCCGTGATGTAATTCGGTTATTTTATTATTAGACATGTACAATTTCTTTAAGGAAGGTAAATCGACGAAAGCAGCTTCGCCTAGTTTATCCATATAATTATAATCTAATCTTAATATTTCTAAAGCAGGTAGATCTCTAATGCTTCTGCCAACAATTGCAGCGTCCGTCAACTTATTTCCAATTAACCAAAGTTCGTTTAAAACTGGAAGATGAGTGATTGCTCGCGGATGCATCCAAGATATACCACAAAATGAAATGTTAACCAGAGTTAGACTAGGTAAATCTTGAAGGAAGCCTCCTTCGAGTCTCGTCAGGCGTGGACTTCCTACGATGTGTAATTTTTCTAGTTTTGGCAAAACCCTAAAATGTCTAGGAGATAATTCAACTAATGATAAAGATTCAACTTGTAGATATCTTAATTTTGGAAGTCCCGAAAATTTTAGTAATCTTTTCATTAAATTTGATTGAATGGTAATGGCTTCCAAAGTAGTCATACGATCTAAAGAATCTTCAGGCAAGCTTCGTAATTCAGGTTCAACGATGAATAATTCTATTAGTGAGGATTCTAAACCAGTTAGCCATCCACTTGAAACACGTTCTAAGCCATTGAAACGAAGCATTAAGCGCAGTACTTGCAAAGGGACGAACGTTTTCCCTGGTAACGATGGTAAATGATTATTTTCTAATATTAGTTCATCTACTGGTTCCTTAATGTACTGTCCCACAGCTTGCAATCCTTCTAATACTTTGGGTAAGTTGCTGTGCGAACACCTAAAAATGGTTACGATGTATAAACCTGCATATCATAACATTTTATTAAATTTTTACCAAATTTGAACTTCTGGTCCACGAACTAAACATCGACATGGTAAAATATTCTTCTGAGGGGGACATATTCGAACTGTTTCCAAGAATCCTATTTCTAAATTTGCTACAAAAATGACGCATGTGTACCAGCTCCATAAACTTAGCATTTTGAAGACGACATTTCAAAAACTGTTCAATATTTAAAATAATGTTCGACTATATGTGGTTTCATGTTAATTGTGTTGACATTGGTTAAATCGAGTTTTCTTGGTCATCTACGATTAAAGAAGAGAACTGTGATTAACGATCATAAGTTGCTATTTGAAATTAATAAAGGCATAGGAATTGCAACAGCATACGCAAATGAGCTCGTTTCTAATTGTAAGAAATATCATTTATTTAAGAGTAGTTGTCTTAGGCCGGAAATTTCGAAAACCAAATGCAATATTAAATAGCAAAAGTTGCAATGTCTAGCGTATGTAGAACATAAACATTTATGTGTTTACAACACAATTTTGATCACTTGTAACAATAAAATTAGTTTCTGCTTCATGTTCTTATTTAATGAATCTAATCGGCCGTCTTAAAGATTTCTTTTGATCCACAATAGATTATGATATTGGATAATAACAAATTGAAATAGAAAACGCTTTTCGTTGTTTGAAAATTGTATACTGTATGAAGGACAGAGGAATTTTAAGTCAAGTCCTGCATCAGTTATTTTAATGGATACAAATCTGTTACACGCAATGCAAATTGAGATATGTTAGTAAAAGTAAAATCAGCTTATTGTTTTAAATTAAATAATTAACTTAAATGTACAGTATAAATAGGTAGGTACGTATTGTTAGTTAAAACTGAATTTTAGGCTTTCACTGAATAAACAAAATAAATTTATTCCACGCAAAATTATACTTGACTTAATCCTTATTTGCCAAAAGTGTATTTTAAAAACACACCTGCATATTAATAATTATATCTAACATTTATTATTTATTAATTCAATATAGAGCTTGGAAAGTGTTGAATAATAGGTTTAGAATTTTTATTTAGAATGGCTCTATTAGTAAAGTATTTTTAAAGAAATATGAAATAGTTTCTAAAAAAAATTTACTATTTTGTTCATCAAAAATTTGGTAGAGTTAATTGTGAATGACGTAATTGGTCTGCATGTATGATGTATTTTATTTCCAAAAGCAGTTTGTCGTGATTGTCATCATTTATGTGAACGGTACTTCTCATCATTTATGAAAGATTACGGTTCTTCTAAACGCAGCATGGTTTCAGAAGAATGTATGATAACAGTCACAACTATTAATCTGTCGAATTAGATTTGCAAATATAACTATGAACATAAAAGTTTATTTTAAATTAAACAAATATTACCTAGTTGTTACATTTTACACACTTTCAAATAGCACTATGGTCTAATATTAAACTATTTGTATAAAAAAAATGTAAATAGAAATTTAGTCTTTGTTATTATACATATATTTAAATAGAAGCATTGAAGTTCGTTAATCAAAAATAAAATACATAAGATTTTTTAAGAAAGTACCTATACAATCAAAATTTGGTTTAATTCTTTTTAAATAAATTTTTTTAATTTTTCTGAAACAATTACACAAAATTGGTTGAAATGCAAATCGTTGACTTTGTAACTGGGTTACTTATTTATGGATGTCCATTATTAGGTAATTCAAGTTGAAAAAAAAATTAAAATATTTCCAATTAAAGTAAAATATTCGAAGTAGTATGCATACAAGATTTGTCTCATTATCATAAAAACCAAATAAATGTCTAAAAAAATGTAAATTAATCACCCCTGTATTATTTAAGTTTTAATTATTGTATGCCTGATGTTTTTTTAATTAAATATTTAAACCAAGTGATTTTTTGTAATTAATTATGTTCCACGATAACATTATCGGTGTAATTTTATTAATGATTTACTTTTGTCAGTTTGTTTCAAATTGTATTCGATATAAATAAGTAAAACAGAAGTAAATATACTTTTTTAAATTTCAGTAAAATATGCTAATGATTTTAAAACTTTAGGTGTTCTAATTTTAAATCCGAGTAAGACTTTAATGGTTATTTGTATTCTTAATACGTATTATACCAGAGTAATGTATCCGGTCAAAAATATACCAACTGGAAAATGTAGGTTCATCCAAGAACACCTCATGAATTAAATGCAAAATATAGGTATATTAAAATCAGTTTTACTTTTATACAAATCTTTAAAATTATAATCATTGAACTATTTATCATGATTATAAAAGAAAATTGTAAAATAAGATATTTTAAATTAATTGGGAACCTGGCTAACAAATTTCATAAAATCTAATTAAATAAATCTTAATAAATTAATTGTAAATTTTCCTTATACGACAACCGGTAATAAAGATAAGAGAATTATCATAATTAAATATTTGCAAAACATCTCTAATTATTATAATCAAATTATTTTATTAAGCAACAAAGCTCTTAGTGTTAAGTGTTAAGAATGCAAGGATTTCGATTGTTTGAATTAGAAAAAAATATAATAACTATGTCCACATATCGTTTAAGTATAGAAAAGATTAATCGAAAACCGATGTGGAATTGTTATATGTAATTAGCTGAAGAACTACCTCAAGAATTTTACAAAATATAATAGGGAAAGTGTTTCCAACAACGTTCGCTAACCAACAAGTGTGAAAAACAATTAATTTCTTACGAGCTTTCTATAAAAAATTAGTATATTGTTTTAAACTAAATTTCGTAATGAAAATACCAGAACTTTGTTAAACCATTGAATTAGATTATTTTGAAAATTTTATAAATTATCTTTACACGATTTGACTTATACTTAAATTTGGTATTTAATTAATATTCAAAAAAGTCATCTTGAAATGAAAATAAAGTAAATAAGTTTTACGATTTTCTTTAATATTTCTTTTAGATTTATTTAAAATGAATTTTAGTAATTTGTTTTCTCTTTCAAATTATTGTAGTTATGGGTCCTACGTTATACTTTTTTTACGATTTGAAAATCATATATTTTTAACATGTACGAAAACAAATAAAACGTTCTTTTGATTTGAAAATAGAATTGGATTCAATTTTACTATTTTTTTGTTAAACTTTCTAATAAACGCACAATTAAATTCTTTAAATGTTTTCTTACATTTTGATGTCACGATTTTAATATATCACTTAAGAAAACAAAGACTTTTAAAGAGAAACATAATCTTATTTCCTGTTAGAATTTTGCATTACCAAAAAGCTTTAAACCGAGTACTCTTTTGAAAATTCTTTAGAAGCTTGTTTAATGCAAAGCGTAAAAGTCAATTTGTATAAAATATAAAGTAGCTTCTCCATGTAATATCATTAAAACAAAAAATTGTCCCTTACCAATTAGTTCACAAAACAAATATTAAGTTGTTTATAATTAATTCCTCTGTTTAAAAACTAACACTAACACGCATTTAAAGCAAACATACAATAGAAAAAAACAGCAAGAAACTAGCACAAATGCGGCACTTGTTATACTAACTCAGTCTTAAAGAAAAGCATGTAGAGAATAGAATTTTTTCACACTCTGGTAAGCTCCTATCAGCTTTTCAGTTTTTAATAAGAATTACAAAATTCTTTTATTCTTTTGTATTCTTGTATTTATAAGATTCTTATGACACTCTTTTTCTAATAACAAGTATAATTATGATTATTGAAATTTCCTTATAATTAACAATAAAAATATTTAACTGAGTGTATATACAATGCTTAATTAAAATCACACTTGCAATCAAAAAGTAAAAGATTATGCAATTTAAATGACAATTTCAACAACTGATTGTAAGCTAAAACTCGGTATTCGACTATTTTTGTACAGAAATTTATTGAAAATATTGTAGTTTTTCAATTTTTGTAAAACATAAATTATGTATGGATAAATTTTTCAATATTTATAGCAATGTATCTTTTTTTTAAATTATAAGTTATGAATATGATAAATCAATCTTAATTTTAGGAATGGTTTTAGTAAATTTTCATTAAACTTAAAAAAAAAAATTTTCAATCAAGATAAAAATCAAATATTAAATTATATAAGAGGAAGTCGAAGCTAAATTTCATTTCAGAGTGTTACTTAATTTTATAATTGAAATATGTATTCAGTTTAATTACTCATGCGTTTAGTAAGACTGTAACGAAAGGCTATTAATAATACATGTATAATTAAATGATCTTGTATTAATGATCCTATAAAGATGATCAGAAAACTAAATACTTTAATATTAAAAAAGCTTTGTATCATAAACAATATTTTAGTAAATTTTTACATTTCCTCAGCAAATATTGCTTCTGCATTAGGTAAATCAATAGAAAACTTTTGCTTCTTTGTTGATTTAACGTTTTCTGTTAATGAGGCTCGGCTTTCATCAAAATATTGGTTTGGATGATTGATAACGTTTTTACTAGGTTGTCCATGTGTGTATTCAAAATATTTTGTACAAGCTATTTGATAATGTGAGGAATTTACCAGACTCAAAATTTCCTGAATACCTTAAATAAAATTAAAATAATTAGTAAAAAAAAGATTTAAATTAAATAATTTTACCTGAACTAGGTATTCCATATTCATTTAATTTTTGTTGCAGGTTACTCGCGTTAAAATGTTTAAATGGACAACCATGGCTATCACCAATTCCAATACTGCCTGTAATGATTTTTATACAGCTATATGGACTATAGTTTATCATACTTCCAACTTTCCCATAATGATGTTTAATTAAATAAGAATATTGTTTTTCAAATTGACCGATATCAATTTTTTTTGTAAATTCATCTCTCCAATATTTCATCATATCATCAAACTTAACACCAATTCCTTTTATAAATAATCCATATTGCATTCTGGCACCATGTTTTAGATGATGAGTGGAACGAAATACTTCATGTGTGTGCCGCATACATATTGGGAAGTGTTTACGAGAATATAAATCTAAATGTTCAGTGTTTACTGCATCTTTTTCATCTGAGGAGGTGTACTTTTGTCCAGTGTAGCTTGTATGTAATCCTTTCAAAAGACTATTTATACGATCATCATCTAATAGAGATATTTTACGACTTGAATACTAGAATTTAAATTATAAAGTATGTTGTTTATCAAAAGTAATATAGGACTTACTGCTAGTGATTGATTTAGCTGAGTCCTGAATAAAAATAAGATACATGTAATTAATTCTGATTCAGGAATATATGCAAAACCATGTTTAATGTAGACTCTCCTATTCTTTACCAAACTCAATACTTTTGTAAAATGAACCTTATAAAATTCTATGCTCTCAATATGATCACAACCTGAATCATATAACTGAGTCCTTAGTTGTTGTTTCGTTTGAGTAGAAATACTTTCATAAACCAATTTATTTATGTCCAAGAACCTCTTTATCTCTAAAGGATTTCTTTCAGCAATTTTTATAAAACGTAGTTTAAACCATTCTATTTCACGTGATAAAAACCAACGTCTTAAGTCGTTTGAGCGACAATAAGCTAAACGTAAAATAAAGTGTGATAGATGGTCTGCTCTTCGAGCTTGTAATGATAAAGTTTCATTTCTTGGTTCTAATAAATAAATATACTTTGTAAGTCCTTGTTTTCGTAAATCAGTCATGACAACTTCAATCCAAGATTTCGAATATATTTTAAGACCTTTCTGAGTTGTTTCTTCTAATATTCTTAACAACTTTAATCGGTCAAAAGCTAATTCTTCAAATTCCATAAGAGATATTTCATTTTCAGGGGGTGTTGCATACAACTGTAAATCATGTGAATAAACTTCACTCAAATTATCAGAAACTACAGTTTTTGGTTTCTTTTTACGTGTAATAAATTCCATTTTATTTAATAAAGGATAAATTAAACACAGTAGCACACTGAAGTTTACAACAACCTAACCTTCTTCTTGTATTTTGGCGCTAAAATTGTCAACAAAACAAATGTCTATTAGGCAACTTGTGAAACCCGCATAGTTGGTTGCATACGTTATTTTCGCTTTTGTAACAGCTAGTAAAATTATTTAAATAATTATGAAGAAAAAGATTTAAATAGAACAATCGAGAAGAACGTATTAGTGATTAAAGTTGGACACGTCAATAGAATAAAGTTGGCTCACAATATTTTATATGAAAATGAAAAATATTAATAAACACTTGTAAATTAGAACTATTAAAACGAATATTCTTCGTACGTACACTAATATTAATAATAAAATTTAAAATAAAATAATACATGAGTAATTACCAATGATAATAATCTGGTGTGTTAATTCGTAAAAAGTATTAGAAACCATAAATTCCTCATCAGACCATAAGGACTTTGAATGTAACGTAAATGCAGCACTGACTTCAATAAATTATTTCTTTTCTTTTCGATTTTTATTTATTTAAAAATCTACCTAAAAGAAAATTGTTATAAAATTTTGGAGACTCTTCCTCACCTACATCTGCCCTGCCGGCTACACAAATAATATTTTTAAAATAAATTATTTTAATCAAAATTTTGAAAAAAATTGTCAGCCTCCTCCTCCTCCTCTATACCTGTCCTAACCCAACCGTAAATTACAAAATTAAATCTTTATTAAACAGAATTTTGAAAAGCAAATTTTTAAGGTAGCATTTTTTTAATACATTTTTTAACTGTTATGTACAATTATTTTTTTAATTTGGTTGTAGTTATTATAAATGATCTAAAATAAAATTGTTATTAAAATAATGGTTTCTGACAAAAACTATTTTTTTTGAAACCGATTACTTCATCTTTTCAGATGAGTAAAGTAATTATCGTTGGACGAAAACCCACCCCTTTTATAACCGAATTAAAACTCAAAATGTCGAGCTTTCGCCGGCAAAAGCTCCAGACTTTTTGAGTTGAAAGATGCTTCAAATGTGGGAGAGTCAAGACGCACGAATCTTTAATTTTATGGGAAGAAACGCATGAATTTTTTAAATGTCAAGTGGTCAAAACTCAATATTTAAGAACTAAGATAAGTGACCTTTTAATAAAAGTCAAAACGCTCTGAAAAAGATAATAAACGCCCTGAAAAGCAAAAGTTAGTTGATTAAGTATTTCAAAAAAAGTAATAAAAAAAGCTGAAAAGGAAACACATCATTTAGTCAAGGTAGCCGCAGGGGGAATTTCGGAAACGAAAATTCACAAACACTAACCCGAACCGCAAAAATTTGCAAAAAATAAGTCGAATCTATATTTAAAGAACCACGCACGATGTTGCTGAGCTCAAAGGGCTGCAAAGCAATTATTTCGAAAAACCGTAACTCTCCCAACATTTGGTTGTTATTAATTAGGGCGCATTTTTATTCCCCTTTATTTTATTTTAATTCTTATTCAACTTTTAGCTTTTAGTAAATGTCCTAAAAGCTCATTTCTTTTAGCTTAGGCGCACAATGACCACCCTTTTGGGGAAGTCAAAAACTTAGACAATAATTTCAAGAAACAAAGCGGAAAAAAACTCGATGACTTCCAAAAGGATAGTCAAAACCCAGGGCCCTAACCACAAGAAGACAAAAGTCTCACGCCTGTGCTCTGACCTAAGAGCTTTCGCGCCTGAAATTGGTGAAAAATCTATGCCCCCTCTTCCGCCATCTCTAAAAAGATTCAATTTGAATTAGTTAATAAAAAACTTAGAGCTCGCGCTCCTTGTTTTCGAAAAATCTTTTTAGAAGTGGCAGCATTAAAAATTCGCGGTATCTAAGGGTGCCCCATGCCCAGCCAGCGTGGACATGGAAGCGGTACAAGTTTACATGAAATACACAGATATATAAACTTTTTTTTGTGCAATTGCATTCAGGCTAATTAGATTTATTAGAATAGTGTACAATATTCAAAATTAGAATACTTATTTGTTAAGAATGCAAAAATTGACCTTTCAGCAAATTGTACAAATGTTGAAACAATAATCGGAATTATTCTCCCTGTTTGGGTTCTGGTGCAAATACAACAAATTCTTATAACTAGGCGAGGGGGCGCAAGGGTTCTTACGAAAGATAATAAAAAGCACCAAAAACCCAAAAGTTCGAATGAATTCCGATTGCAAAAGACTTGGCCCTTTTGCAGCTTATTGTATCAACGCGGAAGCTTTCAGCAATTTGCAAATTAATTCAAAAGCGATGCTTGAAAAAAAATCCATCCTTACTGAAAACCTCCATACACAAATATAAAACAAGAAAAATAAATTGCAGGGGTGAACTGGTTTTTTAAGCACAGAACGAACATCCAACTCTGAAAGGCGTACTCTCCGAATTTTTATTTCGTCCTCTGCTTAAGTTAAAGCAAAAGCCATGTTTTTATTAACCAAGCAGATGGTTAATAAATCTTTAAATTACATGAATTAACTTTAAAAACAAAAAGTCTAATTTGTTGCAACAATATAATTATGACTTTATCATTTAATTTACCACAAAATATTTAAGAAAATGCAAAACACAAATCAGACGCCCGAGAAAAACTGTAATTAAGTAATTTGAAAATTACAGTTGATTCTAATCAAAAATATTACTTTAATGAAAACACACAGCAATTTAAAAAAATAGCTTAAAATACTCATTAGATATGTTCTCAATTATAATTTTAAATTGCATTACTTTATTAACTATTCCAAAACACTGTAATTTTTTTTTAGTGAGCAATAAAAATATTTCATAGACAATACTTTTGGCAGTTTCATGAAGAAAATTTTAATTAAAATAATTTTATAACATTTAGGTAAGTAGGTAATTTACAAATTAAAACTTTTTTATAAAATATTTATAAAAATGTATATGTGAAAGTTGTGAATTGAATTTGAGAATGAAAGTACATATTGACTATTGTAAATGTTATTGAATTGTTAATTTGACTGTATTTATTAAACAATGCATTAAAATGCCAAAATAGTGGTTTAAATTTTTTTTGTTACTAATTGAAATAAATTTTGATAAAAGACAATGGATTCTATTAACAAATTGATATTATTCAAAAAAACAATGTAAAATGCCTAAAAGTTTTAAACAATTTTAAAAATATTAACACGTAATTTGAATTTAAGGGCGTCTGATTGTATAATTGCAAATTGTTTCTAATTTGCATGAGAATAACCATAAGCAATAAATGATCAATAAAAGTTGTAAAATTATTATAGTAATTATTAAATTGAAGCACTCGACAAATTAAAAAAAAAATCATGTATTATTTAGTTTAAAAAAGTAATCAATAATTATAATGGCTGCGAAAATACTGAACACATTTTTCAGGTGGAGACTCCTATATTAAAGTAAAACGCAAAACAAATTAAAAATACCTTACGACTGAATACTAAATAAATTAATTTAAAGCATTTGATGAAAACTTTAATAAACAATCGTAAGGTTTGCAACTTAAAATCGGCGATCCAAAATTTTCTAAGTGCCTGAAGGGCATTCCGACTGAAATATCCGCATTAAAGGCGACCCACCCAAACGCAATCCCAGGCGCAGCGCAAAATTTTCTAAGAAAAAATAAAGAATCTCCACCATCCGGTTTCACCACCTGCAATAGGAAGAATAAAACCTACTTACCGAAGAGTGACTTCCTCCTCTTCCAACGTCCCTAACGCTGGACGAACCTACCTAATGTCCTTTTAGAGATGTCTTGTGCACCTCGGCGTTCGGTTGTCCGAGGTGCCATCCTCCACAATCCTACCCTTCGTCCAACGATCAGCTGCTGCAGGTCCGGAGAAGACTTCTTTAAAATGGACACGCGCGATTTTTGATTTAAAGGGACCACTACTTTTACTGGGAGGGCATACACTCGTTTATAATACTGCGAATTTCAAACGAAAACCGCGAAAGTTGTAAAATTTTTATACCAGGCTGAAAACATCCAAAAGAATTAGTTTTGATTGTCTTTGGGTCGTTGCAACAATAATTAAGCAATACTAACTGATTAATATTAATTAATTAAAGTTGCAACTAGAGTTCCGACCAAAATTGTTTAAATTTTGATTAGAACTCTTCGAATAAGTTTGATTAAAAATAATTGTTGGCTAATCACAAAGACCATTGAAATGTTATTATCAGTTGGCCTCGCAAAAAGGCAACGAGATATCCGAAACCAGGTAGAGAAGTTAAAGAGTGACTAATAAATTATTATATAATGAACGTAAAATTATTTTAAATAATTTAAAATTGCTGTAGTTAAATTCTTAAATTTTGGGGGTGAAAAGACATATTTTTCATCCCCATACCCAAGTAATAAACTGTATTTAAATGACTTTGTGAATGTTTAAAAGTCCTAAAAAAAATTAAAAATTAGTAATAACAAAATCGAGCTGAAGAACTGCACCCTTGAAGACCCCAATAGAACAGTTAATAAAACCTAAATAAAAAGTTCAACTTAATAAATAATATCAATGTACTAACTAAAACTAGAAACGTTGAAACTAAAAACAAATAGGTAAGTATTGTAAATGTGCAAGATTGGAACCCACTTCAAATTCCAGATGATGGCAAACCTAGATACAATAAATAATTAAAAGAAAATTTACCTTTAAAATAATGGGTCATCTTCCTGAAATCTGCGATGTGCTTTGAAGATGATATCCTGGGGATGTTTCAGAAGCTCCATTCCATGGAATGAATAAAATAAAATTATTTATGCCTCTTACTTAAATGATGAAGAAATAATTAACACATTTTACGTATTATTTAAACACCCTTTAATACAAGAATGACATTTTTAAAGAAGCTCTAAATGCACTTGTTTTTACAATGAAGTTGAACACACAACTAAATTTTGTTACCCAACACCGAAGCACTGCAAATGTGGTTATCGCTTATCTATACAAAAACATGTTATCTATCAAACCAGGCAAATGCATAAGCCTTACAATTAGGCACCCGATATACAAAATAATTTTATTCTCGAACGTTGCTAATAAACAATTAAATTAACAATAATAAAATTATTATACGAAGTATGGTTATTATTAATTACTAAGATTCAATTACTTGTATCTTGCGTAATGTTTAGCAACAAAATAAATATAATAATTTTTGAAATTTAACAAATCATTTTAAATTAATATATTGCTCAGAATAAAACGATAGTCAAATATGAAGCAATCATTTTTATAACAGCTTAACAATTTAAAAATATTTTTATACTTTAATTACTTTAAAAAAATTTCAGCAAAAAATTAAAGCAAATTGCAGATTCCTCCGCCTCTTACAGCTTCCCAGTCCTCGCCAAAAGTTGAAAATCAAATTGTATTGTCAGTTTAAAAAATTGTTGTCTTTGATTTTTTAAAAAAAATTATGCTATTACCAATCCTTCAAAATTATAACAAAAATATATGAAAAATGCATGTAACAAGAAAAGCCCAATGAAATAATTAATGTTTCATTTTAGATATTGGCATCAAATAAAATTATTCCCAGCAATTTAAAAATTGAAGCCCAGCATTAATATAAAAAACATTAACGTATTATAAAAAACAACATTTATAAGTAGGTACGTTTAAAAAAATTACTAGAATATATCTGATTTAATTGGTGCATATTTTACACTAAAAAAAGTCCTTTGTGAAATTTTGCCTTGCTTCTCTGTAAATTAATATGCAGAATTCATAATAAGAACATTTCAACAACAATTTAAGCAAAGTAAATTTATTTTAATCATCTAACTTCTAGACGAATAAGTATCAAATGTTATATTAAAAGTAAAATATGAATTATTTATTGATTAGAAGAAAGAGTAAAGGCAGGGTTTAATTGGTGTAAAATATTTTATAAGGAAGACCAACTGAACACCCAAAACAAGCCTTGCTCTTGGATACATGATCAGATATGCCCCTGTAGAAAAATAAGAATAAAAAAAATCACCTGAGGATCATTTCAAATCTCATCTTTGGTCCAGATTGGACGAATCTGCTAGGCACCAGATGGGCATAGATGTTGAAACCATTCAATTTCTCACAGGTGAACCTAACATAAAAAAATTACAAATAGAGTCGTATTTATTAATAAAGTTAAATTCGGCTCATTTGTGTATTATAAAAATTCCAAGAAATATCCGTGCTTTACGGTTACCTAATTAAAAATTTACAACAAACACATAGAATAAAAAAATATTGGTAGAAAACACCCCTGCTGATTTGTTTAAAACTGCTAGCTCATCTCTTGATAGGAAGCGAGACGAAATCACCTGTATAAGTCTAAAAAAAATATTTATTGCTATAAAGGGTAGTTATGTTTAACCAACAATATATTCCCTGCATTTAAATTCCTCTACGAAGTCCATTGAAACCTATTTTTGCAAATACCATGTTTAATCAAAGGTATTTTACAAAAGTAATTAAGCAGAAATAATCTTACCGTTCAAATAGATTTAACAACACACTTTTCAAAATTATTAACAGTCAAAAATAAACCAAAAATCGTTTAAGTACAATTGCATGTTCTTAAGACATAAGCACAGCGCACTTCGAGTTCAGCGCCTGCTTGACTTGTACGAATAGGAAAGCCGACGTCACACTTACAGCCGAGCGTAAGAGAATATCTCTATCCCTCTTTTCACATAAGGCCAGCCTTGTCGCACTCCATACGTTTTCCTTTAAATTGATGCCTTAAACAATGCAGTAAATTCACTTTTATTCGAATTCTATTTTTTTGAAAAAAACCAACAAAATCCATTTTGAAAAATTATGTAACTGGTCAAAAACGATTCTCTATAATTCTAAACTATAGTTTTGACACAATTTCTTATAAATTCTTTGAAATTGTTTAATAAGTTTGATCGATGGGGTTCTGGATAAAATTGTACTCGCCACACTCAGAATCGGTTGCTAATTTGGGGTTCTGGATTTCCCTCACGAATTTTGCTGGCAATAAAGCGGTTTCTGAGAATTTGTTAGTTAGAAGTAAACTATTCAAAATTTTTGATTCAATATATGATTTTTGGATACTTTAATAGAACTCACGACATAACATAGGTCTGATAAAGTTATTCCATCTCCAAATGTACAACAAGCTAGAGAAAACATTTAATAATAATATTTTACATTAATAATAAACAATAGTTTCCCATTATGACTGATGATCTTTAAAAGCGATGTCTTAGAAGTTTTTTTTTTGATTTCTATCTCCAATGTTTTGCAAACATCTTGATAAAAATTACATTTAATCATAAGGTGATAAACTCATCTAAAATAATTTTATAACATTTTATCTAACAATAAGAAAAACACAGTTAACTGGTTGTGTAATTTTAAAACGTTAACATAAAAATATTATTAGTAAATTTGATTTTTGTTTAAATTGTTTTTCTTTCAATAATTTGACCATGTATTTTCTGATTGTAGGTATTCATTCACCAACACCGTAAAGTTATAATTTTCAAATAATATTTACTTATAATTTTAATAGCAAAACCTTCGATTAAATTATTTCTGATTTTCGTTAATAAAGTTTTTTAAATTGCATTTAACTCTATTTCTTCTTCTTCAGTTTGTGTTCATCTATTATTGGATAAGCTCCTCTTCTAAGTTTTTCCATGCTTCTCTGTTTCTGACAATTCTTGTCCAGTGCTTTCCAATAACACTTCTGATATCATCAGACCATGTTCTTTGTAGTCTGCCTACACTTTGTTTTTGTTTTTAATGTCATATTAATATGAAGAAGTTTTACCAAAACTCTAATCGATGGCCAGTTTCATTAGTAATACACTATTTAATAAGTACATTAAGATTGTTTATCGTTAAAATATTAAATCAAACTTTTAACATTATTGTACGAACCCAATGAAGAAAATAATTATTTTTTTTCTATTTTGACTAATCAAAGTCGATACCAATAAATCTTAACTAAAGCAATACCTAAAAGATAAGTCGACAACAATAAAATCCACATCGTAGCGAATATATTTATTTGCCTTTAATTTAATAATATCCCGAAAGATCGCCTTGCAAATAAAATATCCATTTTATGTTAGATAAATTAGCTTCGTTGGTGTGAACCACCAATTTACCAGTAACTGAATATTTATTATCAATTAAAATTTCCAAGTTCTTGTAGGGCGTTAAAAACACAATTATTTTATAATTAGTTCTAGATTTGATACTGTCGGACATTGTTTTCAAGCTAAATATTGCTGGTTCTATGGTAAAATTGAAAGTCATTGTTTTCTCAAAGGGGTTGTAAAACACAATATTAGTACTTCCTCCTGGCGTTACAAAAAATGGTCCTTGGGGTTTTGGTGGGTTACAAATACCAATTAAAGGATATCTAAAATATTTCAACTTATTAAATTATATTTTATTTTTTATTAATTCTTACATGTAAGGTCCTGTGTCTGGAGAACTTATAGTCATTGTAGTCTGTACAGTTCCAAGACAGTTAGGTACAAAAACTGTGTAAAATTCGCATTTTTCATAAGGTTCGGCAGTTATAGAATTTTTCAAATAAAAGACATCTGAATCTAGCTACAACAATACATAAGAATATATAAATTATTACTGAATAATCAAATGTTTATCAGTAATTACATACTTGAGCATAAAAGTTGACTGTATTTCCCGTTGTATTTTTGATAACTCCACTTTGAGAAACTGTTTGGCCTAGGGTTGTTGTCAAACGAATGCTTGGTTCAGGAGTTGGTGGATGTGATATTAAAATTAATTCATATAAAAATGTTCCAAATTCTTGTGATATTATTTCAAGCTGTAATTCAGTTTCTCCAATCAACAAAGGATTAAAAGTAATTTTGAATGGATGCTGCAAAAAAAAAATTTCCAAATTGGGCTCTTAAAGGATTTCTTAAATGTCTAATCACCTCCGAATAAGGTGGTATTGTAAGAATATTTTCATAGCTCAATTCAGATATTGTGGGCTTGATATTGTATATTACACTATTTTTTATGTGATTTTGAAGATTTATGGTATAAGAAACAGGAATTCGTACACAGGTTGTTAGTTGAATAGTTTCTAATGGTGGACTTTTAACAACAGTCAAATATATTTCGTAGAACAGATACTCCTTTGTCGTAGGATTCTTAAAAATAACTTTAAAGCTTAAAGAGCCTTCGTTTAGAACGTAAATTGTCCAGGTATATTCCCTTTCGGACTGAGCTAACACATCGATGGCTTCATTTCCAGTTAATTTGTATAAAGTCTTACAAATCGTAGGCGAATATTCCGCATCTGATATCACAATAAACTTTTGTGAGGACTTTAACCAATTTCTAACTGTTAAAATTTCGCTGTGATAAGTTTTGCAAGTTATTTCTTTTTCTATTCGATCAACAGGAAGAGGTGCATTTGCTACACCAACTAAATTATACAGTAAGCCTTTACCATCAGGTAAACTAAAGAAAATAGTTGCCTAAAATAACAATTTTAAAATTAACTGTGTTACATAGTATTATTTATCTTTTACTTTATGTGTGTTTTCATTGGACATTGTTAATGGTTTGTAAATTACTTCGCATAACCCTAAAGACATTGGATTTATTGTAAATTCTTCTTTGGCTGAGAAATATTGACCAGTAACTGTTGGAGGGATCTTCCACAATTGTCCGGTTCTGCAATAACATTATTGAAAGTAACACATTCAATCTTTTTGTTCAACTTACGAATTTTGTATTGCGATACTTTTTGTAATTAATTCTCGAACAGGACATTCAAAGTTAATTATTTCTTTGGGGACTGGCATATTAAGGCACGTTGCTGTTAAAACCAGCTCTAAAGTTCTTGTGTAACTTTCTATTTGACATCTTATCTGGAAATCATTGTTATTAAAACGGTACACCTACAAAAGATAAAAATTTACTTTTTCTTCAATTAAACAGGAGATGTTTAGTGGATGGAATTTAATTAAAAATGTAACGCTGGATTTTGGTGAAACGTATCCATGGTTGGGATTTATTGTAAAAACAGATTGAGGTTTCTCAAAAAACCATTTAAATCTAAATTGATGAATTATTCGTTATTAAAGACGATTATGAGTAACCTATTTACTGACATAGATCCCACATCTCCTTTATTATGCAGTACTACTCTTTGTTTACTTATGCATCCAAGAATTACACTTCCAAAAGCTACGCAACTTTTATCCAATTCAAACTCAGGTGCTAAACAGCACCCTTTAAAAATACTAAGTGTTTCCATTATATCTTGCACTTGATAAGAAATCTAAAAGTAAACCAAAATAAAATATCTTTTTAATAAAATACTTCAATTGATTTCCCAACACCTTTTCTGTAAACGTTTGCATTCGTTCAGTAGGAGAGAATTTTATTATAAATTGTCCTGTGTGATGGGGCAATATTCTTGTAAATTTATTTGGAGAAAACGTTATAAATTCTCGAATCAGGCGATGCTCGCGCATTTGTACCGATTCAACATACACTTCTTCAGCCGGCTCGCTGCAATACAATGTTTTAGATTTCAATCATTATCGATGATTTACAATGCATACTTGTTTCCCTTTTTACTACCTTTTCTTTTATCTTCGTTTTTATTCTTGTCACCCTTTGTAGACTTTGTATCTTTTTCTTTCTCCTTTTGCTTTGTTTCGCTTCCCTTTTTATCTTTATCTCCTTTGCTCGATTCTCTAGAAATGATAATGTTAATGGTTTGTCGAATAAAATTTAGCAATGTGCATACGTTGTAACTTTTTTTGGTTTAGGTGGTATGTGTTCGATTTCAAAATCGGTAGGTAAAATTTTCTTAGGTCTCGAAAAATAAGGTAAGCGATCGTAGAGATCGAAAATTATATCTACTGGGGCATTGCTCTTATTTTCAACTCAACTAATCTCGAAGTAGATTTTCCAATTAACACACACCCTAAATCAATGAATCTATCTTGTAGATTTTTGAGTTCTATTTGATTCAAAACTCCTTCTCCGTAGATTTTGATTTTTTGCAATTTAGAGTTGATGTAAAATTCTACTTCGGTGTAGTAACGTTGGACTTCACGTGGATGGAATGTTAGCATGAGATTTTCGGATTTCTTTGCGGGTATCTCTTTTGCTTTATAATTTATCGATAGATGATCTTGTGACGGAAGCTTACACTCCAACCTACATATGTGTTAAATTATAAGTATCCTCGCGGCCTTAAACGTACTCGGGAAACACTCTGTTTTCAGAGTTTTTCCAGAGTGCATTTAAGACCACGAAGGTGCCATATTTTATACTAAGATATAAAAATGTTTTGCTCACATCACTGGCATTTCATCGTCATTTATAAAATCTACAATTACTTTATAGTAATCTGTGCAATCCTTTTGTATTAAACATGGTCCAAAATCGTATTCTAATAGCGAAAATCGAAATAGTGAATGACTAGCAGCTCCCACTAAATGAATTATATAAGTAGGACCATATCTTATCTATAAAATATAAATTTGGATCCAAATGTAAATATTATAATTAGGATTACCTCTAATTTGATTTTTAACTTTTTTAATATAACTTTGGTTAAAGGCGTAATACACATAAATGCTTCGATTTCGGATTCACTTGGTACGAAACCATCTTTATTCTTAAAAGTAATATCAATTTTTTGTGTAGCTGGAGAATCCTTTACGTTCCACGTATAATAAAAACCTGCAAAGCCTGCATTGCGTATTGTAAAAATCGTTTGTTGTTTCACACGAGGAACCAACTTTAAATATATAATTTTTAAACGTTATTTAGATTAAACAAATCTATGACTTACTGATTTTAATTCCAACATGTTTACATCATGTTTATTTAATGTTATTTTTGTTCCATCGTCTGATTCGTAGAAAATGAAAGGTTGGATTTGATAACAGTTTGTTGTTACAGCTAGGTGTACAGGTCGTTTTTTTCTTTCGACCAAACATTTTATATTAAAATTGAATTCTCCAACTTTTATAGGATGAAAAGTTATTCTAAAAATTAAAAGACTATTAATCTATCCAAAATAAGTTTTTGGCTAATTCAGTATTTGTAATAATAAATATTGTATAATTACTTAATTTGTTTTTGCCCAAACGGTGCTAAGACACCTTTCAAAGGCTCAACATCGAGTGCTTGATGACGAGCATCACTATAAAAAGAATCTCTTCTAAATTTAAAATCGGTTTCTACATCTTCATTGTTTATTAAAGCGATCTGTTCGTGGACATCCACTCCAATAACTGTCGGACGAATTTCTAAATGTGGAAGAGCAAAGGCGATGTTGGGTTCCCGAGCTTTCGCCACGAACAAAAATGTTTTTGAAGATTTATATTTTTCAATATTAAAAATATAAAACGCCTCGAAAGTTCCAGCGCTTTGAGGCAAGAAACTAAATACCGCTTCGGTGCTTCGTCCTTTTTCTACATATCCTTCTGGTTTGTGACAATGAAATAGAGATATTTCGAACGTATTTGCATGCAATGGTTTCCAATTATAATTAAAACATACTCCTGTTGGATTCATAATGTTAAAAGTTCTACGGAAAAAAATTTAAAATAAAATTTAGAACTATAAAAATGATTTCACTTTACTTGGTAGCGGTAATACCTAAACCTACTGCTTCAAATTCTACAATAACGGTGTTTTCATCAGCCATGTCTTTGCAAAATTTTGGTCCATATCTTCTTTGTAGATAGTCACTCGGAGGTATGTCGAAGTAATATAGAGGAAGTAGACTTCGAGCCCTTATGGGTATGTTTAAACTTTGTACGAAAGGTTGAAAGTTTGTAATTTGTGCTTTCAGATGCACGAGGTAATCAAAAACATCTCTTGGAGTAAAATATAAGGTAAACGTGTGACTATCTTTTGGTTTAATCGTTACGACTTTTGGATTAATGCTGAATGGTAAGAAGTCATTTTCGCACCATGAATATGTACTGCGATCCGAGAAGTTCGTTTCAGAGCTAAATAAACTCGATTTGCCCGATTCAAGACTTAGTTCGTCTGATAGAAACTTTTCTAAACAATAAACACAAGAAAATTGATGGATAGTTTTACATGTTAAGATGGTTTACCGTTTCCTGTTAAGTGAAAGGGGTGTTGATTATGATTCGCAGGAAACAATGGTAATTCATCCCCAAAATCGGCATCTTCATTACTTTTTAATTCGTGCGGAATTGACGCTTTTATTCTTTTTGGATAATTTTCGTCCATAATTAAGTTCCAAGAAAGTTCCATAAATATGTCTGATGTGTTGGTTACTGTGAACTGCACAGACTCTTTCTGTAAAAAAATGTGTCTATATAACAATATCAAATTTGTTTTTACAGTTTACCTCAAATGCTAATGTATCGATTATATTTATTTGTTTAACATTACATACATATGTACACATATCACATACAACACTTATATGCAACGGTATGTACTTTTGAGTCTCTTTTAATATTTCAATAGCAGGTTCGCTTTTGTCTTGTACTGTTTTAATTGTTCCCATACTAGAAAAATTGTGTACTATTAATATTCATAAAACCAAAAATAGTAGTTGGTGGTGTGTTGGTACAATGACCACTTAGTAGTAATTTTCCTTTTATAATTTGAATTTATAGAAAATTCTATATAACAGTTTCAGTAATATTAAAAGATCTATTATACAAAAACTTTTTAAAGCACTACTTGTGTTTAATTGATGATTAAACGATTAGGTTTTAATTTTGAAATATTTCACCATAAAACCTATTAAAGGGTTTTATCGGGCGTGGACTCCCGAGCTATATTTTTTTTATTAAATTTTTGAACATTTTTAATTCCGAATTAGTTCAGATAATTGACGTTCTACTCTATAGTTTCAATAGCTAAAACTATTTCAAAAGTTAAATTTGAAATATATTGTTTTTTAATATTTCTAAGAAACTGAAATAGAAACATACCTATCGCAACTCGCAAACGTATGATAACTCATTTCTGACATATAAGAACCATCGGGAGAAACACATAATTTTGAATTTGTAGATATATTTTCTATTGGTTGCCAAATCACGACATTTTGTCTTTCGTCCCATGACAAAAGTTCCAAACCTGGTTTTTTATATTCGATTTGATAAAATGTACATTTCAACGCTTCCTGTAAAAAAAATACAAAAAATTTTATGCGTTTTTATAACAAAATAACAATTTTTTAACGTGGTTATTTTAACAAAGACAATATAATTTACCTTTGCTATGGTAAAAGGTTCCTTGCTTAAAAATGTAACAATAACTTCTTTTGTGGCGTTTGGTTTTAAATGACCAATTGCAGGTATAAAAAGTAATTTATCATACGAAGGAAATTCAAATTTATAAGTGGAACTTGAAGACGTGTTAATTATTTTAAAACACTTCTTCTCCAAAGTATTTATAAGAGGGTATCCAAAATTAATTTCATATCCAACACTTGTTGTATTTAATTCTTCAATTGAATTGCCCATTTTACTTGTGCAAGTTGGGAGGCCCTTTAATATAATATTTTCAGCATACCCTTCAGCAGTTACATGTATCTAAAATTAGTTTCAGTCGTGAACGCACAAAATGTTTTGTAATTAAATTACCGTGAATGTTTCATACGGATTATTAACAATATGAAGTTTTATTTGACAATTAAATAAACCTTCGTATGGAGGTTTAAATTCCAAAACAAACTCTCCTGTTTCCTGAGGTTTTAAACTAACCAAATTAGTGTGAGCAGTTGCTTTTATAACTAAAAAAGTGTGTTTTAATTTAAAATGAGGCATATCTCAATGTATACAAACACTAATTACCTTTTTCCACGATTCTTAAAGACGGAATGGTATCGTTATGTGGTATTAAAGTAAACATATCAGAAGTTCCTTCGCAAATTTCGATAATTACATCACAAGGAATAGTTCCAACGTTTTGAAAACGTATCGAATTACTTAAACTTTCTTTAATAAATGTAGGATTGACATTAATTGTGTAGCGATCCAATTCGTTATTAAATTCTGGATAAGTTAGTGATACTTGGGGAATTACGCCTTCACCACTTAATGTAACTTCTAAACTGCTCGATGATATTCCTTCCAGTTGTTCATAAGTTATCAATAAGGTACCTCTAAAGTCCTGTAAGAGAAATAGTTTCAAAATTATTTAAAGTTAAATATTTGAAGACTTTTACCAGAATTCCACTTGGTATAAAAGTCAGAGTGAGGTAATTGAAAGAATATGCATCAATGTTCATTTTATGAGGATGTACAGTGAACACATCTTCGGGAAATGAAGAAGCGATTGCAATAATATCTGCTGGTATTGGGCCATTGTTTACTAATTGCAATCTAGCTGTTGCTTTTTTGTTTATCATTACTTGGGCAAAGTGAAGTCTTAACTCGTTTTTTATAAAAACGCAATATGTGCTAATCTAACAAAATATTAAATTAAAACAATAATTACTCGATTAAGAATTATTCAAAATAGTCGACAGGTGGGAATAAATTAAATAATGTTTTTGAAGAAATATATGTATAATGTTATACCTTACCTCTTGAGGACATTCAAATTCTGCTAAACTGTTAACAACGTATTGTTCTCTAAAAATATTATCATAATCAGTAAAGTTAACGTTAGGTACGCAGCTAATGGTTTTTAAATTAAAACAACGGCCGTTCTTGTCTTCGGGCAGACATTCGCTTATAAAAATCACCAGTGGTTCTTCAAAAACGCCCATTTGTTTTGGTTTTGAAAACACATCTATAACGAACAGTTTCTTCGGGATCCACTAACCCAGTAGAAGATACAATTGAAAATATTCCAGCATCCAATTTTGTTGGTTTCGGTTTCTTCCTAAATGATATCATTGTTGAGTGATTTATTTAATAAATTGGTACACATTACTAATTACTTTTGGTCGCTTTTATCGCTGGATTTAGTTTTGTCAGATACTTTGCTATCTTTCTTGCTTTCTTTGGGGGATTTCGTGTTTTCTTTTTTTCCTTTTTCACCTCCTAAAAAAATAAATAAATAGACATCAAGTTTAATTACTGATTTAAACAAATTTGTGGTTTATAGTTTTAGTTGCTTTTATAAGCATTATTGTTATTATTATCAACCGCCAATTAGATTTATATAGGTATATATGTATAAATAACACAATATATATGAGTAAAAAGCATACCATAAGAAAAAAGTGAATAACTAAACTAAGAAAAATGAATTAAAAATAAAGAAAAAAACATTATGTACCTTTATCTTTTTTCAACAAATCTTTGGCTTGCTGTTCTTGAATTTTCTTCAGACTTGCTATAGTATAAGTAAAATCAAATTTTCCAGTATTCTTTAATAACAATTGTAGTACTTTTTCAGTTCCAATTAGTTGATGTCCAAAATTGGTTTCTTCTGGTGGACATAATTCATAACTAAATTACATAAACTTAATTATTTTAAAAAGAATTATAAGGGTATCATTTTACTTTGCCAAATAAGCTTTTCCCGAAGCCATTAATGGAAACGTTTCTATTACAGTTCCATACAAAGGATCAGAAAACGTACAATTTACTACTGGAACATTCACAAAATTGACCATTTTCTTAGCAAAAAATCTAATCGTAACACTAGTCGGTTTGTTAAAAGTTAAGATACCGATTGGTACATTTATTTTGAAATAGCTTCTAACATTATTGTTTTCTTTAAAATAGGGATCTTGGTCCTCTCTTATTTCGGAGAATCTAGTTAAATTGTATTGTAATTAAATATTACAATTATTTAAATCGCTTACTCAAATTGTACATTGTATTTTCCACCACTTATTATGATGTAAGGGCATTGTATCTCAGATTTTCCTTTGACTTCACCCAAATCTATTTCTTTCAAACAGTCTATTGGTACTTCTATAGCTTCTCCCAGTATTTCAATAAAATCTGTGTATAAAGGAATGTTTGATTTATAATCCTTGTCAAATATCTAAAAAAATATATACAAAAGTAGAAAATAATTAATAAAATACTGTAGAGTGCAGGGGTCTCCAAACAAAGGCTCATGGGCAAGTTTCCATCCGAAACTGCTCTTTATGACTTTTAAAAATAAAACCTATGTTAACGATAAATAAAATACCTATAATTAAAGATAATTTTGATGTAAATATTTTAATTGTATTACTTGCAGACCCCATTCTTAATTAATTTGGGGATCCCAAAACTTACCTCTATTTCTAATTTTTGAAGAGGAATATTCTGCGTACTTTCAGACATAAACTGAAATGTAACTTTTTGAGCAGACATCGCTTCTATAAACCCAGATAGCGATGATATTTCGAAATACTGTAGGACAATTTCGTAATTTACAAATTCCCAATTTAAGGGAACGCAAGAGTCGTTTCGTACCGTAAGAGTTTTTGTTACAATATGATCAATTAGAACTCTATCAAAATAAATCAGTTTTGGTGAAATGTCCACTGATAACTTGCAGCCTTCGCTTCTAAGATCTATTATTTCAATTTTCGGATTGTTCTTTATAGCAATTATTAATTGATCGTCCGTATAGGGTGCGAGAGGATTAGCCCTTATAAAAAGCGTTTCCGTAGTCTGCGGTTGTATAACTAACTTTTCGGGTTTGTAAAAAAATGCATCCTTTTCGCATTTTATGGCAAAAGATGTTTCGCATGGAAGCAACGAAATATTTGTAAAATTAAATTCAGTTTCAATGGATGTAATGCTAAAAAATTGATGTATAACTATTTGAATTCAAACAACTAAAAACATAACATTTATGTAATCCATATGACTTGCCTAGTTTCCTCCGAATCTTTTAAAAGCGAAGGTCCAAAATCGAAAACATTGTCTTCCAAGAGAAATAGATTATTCCAATACATATTCTTTTCGGTTTTTCGTCTAACTACTTTAGGAAAAATATTTTTAGGTCTCATATTAATTGTAGGAATGTCGCATTTTCCTTGGCACGTTAAGTAGTACTTCTGAGGCAGACCAGTTATTTGTAACGTAAAAGTGTGCTCGTAATTCCCAACAGCTGTCGGTTGAAATGTAATGAAATATTGTGCTTGTTCACCGGGCTGCAATAATACTCGTGAAGTCAATCGATTTTCCGCTACAAAAAAGATGATTAAAAAAAGGTTTGTTGCAATTTAAAACAAAAATGGTATACACGAAATAATCGTTTCTAAAGTTTTATCGGAAAAAAGAGACCGTCTTCCACTGCGAAAACTTGCAACGCTATGTTTACTGCTTTTTGGTTTGTTGTGCTTCGATTTTCTCGACTTACTCAGCACACTGCCTTTTGAATCGTAACTTTTATGCGATGCTGTATCTATTGTAGATTCATGAGACTTGAAAACATAAATTTGTTATTATTTCAACCATAAAAGAAAATGCCTCACTTACTTTACATAAACTTTCAAACGAAAGCATTTGTAAAATTTGTCCGTCCCTTATTGAAAAGATATCTGATGTATTTTTAATGTGACTTTCTTCAGTTTTATATAGAGCCGTAAAAGTATCTGTATTTTCATTATATTTCGGTAATAAACTTATAGCTAAGTCATGTTTAGCTTTATGCAAATCGGGTGTGAATTCTAAATAAAGAGAAACCATTTCCTCAATTGGCTTATTTCGATGAGCGTCATTCAATACCCAACAAGAAATACCTAAAATTTGGTCTGTATTTCTTTAAATAACGAGAATTCAAGTTATTCGCTTACTTGTTTGTTGAATTTTTAAATCTTGGTCGGGCGTTACAGGTGCTATATCTTCTTCGATTTTAGCTAAGCTTATTTTTGAAGCGCCCTTCACTGTTTTTGGGGCCGAACCCTTCGATGGATTTTTAGCGTTCCCTTTACCTTTTCCACCTTCTGAAAATGGCTAAAAATATTTAATTAAATTGATTGCATGTAAAAGAAGAGTTGTCCAGTGTACTTTGGAACAAGTCGCTGTTCTTCGATCCCAAAATTCTAATAAATGCAATATATTATCAAATTCGTTTTCGAAAGTCTCATATAGTTGTTTAATTTCCGCTTCTTCTGGACTTAATTTAGCTAGAAAAAGAAAGTTTTGAATTTTGAATTACACATAAGTATTGAACTTGTTATAAGATTACCTTTTCCACTTTTTTTATCTGTTTCTTTGGAAGATTTGTCTTTGACTGACTGTTTTTCGGCTGTTGAAAAAGTATACGTATAATAAGTCTCTCAATTACAAAGAAATTCGTTAAATTAGTTAAATAAATTATACTGATATTTACTCTTAGCTATGACGGATTTCTTGTCGTCTGTTTTATCCGCATCTTTTTTTTTCTTTGCATCTAAAGAACCTTTTCTTGGCTTTCCAAATCTTTTCATCATTTCTGTTTCTTCTAAGCGGTTCCTAAATAGACAATTAAAATTAGGTTTTGATGATTTTGTAATTATGAAAGTTACTTTAAAGCCTCTCTGCGTTCTTTCAAATGTAATTTACGTTGCATCAGAGTGTGCTCTCTAAACACTTCCAATTTGTCTGTAGATAAATTGTTGAATGCCTCAGGTGTCATTTCTAGAATTTCATTTAATAACATTTCTGTATCTTGTAGCATTTTTTCTTGGGCTGCCTTTTGCATTGCCTCTTCAAATATCAAATAATTGGCGTAAGAAAACGATAAAATAATACAATGCATGTATCGCACGTTTCCTATGGCTCTGAGTATAGTAGTCAAAGCCAACACTGGTAATTTTATGAACACACTATTTAAACTTTCTATCACGATTCCTGTTTTAAATGCGGTTAATCTATTTTTTAATATCTCGAATAGCAAGTCTTCTGAGATTCCTAAAAAAGTTGGTCTTATATCGGGTTTCTTCTTTTTGTCTGTTTTTGATGATTTAGATTCATTTGTAGTTTTATCGCTTTTCCCTGTAGCTTTCGGTACTGACTTCTTTTCTTTTCCACTCAACAGCAGATTTAATTTTTTTTCAATTTCGTCAAAGGCATCTGAAATAATTCGTAGACGAATTACATATTACGCGTAGAAGTACATATACTGTTAACTTTATTATTAAACAACTTTATTATAAACTTTATTATAACTTTATTATTAAACATTTATCGATAATTTCTTTCAAGATTTTGCATCTTTATCTTTATCTTTGACTTAAATCTTGATTTCTTGTCAAAGTAATTTTTTTAAGTTATATTTCTTTTGGCGCGTTGAAAGTAAAATTTTAGCAGGCAATGGAAGTTGCGCAAGCATAGTTAACGAAAATTTGACAGTATGAAGTTAGCCGTCTAAGAAATGTCAATGTATATTTTTTATACTAAATTAACTTATAAGAGGCCTAGACTGTGAGCGTGGTAGAAGTATACTAACAAGCATGCGCGTATCGTCTAGCTATATACAAACGCAAGATGAGCAACATAACACGTGTTTACATTTAATTTAATTATGCTTTAATACGTCCGAAACAAGTGCTAACTCAAAACCCCCAAAATCGGCCAAAAATCGACAAAAAACATGGATTAACCCCTTTTGTTTTTTGAAGAAAAAATTTTATGTAAGAGATTTGTTTTAAATTTTTGCGGGATGTTCTATGGACCCCAAATTGACATAGCCGGAGCCATTCTTTCCTGCTCCCCCTTCAATCCCTAAATTTTGCGATAAAACTAAATAAATCGAAAAAAATACACTTTGACTCACAAAAACAATAGTAATTTTCGATGTAATCATTACAAGCGAGACGGATTCGGAATTCTGAGACTTTTCTACATAAGATACATGTAAAATAAGTATAGGGCGCAATGTTAATTTTTCGAGTAATTAAAAATTGCAATTTTATGTCCACTTTTTTGCACAATTTTGAACTTTAAAAAAATTGTAGCGCCCTTATTTGTCGACGGATCTTTAAATACTACTCAGATTCGGATTTGGCAGCCTTTTTGGCTTCGGATAGGCCTAAGAAACCATAGGCGTGCTATTTCAAAGCTTTGATACAAACGTTTTTCTTTTTGAAAAAACATGGATTTTAATCCATGTTTTTTGGCAAAAAATAAAAAAAATAGAATTGCTTTATATTGCTAGAGGATGTTCCTACGTACCCCTAGTAACTATAGCGGGTATCATTTCCCGGCGCTTTCCTTCTTAAACAACAATTTTCGCCCGTTTGAAAAATTAAATTTGCCCGGGAAATATTGAAATGCAATTCTTAATTTGTAACAAATTTTAAAATATTAGTATTAGACAATGAGTTTTAAGTCACCCCATAATAAGTATTATAAAATAATAATTTAATAGTTGAAATAATATACTACACGGCTCAATTTAATCAACAAATAGGTAAATATATGAGACAACAACTATAATAATTATACTTATTATTGCAAATAGAAGAAAATATTTAAAGGGTATTTTTGTATAAAACTTTTAGATATTAAATTAGTATTTGTAAATTTAAAACATGATGATTGCGTTAAGAGCAATTTATAAAAATATGTTAAAGTTTTGTATCCAACGAATGCTTCATGTATTATTAATTTAATGTGTGTAGAAAATACTTTAATAAAATTTTAGTTGTTATTTAGGAGTTTTTAGTGGTCACTTTGGTATCTAGTATCTAGTATCCCCAATATTTCAGATAAAAATAAAACATGATTGTAATTCCATAGAAAAAGACAAAAAAAGTTTTCTACTGAATTTAAACATGTGCTTTATGTGTACTCTGTTAAGACATAAATTTTTAAACTTGTTACTCATTTGGTTGAACACTTTATGAAACATTTTGTTAAGAACCAAAAATATTGGCGCAAAAATTTTACATTAGAGACTACGATATACTATTTTTGCTAAGTGTTTACCTGCACCGTCTTCGATAACTAGATCATTATCTGAAGCAACTTCGATGAATTCATTGTGAATAACATCATTAATAGTTAAAGTAGCCAAACTTTCATTATCCACCAAACTTTCAATAATTAATTTATCAATGCTATAGACCGGAAGATTAACTCGCAACCCGGCTTTACTTGCAGCTTCGTTCACTTCTACAAAATAATTTAATAAGATATTACATGTATTTTAGTAAACAATATTTTTTAAATTACTTGTATTTGGTGCTCCATGAAAGATAATAAATACCCCTTCACGCATTATATTTTCATTATCTTCGAACGAAGTTCGTTTTGCTTCAACAATAGCTTCACTAATCGGATCAGGAATAAATTCATTTACACTATTCGTATCGGTTAACTTTGAATCCACATAATATTCTTTTATGAATTCTACATTAACAGAAAAATAATCAAACTTAAATAAACATTATTTTAAATTAAATACCTTTTAATAACAAATAAATTTCTTCGGGTCCTTTCCGATCCAAAGGATCAGCAGTATCAAAACTGGATACATGCCTTGACATACTTCTTATTTTGCAACTATGCTTAGAGCTGTAACATTCAACATCAATTTTATATTTTTTTCTTTTAGTAAAAGATACCTAGCAGACGAACTTTTTCTTTTAATGCTGCTACTCCGTCTTCTTGGACTTATTATGTCTCCAGCCGAATTCAAACTCAAAGATTTTTGTTCTTCTTCTAATTTTTCTATTTCGATTTTAATCAGCTTATCTCTTAAGCTCTGTAAGGATCTTTCATAAAAGTCGATTAGAGCTGGCGGAAGAGAACGACCAGGTAGACGTGGAGGAATATAAATCGCTTCTTGATTATAAAATTGACAAAGAATATTTATAATACGTTCCTCTTCATTGATGTCGCTAAAATTATAAAAATCGTTGAAAGTTTGTGATAAAAACTACATTTCAATTATTTACACATCATAATCTGCGAAGAAAAACTCAATGGGTGCTTTAGAAATATTTTGAATGCACACAGTCTTCTCGCATTTATGAACATATGGTAAAACTGGATCGAACTTCAGTATTTCTTCTGCAATTTTTAACTTAGGTTGCCAACCAGTTCCTTTTAAACCGATTATAACTTTTCTGGGATTATATTTTGCTGTGATAATCAAAAGCCACTCTGCCAACTCTTCGTATTGAGGTTCAAAATAGATGTCTAAAGCGTACCCATGTTCACTGGATAACACACCGTTAGTGGTTTTAATAAAAAATATTGGTTTATCCCGGATTAATTCGGTTGGAGCGTTCTTTTTTTCTGACTTTTTCACTCTTGCAGACCATTCACATAGTACAGGGGAACTATAATTTGAAGGATTAATTTTTTTAAATAAATATAGTCGAATCTAGATAAGCGAGAATTGGATAAGTGTAAAGATCCCGTGCAGAAATTTACTATGGATGCCCTAACAGTGATAGGGGCTCTTAAATGCTACGTGTGGATTCCACGTTAAAACATTTCTCAGTGAATCCTTTTTAAAGCCAGTAAAGGGCATTGTCGGGTTATGATAAAAAAATTCTTTTAGGGGGTTTTCAGAGTAACCATTAAAGGGCCTTTTAATTTTTGTCAAGAATTTCTTAATAGGTTTTAGTTGCGGTATATATTAAAGAACCTTTAAATGTCTTTTTGTGGATTCCATAAAAAAAAGTCCATAATAAAATTATTGAATATCTTATTTATAAAATATAAAATTATTTCTATTTACTGCAAGTTGTGAAGTTATCAATTAAATTATTATTTTTTATTCGTTTTACAGTTTACACTCATACATAATACTTTTTTTGTCAGCTAAAAGTAATGATTATTGATAAGTATCTTTATGTACATTACTAAGAAGTTATTCATAAATTACACAACAGCCTATTTGGAGGGGGGTTTATTTGTTAGTATTTGTTACAGGAAAGTGCTAGTTAAACATAAGGTCACAAAACCCAAATAAATTTTTCTTTCAAAAAATTTCTTTTTTTAGTTTGTAAAAAAAGTTTTGAAGTTATATACATAGTGGAGTGCCGTAAGGTTTATACCTCGGAAACCAGATTTATTTTGGGCGCTTTCAATTTTTTAATGGTGAAAATACAACTGGCACACCAAAAAAAAAATGGTTAGTACTTTTGACCAGACCCACTTAGGGTTATGTATTTCTATGCGCTAAATCCGAATTTAAGGTCGGTTTAACTCGTACACCTCCAAAATTTTGAATAAATTGCAAAAAACCACTAAAAATTGCAGTTATGAAAATAAAAAAAAATTGATTA
Organism: Sinopyrophorus schimmeli; assembly: GCA_036325965.1. Taxonomy (NCBI): domain Eukaryota; kingdom Metazoa; phylum Arthropoda; class Insecta; order Coleoptera; family Elateridae; genus Sinopyrophorus; species Sinopyrophorus schimmeli. The sequence continues at coordinate 11,833,615 of JARFIZ010000393.1, forward strand.
AACTTGATCAAATCTTCCTTATATATATTTTGTAATGAGATGAATCCAAATTCAGAATCTGTTAATCTCGATTATTCATACGTTTCAGTTTTTTACGATTACTTCGGAACTATTTGAAATTTTCTTAACGGAATCTGAATCATCGCCTAAAACTGCAAAACATTGCCCATTTAACCAAACTTCTATCTCCACTAATAGGAAAGATACGCATGTTAGCCTATTCAATTTGGAACACCCTGTATATATAAATATTACCTTGCTCGGTCGTTTGACCCACGCAAAGTAGACGTACCGCAAACTGAATCTTTCGCTTGGCTGAAACCCGTAAGCCGACGCTGCGATCGCACTAAGGCACCCTTGCGCAGTGATCGGGCGAATGTCGGCGCTCCGGCGACCGTCTCAAATTTGGAATTTTATGCGAACTTTCATTCTAAACCGATTCCGACACTCTTTCGTACTCGTGACCAATTAAAACACTAATTAAACACAGTTAAAACACTAATTTGTGCCGTTTTGCGTGGAAGCGAGCGACGAATGCAGGTTTATTTATGAGCAACGCACAGGTCAGTGGCCTTAAACATAACGTAACTACTGGAAAGTTTTGGCGATGTCGCTACCTGTTTGGCATATCTAAAAATCAATACTTTGTCGGCTTCGTGAAAAATCAATACATAAACTCCGCCCCTTTACTGCGCAAATGTGCCTTAACTTATACGAAGCTTCAATACGAAGTGCTTCGTGAACAGCTTCGTGAAAAATCAATACATAAACTCCGCCCCTTTACTTAACCCAAATTTTCCATAACTTATACATAGGCAGCTTGAATACAACGTGCTTTGAATCAAAGAATAATTAGGACATTTAAATTATATCAGTCGTTAAAACATTTTTTTTAAACGACTTTAATACATTACTTAAAAATTAAAAATACAAATATTTGTTTAATTGTATTATTTATTTAAAATCTTATAAATCAATTTAAACTAGTGCGTGTACCGTAGATGGCTCACACAAGTTGATTTAAATTAGTTACATTATTTGTTTTTGGTGTGTACAAATTTATAAATAATTATAAAACATTGGTACGGCCGTTTTTAAAAAGTTTCTTAATCGTATTTAACATATATTAAAATTGAAATAAACGGATAATGTTGCAAACTGCATACATCGTTTCCCCCCGCACCCCAGTTGTAAATCGCAGGTTGAAGTGTTAAAGACGTTCTAGAAAATTTTGATTGTGACTAATTAGTGTTTGTGTGGAACAGAATAGTATTTACCAAAGGGTTTTAGAACTCTCCGAAGTACACCCTGTATATAAATCTGAATTGTAAACTTATTTTAGAATGTTCTAAGTTTTGACGTTTTTGTTAAGTCACAAATAATACTTTAAAAATCTTTACGCCACATTTTTCAAAAATTTAGCTTTTTTTGGTCGTAATGGCTTTCCAAAATGTTAGTTGCGAGGCCCAAAATTATTTTCCTTTGTACAACGTAACGCTTTCGGCCATTTGCAAGTTAACGTTATCGCGCTTTCCGGAATCGTGCATTTGTTTTTAAATAGGCACACGTGTTTATCGGTTTGTAATAATAATCTCTTATAAATAATTACAAAGCCTCGTAACGATCGTTTTTGGCAATTTTTGAAAATCTTAATATTTTCTGCTTTAATTCGAAACACCCTTTATAATGGAATTTGCGTTTGCACGTAATTAATTTAGAATTGACGCTTAGATACTTTGTAAAATTAAAGCAAATTATTAAAGTTTTGTTAAGAGATCATAAAAAAAAATTTATACAACGGGTTTTGCATTTTGGTGCACCACTGTGAAATTTATTGTAGTCGTTGTTTAAACGTTTTTTTCGCGATTTTAAAAGTTAAATTTACTTGACGATATGCTTTACACAGAAAAGTATTAAACTCGACTTTTTTTTTGATAACTCGAATGATTTCTATTTTCCCTTCAATTTCGACTTATCGAGGTTCGACTGTAATTATAAATTAACATTAAAGTTACTATACAAATAGCATTTATTGTGTATAAAATTGAGATCTTTACTGTAAACAATTTTTTTTTCATATCCCTGTCATTCTTCATTAAATTGTTGTAATCGAGATCGCCCAATTTTTATTCTTTAACTTTTTTATTTCACCTTTTAGCAATTCAATCAAAAAGGTTTTACTAAAATTCATTCAAAGGCCCTGGATTCCGAGCTTTTGCCATTTTTACGTCTTACTGCACTCCACTAACATATATCCTAATAGGTTTTTAAAAGCAAAAAGAGATTATTTTTAATTTTAACAAATACAGAACTAACAATAGAAAAATATCCTTTGTTGTCTTTTACCTCAGCTGGATATTGCTTTATGTTTAACTAAGCTTTTGTAATATTCTAAAAAAAATTATTTTCTTATTATACACTAGGTAAAAAAATAAATGCAAGGGAAAACTATAAAGGACCTTATTACATTGCCCTGAAAGGCACCCATTACATTTCCTTAAAGACCCACTTTTACGAAGCGTGACTATCTTCTAGGGTCCCTTAAACTGTAAGGGAAATCTTTAAAGTGCCCCATTAAAACCCTGACACAATTTCTGCACGGAATTCTACGAGTGAGATTAATTGTCAGGTCCTCTCAGTCCAACTCTCGAAAAACTCTACAAGAGAGAGACAGAAAACTCTATAAGCAAGAGACAAGCGTAATTGTTTTGTACTATTTATGGCATTTTCCGAAGTTTGTGGGCCCAACGTGCATATGGTTCGTCCGGTACTTTTAAGTCTCGCTTACCGAGATTTGACTGTAACTACTTACACGTTTTTGAAGATCAAAGTTCTTTGGCTGCAATCACCACAACGAACTGTATCGAAATAAATACAACGCCTATTAGGCTGGACTATCGGGACCGTAACATTTGCTTTAATTATTACAGATATTTTTGGACCATGACCCACCTAAAAATCGCAGTTAATTTATTCAAAAAAGTAACACTAAACGAAAACATATTTACATCTAAATCGAACGATCGCTGAACTTCGTAATAGGGATCGGGATACATATCAAGCGTTGGTTGGAACGTTAAAAACAATTCTTTTATGCTACCTACGGTTATGGTGCATCGAGAGAATTCGACGGTTAATCCGGATTCTTCGAAATCGTTCTTCTTCGAACTTGTCAATAATTTGACAACGGCGTTCGTGGGACCATAATTTAAAATTAAAACGGTATAATTCACTATAGTTCCTGTTATAACGTTTCCAAAATCTACCAAGTACGGTGGAATGGTAAAATCTGGTACTGCCATAGTCTTATGGATCTTGATATGTTTCATTAAAACAGTTGGATCGTTGTAGATGTGTTGATACAAGAGTATGCGCTCAATGGCCAAGTCAATATCCATAATTGATGGATATGTTTCCTAAAAAACAAAATAAGTTAATTATTTAATAACGTTTACAATTAGATTTGAGCTTACATTGTACGATATGATTTCCCAACTGTCTCGTCTTAATTTCTGTCTCGTAAATTGTGGGATATCTTCCTTGTAAGCAGGTTGACTACTATATTGCAAAATATTTTTTACATCTTTAAGAGACTTTAAGTAATCATCAGTAAGACTTGCTATTGCAAGATATGTTATAGCAGGATTTAATGTTGGAAAGTTTGGACGGGGAAGATATAAGTAGATTTGGGGAAAAACACCATAACCGTGAACGGTGATGGTAATATCTGGCAAGTATCCTATCTGTAAACGAACGTATTGTTTTAATGTTCGTTTCCACAACGATTTATTTACCTTTAGTTTAAAAGTTTCTTTAAATTCTCCGGCGATGCCCGGTAGATACTGAATCCGCAATTGCGTGGACATTCCGGCATGCAAGAATCCCATTTTTGGAGTAACCGTTAGACAACCAACTTCAAAAAGGAAATTCGAAGACACCGGCTTACTCGAATCATTTGCTGACGTTAGAAATTTAAATTCTGCATATCCTGTGTTCGTTAGAGTTATTGCTTTTTCTTGAGCTTCACAGAATATCTAATAAAATTATTGTCGTTTTAATTTGAATAAGTACAGTAAAACCTCGATTATCTGGACCTCAGTTATACGGATTCGCGATTATACGGATTGTCAACCGCGTTCGTTTTTTCCTGTTAAAACGGGACACTTCGTAATCGTGCTTAAAACCGAGTGTGCGCATTCGAGCTCAAAGTGGCACATTCCGATCTCGGGAAAATAAAGCGCGCCGCTCCGCGTCGCGCTTTATTTGCCTCCCTCGCTCGGAAATGTGCCACTTTTCGCTCGAATGCGCACATCTTCGTGTTTATTACATTTGCCTACATGATCCTTGGCTCTTTCAAATCAAAAAAAAGTTTGGTATGGTAAATATCGATTTTGGTCGAAAAATGTATTTACCTTAGCAATGAGTGGAAGAGAGCGAAAAGATACGTCGATCTTGTCAGTGCGAGTAAGAGGAAACGATTAAAATTATTCAAGTGCATTTTCGTCTAATCTATTGCCCTAAATTATTGTGAAACGTGCTTAAAACCGAGTGTGCACATTCGAGCTCAAAGTGGCACATTCCGATCTCGGGAAAATGAAGCGCGCCGCTCCGCGTCGTGCTTCATTTGCCTCCCTTGCTTGGAAATGTGCCACTTTTCGCTCAAATGCGCACATCTTTGTGTTTATTACATTTGCCTACATGATCCTTGGCTCTTTCAAATCAAAAAAATAAAGTTTGGTATGGTAAATATCGATTTTGGTCGAAAAATGTATTTACTATACCAATGAGTGGAAGAGAGCGAAAAGATACGTCGATCTTGTCAGTGCGAGTGAGAGAAAACGATTAAAATTATTCAAATGCATTTTTGTCTAATCTATTGCCCTAAATTATTGTGAAACGTGCTTAAAACCGAGTGTGCACATTCGAGCTCAAAGTGGCACATTCCGATCTCGGGAAAATGAAGCGCGCCGCTCCGCGTCGCGCTTCATTTGCCTCCCTCGCTCGGAAATGTGCCACTTTTCGCTCGAATGCGCACATCTTCGTGTTTATTACATTTGCCTACATAATCCTTGGCTCTTTCAAATCAAAAAAATAAAGTTTGGTATGGTAAATATCGATTTTGGTCGAAAAATGTATTTACCATAGCAATGAGTGGAAGAGAGCGAAAAGATACGTCGATCTTGTCAGTGCGAGTGAGAGGAAACGATTAAAATTATTCAAATGCATTTTCGTCTAATCTATTGCCCTAAATTATTGTGAAACGTGCTTAAAACCGAGTGTGCACATTCGAGCTCAAAGTGGCACATGCCGATCTCGGGAAAATGAAGCGCGCCGCTCCGCGTCGCGCTTCATTTGCCTCCCTCGCTCGGACATGTGCCACTTTTCGCTCGAATGCGCACATCCTCGTATTTATCGGATTTGCCTATATTATTATTTTATTCTTCAATTGAAAAAATTTAAAGTCGAATAAATTAGATCTATTTTTTGTTTGAAAGTTGCAAATAACTTACTTGGCGTCCAAAATCAATATACACTTCATCGATTTTATATGAGAGTGCGGAAGTTTTTCCAAAAACAGTAAACGTTTCGGTGGCCCCACCAACAACATGACAGAGTACTTCAGCTTCAGCGTTGAGATTTAGTTCCGGATGGAAAGCAACGCATACTAGTTGACATTCGAATGGTCTAATCTATTGCCCTAAATTATTGTGAAACGTGCTTAAAACCGAGTGTGACATTCGAGCTCAAAGTGGCACATGCCGATCTGGGAAAAAAGCGCCCGCGTCGCGCTTCATTTGCCCGCTCGGACATGTGCCTTTTCGCTCGAATCGCACATCCTCTATTTATCGGATTTGCCTATATTATTATTTTATTCTTCGAATTGAAAAACTTTAAAGTCGACATCAAATTAGATCTATTTTGTTTTTTGATAAGTTGCAAATAACTTACTTGGCGTCCAAAATCAATATACACTTCATCGATTTTATATGAGAGTGCGGAAGTTTTTCCAAAAACAGTAAACGTTTCGGTGGCCCCACCAACAACATGACAGAGTACTTCAGCTTCAGCGTTGAGATTTAGTTCCGGATGGAAAGCAACGCATACTAGTTGACATTCGAATGGTTTTAAATGCCCACGAAATGGAGTTATATCCAATGCTTTATGAATGTCATGCAATTTTTTCTGTGTTTTGTCAGCAGTTTTAATAATATCACTATCGTTATTATTTGTGTTGTACTGAGCAATAACACCGTTTAGAAGTGAACCCATTGCCGATAAGTACTCTTTTCTGTGAGCGGGAATATTTATTATATCTTGCATGCGAATGGCGGATTTCATAGTATCCATAACTTGGACATAATGGTATGACTGATAATGTGTTAAAAGAGATCTTTGGTACACATATTCGATTGGTAATGGTTTAATTGAAGGTGTATCAATTTCAAAATCGGCAACATCAGTTGCTTGTATTAGTTCTTCAATAGTTTCCATATTTTCTTCGGCAGTTTCTTCTGCTTTTTCTTCTGCATATAGAGCTCTTTGAATTGCCAGTTCTTGTAAAAAAATACCAGAGTCGCTAGATTTTTTACTTAAACTAGATTCAACAATAGGCAAAGGTTTAATGATCTACAAGAAAAAGTATTGAAATAGAAGTTACGCAAAAAAGTCTATTTACGTTCGTGATTTGAAGAGATTCGAATGCTGTATTTTCTTCTTGCCATTCAAAATGATAAGTAACGGGCAAAGGGCTGACGTTCTTTACTAATATTTCATAGCAATTTGAAGTGTGTGGAGGTAAACATAAGAAATCTACAGAATTCGGATGTAATTCTATATTTGGATAGTTTACTTCGCCAATCAAATTAATGATTTCCTGAAAAAAATTTAAACTTAATATATTCTATTAAAATAATTAATTAAAATCTGTTATTGCTTATTGTTTTTTTAGACCACAAAATTAGTTTGTTATTTTATAAATGTTACACAGTTTTTTAATGAAATATTAAAATAATTATGTATAAATAAATAAGGTACTTGCGGGTAAAAAGGCCTACCTAAGGAACATTTGAAATTAAATGAAAAATATTAAACTTAACCAAGAGATTTTAATAGTAATCATTTTTCAGATTCAGTTACTATAAAATGTACACAAAAAATGTCAACTTTTACTATATTCAAAGACAAAATTAAACCTTTTTAAAAACCTTACCGAAGGGTAATGAGGCCTACAGTTTTAAAATATCTAAATAATCAAACTATACATAATATATTTAGTAAGTCTTGTTCTTTCTCTTCTCCCAGTATACCATTATGGTATTGGAGTATTGAGCCAATTTTTATATAGTCGTCTCTCTCTGCATAGGATCAAAGTCTGTTCGATGGTAACGAAGATCAATAATTACACAAATGCAGAAATTGCATTTAAAATTATTTATAAAAATTACTTACGATTGATTTGGATCGATTTTTATTATCCGTGTTGCCTCCCCGCGTTTTATGACGTACGGTGCTACATTTGGGGCAGAAAGCGGAATATGCCGCCACCACAAACTTATAGAGACATCTTCAAGCAATAAGTGTCTGAGAGTGTGGCCTTAAGCTCAAGCGGTTTATTTAAATATGATTTTCGTTATGTAGGCCTTATTAACCGACAGGCCTTATTACCCGCAAGTAACTTACACATAAATAAAAGAATAACACGTACCATTTTTGGATGATTATTATAATCGACTTTAAGATTATCATAAGCAACAAAACATCTCTTATCGCCAAGTGGAGGATCAAATCCTATTTGAATTTTGCACTTTTCCTCGTGTTTTAATGTTAAATTAAATGTGGAAAATTCTGACGTGTCACACAATATATAAAATGGTTTAGTTAAAACCAAATCAAAAGAAATCATAATGTGCGATTTATTAATGAAAACTATTTCATCTAAAAATAGACCATTATGTTCCAGTTGTTAAATAACAATAAAATGCATATAAATACCTATTAGAAACTCTTCGATATTGTCAGGTCCTACGTTTTGCTTAAAATGTAGTTCTTTTTTTGACATATACATAATCGGATCTACAAAAGTTGCTAAAATATTAAAAGACATAATAAGTTCTTGCTGCTTAGTTTTTTCGATCATTGCATGGCAGTAATAATCTTCATTCACAACGCACGGAGTGGAATAAGAACCTTCAATAGAGACAGTTATGCTTTCTTCGTAACTCAAATCGAACTGTTGTGGAATTATTGCAAAAACTGACCTACAAAAACGATTTCAGTAACTTGTTTCATATTTCAATCGAAAAATAATTACTCTACAAAATTTTTGGGATTTTCTTTTAGTTGTTTTAAAGTTTTATCCCGCGACCACAATATTTTATGCCCCCTGACTCCTTTATTTGTAAACGAAACGTCCATCGTAACTTTTTGATGAGTCAAATGTATTCCAAGATTTAATTTCGGCTCAATTTTCGGCTCGCACAAAATACTAGTGCCGACTCCTTTCGCCAGAAGCGGACAAATCGTCCGATTCCCATCCATCACATTAACACTTAGTTTGTCTTGATACTTAAACGGATTGGTCAAATAAAGAGATACTGTAATTGCAGTGGATTTTTCAGCACTTAAAACGAAGTTTGTCGGTTTAATTGAAATAACGTTTTGGGCGACTAAAACATCCAATTAATAAATTTAATTGAAACCAAATCGGATTTCTTACAATTAACAGTTCAATAGTGGCGGGTATGGGCGAGTCGTTCGAAATTGTGAATTGTCTTGTAGTGGGCTCTAGTAGTTTAACTTTGCCAAAATCGACCTTTTCAGATTGCATGTTGACGACGGGTCCTTGTCCTATGCACTTAATTGTACAACACTGCTTTGCGGGCCCTCCAAACAGTTTTATTCTACAAAATTATAATTTAAATGCAATTCTCGTCAATTGAATTGTTTTATTCACGAAAAGGGCATTTTATGTTCTCCTAAATAATTTGTCATTATTGTTAGATGAATCTCCACATCCGAATAAGGTTTGACAAATTCGCCCTTAGTAGAAGTTGTACATATAATTTCATTATTTATGTCATCCTATAAAATTAAACGAAAATTGTATCAATTACACAGGCCTGCAAATTTTTGGTCATGACGTCCTCTCTAGAATTTGGCAACTGATTCTGGGGTATTTTGATGCGCTGATTACAAATATGAACTCGGTCTTTCTCCATCACCTACAGATTTTTTGGTAAAGCTACAAATAGAATTTCGAGAAAAAACACGTTTTCTCAGAAAAAAATATATAAATAAAAAAGTAGCTGCTTTCTAACTTTGAAAACTATTAAAATATAATTAGAAGACATGGTTAAGCTACAATGTGTTTAATTTTTTTTTGTGGAATCTGCTCCTTTTTTCCCCAAAGCTTCTGTTGTGCGATTTTTTTTAAATTTTTTTATTTGGATAGTCGCGCTTCAATAGCCAACAATAGTCCGCCATCATGGTAGAATTCCATCTCCCTCGATACCTACCTTCAAGTTCTTTTAAATCTTCATGAAACCTTTTGCCTTGTTCTTCGCTAACAGCTCCTAGATTTTCTGGAGTATGCAATATGCGAATTTAGAAAGTAAAGCTTAATGCTCATATTACAGCCCATTAGACCTAAATTTGATATCATTTTGCCTACTATTTCTTTATAGTCGTTGTGTTTATTGTCCCCAAAAGGTTTTTAACCACTTCTTTAAAAGATTTCCACCCTTGTAAGTCGACATCATTGAGTTTTTCGTCAAATGGTCAAAAAGGCAGAAAAATACCTTCCCCTGGTATAAGGACCCATAAAAACTTCTATTATGAAAAAATAGTAGTCAAAATAATAACAAATTTGGGTCTAATGGGCTGTAATAGGAGCATTAAACTTCACTTCCAGAATTCGCACATTTAATACGTACCAGAAAATCTAGGAACCGTTGGTGAAGAACAAGGCGAAAGGTTTCACCAAGATTTGAAAGAACATGAAGACAGGTATCAAGGAAGATGAAATTTCACCATGATGGTAGATTATTGTTGGTTACTGAAGCGCGACAATTCAAACTGGAAATTTCAGAGAAAATCGCGCAATAGAAGCTTTGGAGAAAAAAAAAACAGATTCCACAAAGAAATTGATATGTATTGTATCCTAACAATGTCTTGTAAAATTTTTTTAATAGTTTTCAAAGTTAGAAAGCAGCTACTTTTTTATTTATATATTTTTTTTCTGTGAGAAAACGTGTTTTTTCTCTAAATTCTATTTGTAGCTTTTCCAAAAATCTGTAGGTGATGGAGAAAAACCGAGTTAATATTTGTAATCAGCGCATCAAAATACCCCAGAATCAGTTGTCAAATTCTAGAGAGGACGTCATGACCAAAAATTTGCAAGCCTGTGTTACACTAAAAATATTAATTAAATACCTTTTGGGGAATTATTTCAAAGTACCCTGAGAGTTCGGAATCGTTTCTGAAAGTTAGCGTTCGATTGTAGGGATAAGTTATAAAACAGAACCGAATGCTTAGTTCTGATGGAATACACATTAGAGGTGGAACAGCTGCTTGGTATTTTACTGGTATCGAAATAGAATGTTTATCGGATCCCCAAAGACGAGCAACTAGTTCGGTAGCGCACTGCCTAATAATGTTTGCGATGATTGTTACCTGTTAATCAAACAATTAATTGACTTCTTGGAACAAGCAGTCGAAACTAAATTACTTCTATAGTTTTAGATGAATTTGGTGGAACGACGCTTTTCCTACTAGAATAGTCAAACTCTCGCGGCTTCCTCGGCAGTCCACATCTAATTGAAAGAGCTTCAAACTCTGTACAAGTTACAGAAGGAATTACTCCATCGTCTCGCACGTACAACATGTATTCAATGCTCACCATTGAAGCATTATTTAGTACTATATTTTTTCTGACTGGATATCCTTTTTGAAAAAATAAGATAATTAAGTTCAAAAATAATTTTAAAATACATACCAAGTGGGACAACGCCAAAGTCTAGCTCGGAGATTTCAAAATTTAAATACGGACAAATTATTTCACCCCTAAAAAAATTAAAAACGTCATTCTACGCGCAATCGTCTCAAAAAGTAGAATAAGTCGCTTGACCATTTTGGAAAAATTTATATTTTGGTAACTTGTGCCTTTAATTCTTATCGAATTTACGTCCATGGAAATTATTGATCTACAAAAGAGAAACTCAATTGTAAATCATAAAACAGATTCTTTTTTTTTGTAAAAAAGTTTTTTAAATTAAATTGAATAGTTAATAAAGAAGACAAATTGAAATGTTTTCTAATTATATGTTACCTTGCATTAAAAGAGATTATAATCCAAAAGTAACTTTCAGATATTGAGTCATTGCTCTTAATAATACAGTAAAACCCCGATTATCCGGACCTCAGTTATACGGATTTGCGATTATCCGAATTGTTACCCGCGTTTGGACTCGTTGCGAAAATTAAACCTCGAAATTTCTTAATAAAATTTTTTTTAATTATTTTATTTCGTATTTCGCAATAACCATTGTTTTTTTACTTTGTTGGTTTTAAAATAATATGCGACTGTTTTATTTAGTAATTAATATTTGTTGTGTTTCTTGTAAACATATACCTAACAATACGACCAATTTTTTTCCTGTTAAAACGGGACGCTTTGTAATCGTGCTTAAAACTGAGTGTGCACATTCGAGCTCAAAGTGGCACATTCCGATCTCGGGAAAATGAAGCGCGCCGCTCCGCGTCGCGCTTCATTTGCCTCCCTCGCTCGGAAATGTGCCACTTTTCGCTCGAATGCGCACATCCTCGTATTTATCGGATTTGCCTATATTAATCTTCTATTCTTCAATTCAAAAAATTAAAAGTCTAATTAAATTATATTAATTTTTTGTTTAAAAAGGTTATAGATTGTTTTCCTTTTGATAAGTTATCATTCTAAAACCGTAGTTGCGCTCTCAAATTTTTTTCTTGGGGTTTCTCTTATTTTTCATAGTTTTTTAGTTTTTTCATTAAGAAATTTCCGTGAAATTAATTTGGTTTTAAATATGGAGTCAAGAATGAAATTCTTGTAAGGATTTCTTAATATTATGTATCCTAATTGACAATTTTTTGAAAACGGGACGTTTTGGCGTCCCGAATGATTGCTTGTGGACAACGAGACAGATGATCTAAAAACGGTACAGTCCTATTCAAAACAGGACATATGGTCACATTATATATAGCAAAAATGCGTTTTCTTTTATACATTCAATTAACCGAATTTTCGACTATCCCAATAAGCTAGAACAATAATTAATTAGTCCAGATAACGGAGTTTCCACTGTAGTTTAAAAACTGATAATTTTGGTAAATGGTCAAAATGGCCCAAACTATATTTCTAATTGGAAAGTTTTAGAAAATCGGACATTTTTAGGCAAAACAGTTCTGATGTGAAATTAGGCGCACCATCATTGTATGGTTTCAGGCCTTTCTGGTATCAAAATATAAATTTTTCAACGATGGTCATGCGACCTTCGTTGGGCAACAGGCGAAGACCGACCCCAATCATAAATTACAATTAACTACATTATTTACATAAAAATAAACTTTATAGCGTCAGGAGAATCTTGTATTTCGAAATATATCTCTTCTAAAAATTTCCCTTGCTGTCTACTCTGAAATTGGAAAATAAAAGTTCCACACATGTTCGGCTCCAGATTTAACGAAGTAGGACGGCACGAAATCACACCACCAAATTCGGTGTTTTTGGGTGTATAAGTGACCACTCCTGGTATATCACCTAAAAGAACAATAATGTTAATTTCAATTAATTTTAATTTAATTTGAAGAAATAACACCTTTGTTGATTGCTACGATTTCATACTGATGAATAGCACACATATAAATTCTGTTGGCGTTTAAACATTCAACATTAAATATAATGTATGGTCCAATGCCATAACCATTAAGAATTAATCTCAGTCTTTCGTGCGCCCTGTAAGCTCAAGATATCCATTGCTGTGATAAGTTTGAGGAGCACCAGGGGAGAATATTATTGTAAATGTAAACGAAGCACCAGGCCATACATCTCCTGTCTTTTTAAAAACAAATTAAAACATATAAAAACATTTTTAACACTAACCAGAGGGATAATTTCAAAATTAGGATGCTTATACAGAAATTGATCAGTATTTTCAAACTCCTCTATCTCATCTTTATATATTCGTTCATAAATCTGAGCATGTCCATCGGCATCAATAATGTTATAAGTTTCCAGTTTATTAGATTTAATAGTTTCATGATGTTTAATAAATTTTAAGGACTTCTTTATTTTGGTACCGTGTTCGTTGTCTTCGTGTATGCTAGGATATAATTTCCATTTAAATTGAACAGTATAATCACTGTTATTAGTCAAAGTTATTTGTCTTTGTCTCGTTAAACCGACAAACGTTTTGTGAAATTGCAAAGACCCTTTTTCTAAACTGATATTTGAAATTTCTGCAAAAGCTTCGAGCCTGACGGATAACTTTTCTCCGGTATCATAAATTATGTATAAGTACTCCCAAGCTTTTCCGATTTTTTGTGGGTGAAACAGAATTTTTAATTGCATCGTTTTGTCGGGCAACAAGACACCTTTCGGAGGTGTTACAGAAAATGGGGTATTTGTAGTAGCAGCAAATACAGCTGTTGCGTAGCCAATGTTTCTTATAAATATGGAACGTTCGCATTTAATTTTAACTGCTGTTTTAGGTAGTGTTATTTCATCAGGAAGATTTAAGAACGCTCTAGGACTGATAGCTGCAAATTTACCATCGAATTTTAATACATTTAGTTTATAATTACAAACCATACCAAAAACTGGAACGGTGAAAGTTTCTCCTTCTGTCAAGAAGACTAATTCGTATTTATAGTCTTTGCGATCTTCCGCGCAAAATTTTATAGTAAAGGACAAAGACATTCCGGGTGCTAAATGTGTGGGAACAGATTCAGAAGCGTAAGAAAAAGTAAAATAGGGTGATACTTTGATTTGAGCCCTTAGTGGCCTTGAAACCTATTTTAATCAATGTATAAGAAAGATATAGATTGAAATTGTTATTCTTACGTTTTGAGCGTTTCTTAATGTTAAAGGTGCCGTATAAATGATTCCAGGTTTAAAATTTTGAAATACAATGATATCAGGTACTGCATGAAACGTGTTTATACGTTGTTCGTCGCTTTGGTTTTTAACAGAAGTTTTCAATTGTATTCTCTCTTCTGTTGATAGTTTTATTTCATTTATGTATGTTGATGGCGAAATCTTAAAGGTTGTTGATATTAATGCAGAAATTGTAGTATTTGTTGTTTACCTTTATTATATCATTTTTAAAATCTTTTCTTAATAATATTTCAATAGCATTGAGAGTAAGATCTTTTTTAATAGGGGCAGCGTGAGATTGTGGTACTTCCATCGTTCTTTCTTTTAAAACAGATCATATAAAAATTCATTAAATATTGTGTGATATTTGGTGACGTAAAAACTTGTCAAATAACATGCTGCTTTCTTGATTGCTTATTATTAATATGATAGATAGCATGCGATGGCACCGTAATTTATTATTAATTAATGAATTCAATTAATGTAGTTCTACTTTGAATAATCAAGTTAGTGACTAATTGAATTTTAAGAAAAATTGATATCTATTTATCATTCCCAAAAGCACCTATTAATAATAAATAGAAGCGTTTTTTTAAGAAAAGGTAAGGCCAGGCTGGTGCTAAAATACTTTTTTTTTAAATCTTTATTATTTTAGAAATTATAAGCTCGTGGCACTTTAAATCATACACCCGGTATATTTTCCCATCAAAGATTTTTCTGAATAGGACTTTACCGTTGCGTTCGTAGAAACAGACGTGGTTTTCAGGCTGCTTTCGTTTGTAAAGTACAGTTTAAAAATTTAAATCGTAAAAAGGCAAAATAAAATGATATCTCAAAAAACAGGTAAGAAATGTGATAAGGCCGGCTCGCAAATAGCCCAAAGATTCTACGTCATTCTGTGACGTATCAAACTTCAACACAAAGGAAATTAATTTGGGAGTTTGTTTTAATTTTTTGCAAAAACCACTAAAGCTTAAAAATTGTCAATTTTTTTGTAAATACAGCGGTACAAAAATTTCTAAGATACCATTAATTTTACACAATAAGAATTGGAAAAACATTAATAAAGATCTTTAAAAAAGACTTACCGGTTTGAATCTTGCAGAAGGGGTGCTTCTTAAGGGTAGAAGGCCCTTGATAAATACTGTCACTCTATACATTTAAATAATCACTAGTAAATTAAAATTTTGAGGAGCGTTTAACTGAGCTCTTCGACGTGCCTTTCACAACTGAAATGTGCGGGCAACAGGTGTGGGAATTCTAGTTTGCGATAAGCATTTTGTTTACATTTTATTTGCATTAAATTTTTGGGCATTTACATACAATTTTTGAACGATTTCTGTGATTGCGTAAATCTTCGATTTTTGCATAAAACTGGTGATTTTGTAATTATTTATTAATCAAAAATGGTAACTTATTTTACAATTTTGGAAAACGCCCGAGGAACTCTATCCAATTATAAGAAAAATTAATACCCTTCTATTTGAGATAAGAAATTTGACACAATTTCCGCTTAAACCCGAAGTATAACAAAATTTATATTTATGCTAGTGCATAGATCGAATAAATTAAAAGAACTTGTACTTGTACTTCTTTTGAAATCCATGTGATTTTAGGAATTATAAGCTCGTGGCACTATAATACACCCTGTATATGGTACACACAAACTTATTTCACTTTGTTTGATAAAAAATATTGGGAGAAAACGTATTTTGTTCGGCGATGACCCCTGTCCATATTAATTTATGGAGCAAAATATTATATAAATTCCTAGAAAATTATTAGAACCATTTCCGAAAAATCAATATAGGTACATATATAGGTACAAGAATTATTCGTTTAAAGCAGTGATTCCCAACGTGGGTCCCACGCCCCACATGGGGGCAATTTAAAGGTTTAGGGGGGCAATATCACTATTCAATTTGAAATAGTACTTGATTTTTAGTTATCTGCCTATTATATGTGTTGAAAATTTATTTATTGTTTTTTTCTTAATAATTTTATAGTGATTTCTTTCTAAAACCTAAATTTTGTGTTTCGAACAAGATATAATTAGGCTTCATATATAGAATAGTTCAGTTTTTAAATACAAAATTAAAAAATTCGGTGCGTGTACTTATATACGCGCATTAGAAGTTATACTTCTTTGGTGTAACTAAATTAAATATAACCACGTGCAAAGATAAGTTCAATAAATACGAAGATGTGCGCGTTCGAGCGAAAAGTGGCACATTTCCGAGCGAGGGAGGCAAATGAAGCGCGACGCGGAGCGGCGCGCTTCATTTTCCCGAGATCGGAATGTGCCACTTTGAGCTCGAATGCGCGCACTCGGTTTTAAACGTGATTTGCAATAATTTTGGTGATGAAAAATTAGTAAATAATTGTTCATTTTTTCACTCGTATTTATGAGTTTGTCGTATCTTTTCGCTCGCTCCCACTCATTGCTATGGCAAAAAAACGTTTTTTGAACATATAATCGATATTTAGGCGAAATTTGTTGATTGGAATAAAAGTTTAATTTACAAAATTCAATGAATACGAGGTTGTGCGCGTTCGAGCGAAAAGTGGCACATTTCCGAGCGAGGGAGGCAAATAAAGCGCGACGCGGAGCGGCGCGCTTTATTTTCCCGAGATCGGAATGTGCCACTTTGAGCTCGAACGTGCACACTCGGTTTTAAGCCTCATTCACAAGTATTAATTTACTTTCTTACTTCAACTGTCGAATTTTCGTTAGCAGTGCTAATATTTTACTCTCAAGGCGCCAAAAGAAGTATAGCTTCAAAACTGTTTATGTTACATAGGGGGGTATTTAAATTTTAGAATGACTTAGGTAGGGCATGTTAAAAAAAGGTTGGGAAACACTGGTTTAAAGCATAATATACCTACATATAACATTACCTACCTTTCGCTTTTCAATTTAAAATGATGACGGCAAACCTTATTCATCATTACTCAATACTATAAAATATGTTAAAAATTAATAACAGTATCCATTTCTGCAAAAATAAAATCATTATCTTCATTTTAAAATAACTGAATAAATAAATAACTGATTTTTTATTACATACATTTAACTAATTTATTTATATGTATATTTATATTTGTTCTTGCGTTTTTGTCACTGAATATTGTTAATGATGTTAATATCAAAGTTGCTATGGTTCATGTTTTGGTGTACATTTTCCACTACCCTCAGTGGTCTCTTCGTGTTTATCTTCTTCGTCGTCTTCATCTATTATGCTAATATCATATATAGAAGGCCGATGGCTTCTTCTCCATCCTTCGGCAACTGGTTGCGGTGCTTTAGTTTTAGTAAGTAAACGTGGACCCGATAAAGTAATTAAAATCGCTCCTGTTGGTGCAGTTAATATGATCGATAGAACGCATATCATTAATACTTTTTCGGCATACACCTTATTTGGACTATTATCTCCTACGGCGACTAAAGCTAAAGGTCCAAGGGCCGCCTAAAATAAACAGGTTTAATAAGTTAATCAAAATTAAAGTAAAAAATTATACGTTGTAACAATCTGAATTAAATTTGATTACCTGTACTGTAGCTTTAGCCATCCACGAAAGTGCTACAAAGATTTTCTCTTTTAGATTTAATTTACTTCCAATCCCCACCAAAACAGTACATAGTATCCTAATAACACAGCAGCAACCAATATACCAATTCCAATGGTAACAACTTCTAATTCTAATTCGGAAAATTTGATTTGAGCGCCAGTGATACTAAACAGAATAGGTTCGAATATCATCCAGAATATTTCAAAGGCAGTTGCGGCTGGATTATCTTCAACCTCCCAGCCGTGCTTCGACCAGAAGTAGAGCGATATAAATGCAGCAACAACGCAGCCCAAAGGACCGGCTCCTTCGTAACCAATCAGTTCGCTACCAAACACGGCGATAAGTCCGCCCGATAGCAACATTAAAATTCGCAGAGGCACCAAAAACGGGTCGTGTCTTTCAGGTATATAGTTTGATATTAATCCCCAAATGAGGCCAAACCCTATTCCTCCGATTACGCAAATCGGACCTTGTAATATTTGAGCTGTGAGCGAGTCGTGAGAGAACATGATGCTCTGAATAATTCCATAACCTGCTACAGATGTAGCATCATCAATTCCTGAAACGGCTATGATTAAGGTAGGAATTCCTTTTGCCACTCCATATCCTTTAGATCTCAGTCTACACAAGCAGGGAACGACTACAGCTGGTGATACAGCAGCGATAATGGTTCCCAGAAGCATGCACCAATCCCAAGGCATATCAAGTAGGAAATGGACTAGTACCGCGGTGATTCCGGCTTCCACGAACCAGGGTACGAGCCCAAGTTTCGGCACGGTGAGTTTTAGTCGTTTCAAAGCGTGTGGATCCAAATCTAATCCTGCTCTCGTTAGTATGATTACTAAAGCAACCTTTCTAAAAATAATAAAAATTATCAACAAATTTTTGCTTAAGATAATATAGTCATTAGGGTGGCGCAAAAAAACCGACTATTTTTTTTTTGAGTCTCGAATGAAAAAATGTTAGTTTTTGATGTTTTAAGAGCTACCAGCAAAAGACAGCTCAAAAAGAAATTTTTAAGAAGTCGCTCTGAATTTTTTAAAATTTCAAAATCAGTCAAAAATCTAATTTTTTTGGGTACTTGTGCCTTGGAATAAAACAATTTTGAATTTATGCGCGTCAACGAAAGTTTTATCGATTTTATGGCTCGGATATTGTAAGTCAGTGAAATACAGCTGTATTTTGAGTTTAACCTAGAAAGTTGATTTTGAAAGTGTAAGGTATGTATTATTTTGTTTTATTAAAGAATTACTTTATCTTCACACGTATTAATATTGAAGAGATCAATTTTAAATAAAATTTACTAATATTATGTTACGTTAATTTTAGATAAACAGCGATACTTCCAAGTTATAAAATCCTACAATAATTCTGGCAATTTTTATGTATATTTCATCTGAATCAGATCGTGGAAGAATATTACTAATTAAACAAGTTGTAGTAGAAAAACCTGCATCCTATTAATTAAAGAAGACTACAGGTAAAACGTTACACTAATTATGATGAAGTTTAATTATATATATTTTAAAAACCACAATAATATATGACAGGTATATTGCAGGAATATCTTTTTGGATTAAAAAGGATGGACCAAGAAGGTATTTACAAATCAAAGACTAGATTCAAATAGCCAAGAAATAATAATAGCAAAAGTATGAAGGCAGAAAGGCAGGCCACAAAGAATATAGATGAGGAGTCTATGACAACTAAGAACATTTATATAGTTATTTCAACAAAATATAATTATTAATTTAGAGTTGTTAAAAGTGCATAACTCAAATCAATGAAAAGTGAATTGCGCGCTTATAATAAAAGAGGTGGCATTAAGAAAATAGAATATATGTAACTACTTCTATTGAGGCGTATTTTGGGTAGGATATACTCACCAAATTTTACACTACAGCACCATCTAACGCGTATTTTTGTAAACAAATAGAATCGTTGACTACTTTATTGGTCAACTGTTAGTAGGAGTTGCCGAAACGAGAAATTGAAAAGCGCGCGAATGCGCGTTTCATGAATCATTGCAAGACACAAGTACCTTTTTTTTTTAATTTTTTTTCTTGTGACTATAATTTTATAGACAAACAAAAAATAAGTTTCTAAAATTTTCAATTTAAAATTTGAATTTTAAAAGGTCGCTCAGAATCTTTTTTATTTATTAGTGCATCACTGGATTTTTTCGAGCGACATTTTAATATTCAAATTAAAATTTCATACATTTTTTTTCTATTATATAGTAAAATAATCAACAAAAATTCACCACGAGATGAACTAAAAAAATCAAACAAATGACAAAAAAACATAATTTTATTAAAACTCAATAATTTTATTTAATCAACTACAACATTTTAACAATATTTAAATAAACTTTGTTCATCTCAGGGTGAATTTTTGTTGATTATTTTACTAAATAATAAAAAAAAATGTATGAAATTTAATTTGAATATTAAAATCTCACTCGAAAAAATCCAAAGTGATGTACTAAGATATAAAAAATTCTGAGCGACCTTTTAAAACTCAAATTTTAAATTGAAACTTTCAGAAACTTATTTAATGTTTGTTTATAAAATTATACTGTAACGAAAAAAAAAATTTAATAAAAAAAAATCGATTTTTGACGGTTTTTGAAATTTTAAAAAATTTTGAGCGACCTCTTAAAAATTTTTTTTTGAGCTGTCCTTTGGAGGTAGCTTTTAAAACATCAAAAACTAAAATTTTTTCACTCGAGACCCAAAAAAAAAATAGTCGGTTTTTTTGCGCCACCCTTAATAGTCATTAACCATTCTTAATAATAGGAATTGATTTACCTTAGATCTTTGGTGACCACTTTAAAGGAATCATCAAAGCTGATAAGTCCAACATTTTGAAATATCAATCCAGTAAATAGCATTCCTATTAGAGCAGGAAGCGTCGTTAAGCTCACCAGCCATCCTCCGAAATGTGCGCATAAGGTTAAAAGTATTAATTGAAATAATTGACCCCCGGGGGCCGCGCTTTCCCCGATTATGGAGTAAGCTACACCCCAAACGAAAAATCCTATAAAAGTGACTCCTACTATTCTAGCGAATTGGCGATACGTTGGACAGAATGGAAACGGACATAGTTGCGGCCATAGCCTGGGCTGCCAAGATGGATTTGTTTCTCTTTTTCTGCATTTCAGACAGAATGTGTACCACCACGACCTGAAAAAATGTTTTAAACATCAATAACGTCGAAACATATTGCGTTCTTTCAAAATGACCAAATATTGGAACTGGAATTGTGGAACAACGATTAAATGTGATTGTATTAATTATTATAATACACCTATCACAAGTATCCCGTGACAGAAATTAAGTGTGAGATAAGTAACGAGTTTTAAAATTGAAAATTAAAAGGGGGCAATTACAAAAATTGTCGATATAGATTGCATTAATTATAATAAATGTTTAGTAGATATTATTTTTTATAAACAATTCTGTAATAATGTGGCAAACCTATTTATTGGAGCAGTTTCATTAGAAATTGAATTTAGTGACTATTAGGTTTTTTCTTTTAATAGAAAACTAATTACAGTAGAAACTCGGTTATCCGGACTAATTAATGTTGCAGCTCATCCGGATAATTGAAAAAAAAAACAATTTTACCTTGTTAGGTATTTATTTACTAAAAAAAACGATACAAATAATTATTAATTATAAAATCAACAGTAAAAAATACTAAATAGAATCATAAAATATTTAGGTAAAATTAAAAGTAAATTGATCATTGTTAATCGTGGCGAAAAGCGGAGTATGCACATTCGAGCTCAAAGTGGCACATTCCGATCTCGGGAAAATGAAGCTTCATTTGCCCTCGCTCGGAAATGTGCCACTTTTCGCTCGAATGCGCATATCCTCGTATTTATTGAAGATTTGTGTACTAAACTTTCCTTCAAATCAAAAAATTTAATAAAACATTGATTATATATTCGAATAACCATAGCAATAAGTGGGAGTGAGCGAAAAGATACAACAAATTCAAAAGTACGAGTGAGAGGGAACAATGCTATCCATTATTTTGTTTATTTTATTGTGAATCGTGCTTAAAATCGAGTGTGCACATTCGAGCTCAAAGTGGCACATTTCGATCTCGGGAAAATGAAGCGCGCCGCTCCGCGTCGCGCTTCATTTGCTTCCCTCGCTCGGAAATGTGCCACTTTTCGCTCGAATGCGCACAACCTCGTGTTTATTGAAGATTTGTGTGCTAAACTTTCCTTCAAATCAAAAAATTTAATAAAATATCGATTATCTATTCGAATAACCATAGCAATAAGAGGAAGCGAGCGAAAAGATACAACAAATTCAAAAATACGAATGAGAGGGAACAATGTTATCCAATATTTTGTTTTTTTTTATTGTAAATCGTGCTTAAAATCGAGTGTGTACATTCGAGCTCAAAGTGGCACATTCCGATCTCGGGAAAATGAAGCGCGCCGCTCCGCGTCGCGCTTCATTTCGCTCGAATGCGCACATCTTCGTGTTAATTGGATTCGACTATATTAATAATAAATCCTTCAAATCCAGATTTTCTATTCGGAAGAAGTTTTCGCTTGAAAGTGCACATACTTTTTAATAATTGAATTTGCCTATCTTATTCTTCTCTCTTACAAATAATATTAATTAAATGAAACTGAACTAAATGTACCACTTCTCGCTTTTCTTTTAATTAAAAATTACAGTAGGGTATTTTTACCAAAAACCACATTTCTAATTTAGTACTTTTAAGCTAGACTAGATGGGAGACTTTATCGTACATGAAAAAGAATTCTTTAACTCTTTCCGAATTTTGACTCTTATTTCCCACCTTTTTCTTTAACACATCCCACCCAAGTCATTCTAAAATTGTGATGCACCACCTATGTAACATATAAATATTTTTTTATATTTAAAAATTGAATTAATCCATAAATGAAGTCTAATTACAACAGTGTATACAAAATGGGCCTTAAAACTAATTTGTTTATAATTTTCAGAAAAATAAAAATTGCCCAAAAATATTTAGAGACATTAATTTGGACATATAAACCTTCAACAATCTACAAAAGATGATATAAAAATCAACTAGTCGATTTTCAGTGGCCCACTTCAGAAAATTTGACTCATATACAATTTTAATTAATCAAAAACGCGAATTAGTAAACATTCGAAAGTACACCCGAAATTATTTTTATCAAGTTCGCTACAATTCGGCGTGCGGAAAAGCACCATGATAACTTATCAAAAGCAATAAAATATCTAACCTTTTTCAAACAAAAAATAGATCCAATTTATTAGACTTTAAATTTTTTCAATTGAAGAATAAAATAATAATATAGGCAAATCCGATAAATACGAAGATGTGCGCATTCGAGCGAAAAGTGGCACATTTCCGAGCGAGGGAGGCAAATGAAGCGCCACGCGAAGCGGCGCGCTTCATTTTCCCGAGATCGGAATGTGCCACTTTGAGCTCGAATGCGCACACTCGGTTTTAAGCACGATTACGAAGGTTCCCGTTTTAACAGGAAAAAACGAACGCGGTTCACAATCCGGATAATCGCAAAACCGTATAACTGAGGTCCGGATAATCGAGGTTTTACTGTATTCTAAAATTCAAAAGATTATTATGGTATTAGTAGCATAAATCATTTCTCTCATTATTAATTTTATAATACTTTATAGTCAATATAACCAGTCTTTATCTGTAAACAATTTGTTATTATTATTGATCTATTTATTGGGTTCTGCAAAGTGCTATCGGACTTTAATGATGTAGATAAGTGTTTTTATTTCAAACTGCTTTAATTATTTTTACCTATTGTCATCATCTGTGGGAGCGGTAGAATATTTTGATTTGGAATGCACAGATTCCGCAACGGAATGCTTCTTTATTCGGGCATCTCCATTTGAATGTCTAACAATTTCTGCAAAAAGTAAGTCTTATTACCCAGGATCATTAATTTATTCAACATTTAAAGCTAAAGGGAAGTAATAGTAAAGATTACGTTTCCAACAAAGAGCCATTTACGACGTCTTTTAAACACAGAACGGATAATATTAATTTATTGGTCTCTAAAACACTACATGAGAAAGTCACACAAACACTTACTAATATTAACTTGAGTAAATTTACTATCATACATATGGCTAGATTATTGAATATCAAAACGATACTCATTTTAGAGGCAGTTTAAGTTGCAATTAGGATTTGTTACACAAGTTTAATTGTTGTTCTACTGTTAACCGTAACAACATTTTGATGAAAATTGAATTAAGAATATTTCTAAAAATGATATTTAGTAAAGTTAAGTACAAACTAATTACTTAATCAATTTATTATATTTTAATTTGTGTCAATGGTAAAGAAATACAGTGATTTTTAAATATACATACCTAGGTAGGTAATATATGCATATTGTGAAGTACTATTTTTCTTAAAAATAAAGTAATTCGAGTTTGTAAACAAAGTATAGAATAGAAATTAGTTGATTATTCTCTTACTATGCATAAATATTTAATTCTTTATGCATTACAGACGCAAACTGTTATACATTAAAGTTAAATATGTCACAATATATCATGGATGCAGAATTGTTTAAACTTTATCAGGTGAAGGTTATCCTTCGCTTAGAATATTAATTAGAAAAACAACTAAGGAACCTCAAATTATTAAAGTATTAAATTCAATGTTTGTGTTTACTGTTGCAAGAGAAAATAAATATCTAAATGTGTTTACTTATTTAAATTGTATTTTAGTTCAATTTATAATTATAAAAACGTTGGTCAAATATTGAATTCAATTTTACTTACTTACTTCAGCAGTTGAAAAATTATATTTATTTATATTTAAGTTTTCAGCCAATTATAGGAAGTTATGATTTAAAGGTATTTAATTCATAGAAAAGAATCCATATTATTTGAAACAAACTAATTAAATAATTACAATATATTTTATTATTAAGCAATGTATATTAACGAGGTCTGTTTAGAAAATAACGGAACATTTTGAATTATGCGCCAACAGAAATATTTAGTGATATGCGGTTGGTAGTAATGTCTAGCGCATAACCTTCTTGGTAATCATATATTTTTTAATTCCGAACTTAAAATCAGTGCTGAAATAACATCGTTTTCAGAGTATTGATGCCATTAAAGCACATTCGTCACAGACATTAAAAGCCATCTCAAATGAAACTATCTAAGACTGCTTGCCGAATTCAAAACGTCGCTGGGAAAAGTATGTCAATAAAAGAGGAGAGTATTTTGAAGGAGACAAAGATTAATAGTCGGTACAATTAAAGTTTGGTTATTTTCAGAACAGACCTCGTATTTCATATGCCATTAAAATAAAATATGTTCTGATAGATATTCGAAAATAATGTAATATAAAGCCCATTTTTAGGCATAAAAATTAAGTAATATCTTATTTTGTACATTTATTTAAGTGGAAATACTACAAAAATAATTTTATGCTGCAATTTAGTGAAAAAGGCTTATGTTCCATTCATTTGATTTTTTATAATCTAGAAAGAATCGATTACTATTTTTTCATTGTTTAGAAGGGTTCATAAATCGATATATTTATATTTACAAAGAAAGAGATATATTCGTACTATGCTGCAAAAGGTGCATAACACCAGGCGAAATATTAGTCAAGAAATTATGTTTTAAGTCTGTATAGAAATTGTAAATACAAACATCTGTTAGTATTCAACAAAAATTGATGCCATATTATTAATTTCTTTAAATTGTATATTACCTTGCGAGCCGGAATTTGGAGATTCAAGCGCATAAGTTTGGGCGTTATGAAGAATGCTTTTCTTCCTTACAGGACCTATTCCGGCGTGGTCAGAAGTCGAAGAGACTTTCCGACTTCGCGGCGATTCAAACGTAGGATTATCATGTCCATGGTCACTTATCGAACTGATTTTTCGAGTTATATCGGAACGATGTAGCGGCGAAGCCCTACCATCATTATCGATAGACATGGCTTCAATAAAATTAATTGCGCTTCGTGAATTATAAAAAAAGTCACTATATGATACCTACGTACCAATTGTTAATAAATGGATTACCACGCAATTAGTCACAAAATGATATTAGATGAACAAGATTAATAACACTTCGTTTTAACGATATTAGAATTAGAAGCTAACTCATTTCTCAAAAATAATTATTGTTTTAGGTAATATATGTTTTTGTATATTTATATTATTGATAACTACTTAAAAAAATTAGATTGTTTTATGAAATATTCTGCTAATATAAATATCCTTCATTTGTAGCTTTAAAAAATAATTACTAATCATCGAAAAATTAAAGAACAACAATTTTTGTACCTATAATTTTAGTAACATGAGTTGGGTATTATTAATCACGTTCCGGTTACAGCTTTTATCATCTTTTATAATAATGTATTTGCTATTAAAGATGTTATGTAGTTATCTCTAAAAACATTGAATTAGTTTAATGACAATCAATGATTGGTTTAAGACACCTTTAATTTTACAAGTTAGCAAACTGAAAATAAAACCACAAACAAAAATTAAATTTAATTCTTTTACAATTAACTCCACCGATTAAAAAACAAAACTAATTTAGGATACTTTGGCTATACTCAAATTGTGTGTTTTGGTTTTTGGTATCTATAAAAAATTAGCAATTTTTAGTGATTTTATAATAAATATTTTATATTTTAATATACTTTTCTGATGAAAATAAACGTTACTATAAAGTATTTATGCCGGTATCGATAAACAATTTGGAAATCATTTTTTTTATGTATCGATGATGATATAAATAATAATGAATCATCGATTCAACTAATAGTTAGTAGGACAATGAACGGTTAGTTAAATAGGAACTATTATATTTCATTACTGTTGTATGATGTAATTTAGAAGAGACAATTTAATTAATTACCTGAACAACAAATCGTTACGCTAATTTACCTATCAAAGAATTAATTGTATTCTAAAATCCATCGTAATATTAGAGATTTCAACTTGGTTTTAAGAAGCGTTTAAAAATGATACGTATTTCCCGAAGCACTTGTTACAAACTTTTTAAGACCGAGGTACGTACTACCTTTTATCACAATAGTTACCGAACTACTAAAATCGAATAATAAGAATCCACATTATATACATATGTTTCAACATTGTTAACACCTTCATAATACACATATGTGTTTATATATTTAACGATATTGCTTGAACGTGTGATAGGTAAGTAAGCTTGCATGCTTCTGCTGCACTGTACGTATACAATTATTAACTGCTTTATGGCATTCTAATTATGGTTAGTTAGGTAAACACTCTCCACTAATTTATTTTGAAAACAATTATTGGTTACAAAAAATGTAAAATCAATTCCTTAATGTTTCATTATAAGTATCTATTTTTATCACACGAAGCGTGTTTAGTATTAGTTGATGAAGTAAATATTAGTAACTATTGATTAATATGAGGTACACAAAATTATATTATAGTTTTTTAACTTTTTGAAATTGTGATAAAGTATATTAAACTGATTTATTTTGGGTTAAATATAATAGAAAATTTTTGATTTAAATATACTAATAGTGGAATAATTATCTAATAGTGTTCAGTGAGTGTAAATAGAATATTTCAAAGAACGTACAATCAATAAAAATCAAAATAGAAATTTATATAATAGTGTTTGAAAACTAGAAGTAAATTAATTACTGCCAAATAGGTTCTACAGAAAATCAATAACACCGTTTTAAAATTAATAACGGTGGTAAATAAGTTTTTAATAATTTATTTAAGTAAAGGAAGTGACCGCCAGATAAGTAGCTCATATGGTTTTTTTTATTATCAGCAATATGAAGATTTTGGTGTTGTTTAAATACTAATATTACATTGTAAACGTAGGAACAATGCCCGAAGGTGCTAAAATATAGTTTGGGCATTACAGATTTTATTTTAAAAGATATACGAAAAAGTTATTAGAAAAAGTCTCACATAGTAGTCAAATTATCAACAAACAACATTAATAAAAATTTAAGTTCCGTGTGATGTCTTTCTGGCATGGTACACAATATGGCTTTTGCAAAATTTTGCAGAATCATAGGTGTTATTTCAGTAGCACACGCTCTTATAGTATTTTCTAGATCATTGGTCTCCAAATCCGGCTTATTGTTGTTATTGTTGCTATAATAAGTCAGATAAAAAAATAGAGAAAATATATATAATGAAGGGAAAATTAAAACGGTTTTGGTCCTTGAAACTTACTGAAGTAACCAGTGTGGCCCTAAAGCTGGAAAGTTTGGAGATCCCTGTTCTAGATCATCAATATCTCTAAATAGGCGATGATTATTAATTTTACATTTCAACAAACCTCACAAGAAAAAATTGCACGCCGCCATGTCAAATAAAGGGTTGGAGAATAACTTTCTGACCGTTTTCCAGAAATTTCTTGAGAAATCTCGAATCCGCAGTGTGTTACTGAAATAACACCTACGATAGTGCAAAATGTTGCAAGAGCAGGGCACTCTAAACTTTAATTTTTATTAATGTTGTTTGTTGATAATCTAACTACCATGTAAGACTTTTACTAATAACTTTTTCCTGTACCTAAAATAAAGACTTTAGTGCCTAAACTTTTTTTAGCATCTACTTCCCACACCTTTGGACATTGTTCTTACTTTCATCATGTAATATTAGTTTGACATACTGCCACGTATTTAAACAATACCAAAATCTTCATTTTGCTCATAGTTTAAAAAACATATGGCTCGACTTATCGGGGCTCACTTTATATCTTTTATTTATAAATATTGTTAATCAAAAACTTAGATTTCAATGCGGTGAATACTTAAAAACAATAATTAATTAATTTATATTTGTAAAACAAGTTTTGTGTATTATCTCATTAAACATAATACATATATATCTGTTAGTAGATATATGGAGATGCATCTAGGATATTGTAAGATAACTCTTAGAAATACCATTTATTTGCTTTTATAATTGCCACATTGTCAAGGCTAATTATTGACTTAGGTATCGGAAATTTTATCTCGAAATATCTAGCTTTTATTTAATTGCAATGTTTGGTTATTAAGTTAGGTAGGTACAGGAGACTTCTTATCACATATCTGGAGCGATCCATATTAGAGTTATTAATACTTAAAAAGTAAAATAATTCATATAACAAAAATAAATTACACAGTTAAAAATACTAATATTTTTAAATTTTATTTTGTTTAGAGTGTTGACAAAGTTTATTGACATACAATTCCTTTATTAGATATTTATCAAATTTCTTTTTTAAATAATTTCAAATCTATAAGTCTTATTAAAAGTCTTAAGAACTTAAACGAATTAACATATTGTTTAGCAAGAGATCGTAGACTAACAGAAGAACAACGGGTATCTGCAACATTGGGAGTCTACTGTGGTAGGTATACATTTTCAATTCCTTGCGTAAGATTTTCTAATATGTGTTCTTTTAGATCCGTCTGCGTTAAAGATTTCTAGTTGCGCAATAAAAATTATCGCATTTATGTGTTAATTGTTAAGATTTGTATCTAAAGAATACCTCGAAACTCGCAATACCTTTTGCGTACCCCAAATAATAAAAATACGTTTAAATTGTAGTGATAAATTGAGAAGAATAATGCATGAAGGGTTACCAAATTTACGAATGTCATAATCAGAAAAATTGGGATGTTTTTTAAGTTACCGAATTTGATAGATACATATTTTTAAATAGCCTTATTTCGTCCTACATAATGTGAATATACCGGTCATGGTACTGTGAGTCGTGACCGTACAATTTCACCAATTAGCAGAGTATTCAAAATAATTGTATTTATTTTTAAGTGCGTCATTAGTATTTATTAGTTTTACAATGTTTTATATGTAAGTACTTATTTACATAGTCTATTTTTTAAGTCATAAAAATTAGGCATAGCCATGTCGTTATAACTTTTAATTGATTTCATACTAACTTATCATTTACAAATAGTTCAAACGAGTAATGCATAGAAAACGGTTCTAGGGCTTGATTCTGTAAATAATCACATGGGACTTATTAACTAAAGTAACTTTCAAGAATATTTTTGAGAGTTAAAAGAAAAAATGAAACGGTTTTGTAAAATTATGTTGATACTGGAAAATCACTATAATCAAACATTTCTTTTACCTGTAGGAACTGTTAAGAATGTGATTTTGCTGTTAGGTCCAAACATTGCAGAACGCCCAAAAATAAAATTCGTTGAATTCAGTCATATTACACTCATATCGTTTATAAAACTAAGATTAACACTGCACAGAAGACAAATGTTTATATGAATATAGCTTGGGAGCAACTTTATGCGTAGCAAACACAAGGAACAGACACATTATAACCCTGACTAGTTTAAACCATTCAACATAATGTGCACCCTACGCTCATGAGTTTAGAGAGGCCAATTAATAAAATACCCGTTTATTATGTGCTATTATTGCAATAACAAGACACATTTATTATTGCAAATTAACATTGACGCTCATTCTCTAGATACAATACACAAAGAACTAATGTTTGCTCTATTAATAAGGTCCGTTCGAGTTTGTGTATTGTTGAACGTGCTCCTTAATTTAGATAAAATATGATACTTATGCACTTATGTCCTTACGGCTTAACTACATTTATTAAAATGGAAGAAAAATTTAAACTATCACAAATGGCATTGTTAAGGAGGTAAAGTGTTAGGGTAAAATGTCCAGTTTGTGACTACCTACCAGTGAATGACCGTTACGAGAAATAATGTTTATAACAATTTAAAAAATTAATTTTAATTTATTTATGCAATCGTGTTTGTCTCCTTTTTCATTAAAGTGCAAAAAATAAAAGTAATAAAAAAGTGTATAGCTAAAATGATTAAATTTATATTGCAGTTTCCAAGATTTCAATACAATGTTAAAGCTTTGCAGGACGCAATTAAAAAAGATGGGCGTAACCTCCTAAGCACCAACAAAACCTGTGATTTATAGAATACCAAAAGAAACTTTATCAAAAAAACTACAAGGAGGTACATCTAAGTCCAGTGTATAAAATTTTACAAAATTTTATGATTTACTCGCTTTTATAGGCGAATCAATTAATTAGTTATTTGCTGGACCATATACCGGTCATTATTTAGACGAAAAGGTCATTTACTAGAGCTTTTACCCTAAATCTCTTGTGTAAGAAGAAATTAAACTCATGCAAATAGGGAATCGTAATTATACTAAATATTTTTTTGACCATGCATTGAGTTATCTAAATTTGGTACATGGATCTTCCCAAAAATGATTATCTATTACTATAAAAAAAGTATTATGCATTATATATTGGGTTGGCATGAATGTCATTTCGATTTTCACAAATCGATGGCGTTACAATTTTTTTGAAATAGTTTTATCAATATTATTAATGTTTTTAAAGTTGATTGTTGTGAACCATGCTTAAATTCGCATGTGCACATTCGAGCTCAAAGTGGCACATTCCGATCTCGGGAAAATGAAGCGCGCCGCTTCGCGTCGCGCTTCATTTGCATCCCTCGCTCGGAAATGTGCCACTTTTCGCTCGAATGCGCACAACCTCGTATTTATTATATTAATATAATTTATTGTGCGCTCCTGGAAATCAAAAATTTTAATTTAATTTAGTAAATATTGATTTTATATACCGAAAAACGTATTTAGCATAGCAATGAGTGGAAGGGAGCGAGAAGATACGATAATCTTGTCAATGCAAGTGAGAGGGAACGATTAAAATTATTCAATTAATTTTTTGTCTAATTTATTAGCCCAAAATAAGTGAATCATGCGTAAAACCGAGTGTGCACATTCGAGCTCAAAGTGGCACATTCCGATTTTGGGAAAATGAAACGCGCCGCTCCGTGTCGCGCTTAATTTGCCTCTCTCGCTCGAAAATGTGCCACTTTTCGCTCAAAAATGCGCACAACCCCGTGTTTATTATATTAGCATAATTTATTGTGCGCTCCTTAAAATCAAAAAGTTTAATTAAATTTAGTAAATAGAGGTAAACAGTACATTGATTGGCCCTTTTAGAAACCGAGCAATTAAACTACTAAATTTCATACTTATATAAAATGTATTTATGCTTTTTTATTGTGCTGTAAAAAAATATATTTTTCAATATAAATCTTTGTATTCATCGAATTGGTTTATGTGTAATTCTCATTTTTGATGAGAATATATGTCAAAAAATCAAAACGTCTTTCTAATAAAAGTGATGATGAATCTTAATAATTTTGGTCTTTTTCTTCAAGGCAAAAATAGTCACCGAGCTTGCAGCCCCCAATTTAGACAATTATAGGGGTTTGAAAAAATGTCCCCCATGGTAGTGACGTCATATCCGTAGATGGGGACATTCCTTACATTAATGTAATCCATGAGGATGACATGCTACAAGGTGACACTTTTTGGAAATAAATTTTACCATCAACATAATAAAAACATAATAAAATATAATAAAAAAAGTCACTTCTATGGATTAAATTTTTATCATTATGAATGTTAAGTTAACTGAGGAAAATAAAGTTGATGGTAAAATTTATTTCCAAAAAGTGTCAACTTCTTGTGGCCTGTCATCTCCATGGATTACATTAATGTAAGAAATGTCACATCCACGGATATGAGGACAATACCATGGAGGACATTATTTCAAACTAAATTGAGGGCTGCAAGCTGGGTGAATATTTTTGCCTTGAAGAAAAAGACCAAAACTATTAAGATCCATCATCACTTTTATTAGAAAGGCGTTTTCATTTTTTGATATATTTTTCTAATAAAAAATGAGAATTACTCTTATTCTTTTTTTCTTCCTCTAATTTAAAGTTATTTAAATTTTACATTTTAAATTGAGAAAAAATTTGAATGTTTGTCTTTTAATAATTTTGTTTCTAACTAAAAATCATAAATTTGGAGCTACTGAAGTAAAACTATTTAATAACAGCAAAGGTTGTTAGTACGTTTCTCAAATTTAATTTATCCAATTCTTGATGAACATTTCCTATTGTTCAAAGCCCGTGATTGGAAGTTTTAAAGCTAAAGTAATAAAATATAATGCCCTTTCAAAAAGCTACATGTAAAAATACAATTGTACCAAAGAGTTTTGCCTACTTTTTATTATCTGTAAGTGACACCAATCTAGCGAAGAAAAATAAGTGAGTTGAGCAGAATACCGATGCTTTGAAATAACTGTAAATGACAACCTACGCTGAACATCATTAAAACCACGCACGTAGCTTTGGTGCCATCCATAAGTGGGTGTTCAAAACCAATGTCAGGGGAAGTTCTAATGAATGCTGATTACCTTATCGTTGACTGTCTAGAACTAAATTCCAGAAAACAGAATACATTAATATTGCATTTTATTGCA
This sequence comes from Sinopyrophorus schimmeli, assembly GCA_036325965.1. NCBI lineage: Eukaryota > Metazoa > Arthropoda > Insecta > Coleoptera > Elateridae > Sinopyrophorus > Sinopyrophorus schimmeli. The sequence continues at coordinate 11,866,711 of JARFIZ010000393.1, forward strand.
AAATTATTTTTAGATACCTTACCTTGCACTTTATAAAGTCAATAAAAGTCATGCGCATAATTGCATCAAATAGTTAAATATGCATATGCATTTTGTTTTCTAATTAGCACCAGCTCCAGTGAAGATGCTCATCTGATAATAACTTTTTTTTCTGAGCGCGGTGCTCACATGCTTTTAATATGCATAATACATGAGAAAACTACAAATTTATAGTTAATTGTTGACATAATATATGAGAAACAATTTACAAATACCTTTGTTCAAAATTTTAAATATATAAAAGTGCATCTTCGAAAATATGTGATGGAGTACATAAATCAACAGGTTATCAATGAGAATCGATTTTTAATCCGTACTGTTATTTATGTTTTACCATTTCTTCTTAGTCTTCATTTGTTCATTGGAGAACCAAGACTTCCTTCAAACATATCCAGTTTTCTCTGTTCTCAGCCATGCCAGTCCTGCCAATCTCTTAATGTTATCCCGCGATCGTGGTTGTGGTCTTCCTCTTTGTCGCCTTGCTGGGCACGATCTTCAGAATTGTACCTATTAATTCCACCTATTACCTTGTTGTCTAATTGTGTGTCCACAGAATTTCCATTTTAGCCCCGTTACAAGTTTGATGATATCCATTTAGTAATAGTAAATATAATTGAAAATTTAAAAACAACAATTGTTTTTCCAAAAATCAATACAGGCATACGAGTTAGTTATTCTGAACTAGTCTAGACGACTTTCAAAGTTGAATTTTGATGTTTGCATACAAGTTTGACACCACTCGTTCGAAGATATTCGAATAAAACTTAGGAATAATTAATTAACGTATTTATTATTGAAACAATATTGTTGACACATCGATAAAGGATGTATTCGTACAAGAAACAACATATTGTTTAATTTAATATAAAAGTTTTTAAGTTTTTAAATGGCATTTTCATCTATAGTACCTTTAATATTAGTTGTGTAAAAATGCATTCACTTAATGATGTTTATACGGAAATGCTAATGTATACAGTAGTTTAAATTACTTTATTTAATTCAATCTAACGCATTTTGTAAAGTATTATGGCAGTATTTTTAAAAAAATGCATATTCACTTTGTCTTTAAATATGCAGTAAAATAGTTAATAAATACTTTTGCTTATTTATTGGACATTCAGCATATCTTTTGGCACGACAATGTTTGACGTATGTTGCCGATAACTAATCGATCATCTCTTACGAACCAATTTGCTTTGTACAAAATTAACAAAAATACGCTATCTTGAAAAATGCTCTGACAGTCGATTCGGTTTGATTGTCTAGAATCTAAGAACTGACGCTTGCGTTACCATTTTCAACAGTTATCAGCAACATAAACAGATTATATAATCAGTAATTATTTTATAACAATTACAGTTTATTTATACATTAAGAATTTTTTAGCACTTGTGCCATAATGCCTTGTCATAACTCTAAATAATATAAATATAAATAAATTCCTTTATTTATTGTACCGATTTTCGAGTCCGTTACTATCACCTGTATACGTATTTTCATTACTTAAACAAGGAAGAAAAAATTAATTAACTAATTTCAACGAAAGAAATCTTATTACCTAATCCAACCACATTTAATTTCTTTACTATTCGCAAAGTATTCAATGTAATGGAACTGATACAGCAAACAACAAATTATTGTCATTTTTTAGACATTGTGCAGAGAAGTATTTCTTAATTTTTTTATAAATTAATTTCTAAAGAATGTTATAATAACATATTTATTTCAAATGACAAAATTTGATTAAAACAACAAGAAAAAATAAATAAAAAAATAAAAAAAAATTAATCATAATGTTCACGTTCAAAATCTTTTAATAATGTTTAATGTTCACTGGAATTGTTCACTAACGTGAACAATTTTTTTTTGTTAAAACGGGACGTCTGGTAATATAGCTTAAAACCGAGTGTGCACATTCGAGCTCAAAGTGGCACATTCCGATCTCGGGAAAATGAAGCGCGCCGCTCCGCGTCGCGCTTCATTTGCCTCCCTCGCTCGGAAATGTGCCACTTTTCGCTCGAATGCGCACATTCTCGTATTTATTACATTAGTATAATTTACGGTGCGCTCCTTTAAATCAAAAATTTTAATTTAATTTAGTAAATATCGATTTTATATTCGAAAAACGTATTTACCATAGGAATGAGTGGAAGAGAGCGAGAAGATACGATAATCTTGGGAATGCAAGTGAGAGGGAACGATAAAAATTATTCAATTAATTTTTCGTCTAATTTATTGGTCTAAAATATTGTGAATCATGCTTAAAACCGAGTGTGCACATTTGAGCTCAAAATGTGCACATCCTCGTTTTATTATATTAGTATAATTTATCATGCGCTTCTTCAAATCAAAAATTTTAATTTAATTTAGTAAATATTGATTTTATAATGTATAATGTTCACTGGGATAGGACACTCAATAAAACAACAATTGTTAAATTTGCAACGTTTCGTTTATTTTATTGAAACTTTATCAAGCAACTGAAAATTAACAAAGCATAACAACAATAACTACAAGTATTTTATAAATAAATATAAATTATAAAATACTTTAATAATACCAAAAGGAACTTAACCATCAAAACTCAAAAATTCTACATGCGTCAAACATGAAAGATTGTAAATATGTAACTATGGTTCTAAATAGTTACATGAAAGGCTGTAACTATGATTCCAAATAGAAATTATTTGTAATTTTGATTTTAATTTTTTGATTTTATTTTATTTACGATGTCATTATTTATTAAACTAAGGCCTTGAGTATCTGAACGTAAATTTACAGTTTTATTAATTTTGAAATAAACAATTTCACTTAAATTTCTTTTATTTTTATTTTGTTCACGATGACGCATGTAGAATTTTTTAAGTTTTGATGGTTAAATTCCTTTTTGTGTTGTTAAGGTATTTTAAATTTATTTATAAAATACTTGTAGTTAATGTTGTTATACTTTGTTAATTTTCAGTTGCTTGATAAAGTTTCAATAAAAGAAACGAAACGTTGCAAATTTAACAATTGTTGTTTTATTGAGTGTACAATTCCAGAGAACATTAAACATTACAAAAATGAATTGCAAAACTCGAACAATAAAAAATCAAATTATCAAATACGTTTAAACTATAACTGCAAACAAAAACTTGCGAAGGACGCAAATTTGTAAAACAATTAGAGTGTAAAAAATGTAAAGAAGTACCGAAAAAAACAATATATTTATCTCAAAAACTAAAAAAATCATTGAAAAATGTAGAAAACAATTAAACGCGATTTAAAAATAAGGGCCTCTTTTATCTCTCAATTTTTTCAAAACTGCCTAAGAAGCAGTAATTAAATAAAAAGACAGCACAATATGAAGACATAATTAAGACCCTAATTCGGGACATTTATTCTTGGCTCAATCAGCTCTGACAATTTAATCTTCTATTGTGAAATAAAATAAACGGTGGTCGCTCATTTTTTACTTCTAAAACGTTAAAATTAAACTACCAGGCAATCTTTCAAAAAATCAATGACATAAACTTGATCTGCATAATAGAAGCCAGTTTTTAGCAGTTACAGAAACAATTTATGGAAACTTATTAAATGTGGATGGATAATTTGTACACCTATGAACCATAGGGCCTAGGTTATGACAATCACATTGCAATTCCTCAATAAATTCAGTCAGATATGATTTTGATTAGTTGCAAAGTTACCATGCATTAGTTTGTATTTTTAAAGTTTGCATAACTTTGATTAGTAATAATCACATTAAGAGTTTAGAATAATATCGTACACTCAAACGGAAATTTCTTGTATTTGAACACGTTTTTTCATCGTTCCTGGAGTCGTAGGCGCACCGTGCGATCTTAATATTCCTATTTGATTACCGGGATTGGGTGGTTGGTTTTTGGGCGGCGGTGGAGGCTCAGGTATACTCGGACTAGTAACGTTCTGCGACTGATCTTCGGACGTATAGCTCGGCGGATGCCCTTCTGCACGTTTCACACCTGGCGGCGGCGACGACTTGAATTGCTGTAGCGGAAGCTCCGATAGCTGCATAACTTCTAACGATTGTTTTTCGTAATTATAGTCCCCGACATAATTGGAGGCTGATTTATGATCCAAACTTGGCGCCCGCGAAAGCTCGCGCGAACCTTTGCGTGTCTCGTAATTAATTTGATGAACTTCGTACACAGCATTTTTATTCTCATAATTTTCTTCGGACGAACTACTACAACTGCCTCCCTCCGAAAGCTCCTTCTTTTTTTGTTTATTTTTAGTTCTGTCTCGCTGATGATAGATTCCGGCAAAAATTAGAATGTTCAGCAAGAGCAAAAAGCAACCGACAGCTATCGTGACCGTCAACGCCGTCGTATAACTTTGGTAATGACTATTCGCCAGCTTCTTAAGTAAATTGTTGCTATTTACTATTTTATTAATTGGAGTTGCTGCTGTGTGATTAGGAGGGCACTCCGTGGTTGTTGCTTGTAGTGCCGTATCGGATTTTGGAGGTAACTGTGTTGTAGTTGTAAATTGAATTGGTCTCGAAGCAGTAGGTGATGGAGGTGGCGCAATAACGTGAATTAAATTTGGTTTCTGCATTGTTTGTTCCCTTACCGAACCTAAAAAAAAATGTGCGTTAGAACGGCTTTGTAATAAATTTCCCGTGTAGTTGTTAACAAACATGCCTTGAATATATTGCTGTGGATTTACTACCCACGTTCTTTATTTTTGTAAAATATGTATTGTCATTGTGGCGCAGCCACTTTAGACTTAACGTTTGGAAAAAGTTATAACGGTTAGTGTTTTTCTAATAACTTTGTTTTATTATTTTTATAAAATTTCTGCAAAGTTCTGGGAAAGCGAAAATTCGCTTTATGAGGATACTCAAAGGCAACGGTCACAAAAATCAAAAATTTTAATTTAAAAAAAAATTAAAGCATAGTGACTATAGCTCCACCAACTTTAGAAGCGTTTTGAAGGGGCGTGTCGCGCGCCAATTGAAAATGTACACTCAGCCAAATAAGATTTTCTGCGCGAATATTTGACATTCTGAAATTCTTTTGTCAAATTGCAGTCACGAAACATCTAAAAAGAACACTTTTTTGTAGACAATAAAACTCAAATATTAATAACACGAACACGAATAACACAAACAACTACGACAAATGTAACGATCTGTAACTTTTTAAAAGAATGTACTTGAAAAATAACTCGACGTCTATTGGTTTATTTAAATATTTATCAAATTAGTTCGTATATTTTTTGAATCGTTTTTGAGCTTGGTGGAGCTATATTGTAGACTAGCTGGCCCGCCCGGCTTCGCACGGGTATTGCGATTTCGAAGTAAAAACTAATTTATTTCAAAATATAATATAGCCTACGTTACTCAAGGATAGTGTCTTCTACGTGTTAATTCAAGACCCGTCAAAATCGGTTCAGCCGTTTCCAAGATATACGGGCGGACAAACTGACAGACAGAAAGACAGACTGACAGACAGACAGACAGACAAAAATTTTAAAAACGCAAGTTTGGGCTTTGGTAACAATGAAATAACTATATTAAATTTAAAAAAAGTCTTTACTTCGAAATCACAGACAGACACTTCATTTTTATTTATATGTATACATTGTGGGGAAAAGTCAAGCGTGCAATATGAGCCCAAAGTGGTACATTTCAATTCTGAGAAGCAAACAAAGCGGGACGCTTTAGAATTTTCTTTGATTCAAAATGTGCCACGTTTTGTTCAGTCCCCACCCGGATTTTTAAGACAATCTACAATAATCAATATACGTTTTAAAAAAAATAAACGCTATAACTTTTTACGAACTATTGCTTGTTTTATGTCTAAAGTGTTTTTAATTAAGCTTCTGATTTTCAAAGCTATAAAACTAGGTGATGGTAACATTTATTTTAAGTGCAACTTTGCTATTTAAGGAATTAAAGCAATCAAATAATAGATAAGTAAAATTTGTTACCATCATAATATTGATCGCCTTCTTCTTGAAAATGGTGATGTCGCATCGATGTATCATCTCCCTCACTGGGCCTGTGTAGTTGCGGAATAAGGTTGAGCCAAAGTGACATTTTATGGCCGCGATAATGATTTCGCATTTCTGGTCGATTTCCTATAATAAAGCAATATATCTGATAAGTAAGCGTCTCTTTTGCTAATATACCTGGCAAGGCAAAATCACCTTGTTGAACTCTCTGGTTCAGAGATCTTCGGCAAAAAGTTTGATGAGTCGTAGTTGAAGAAAATTCATGCGTAAGTAACTTTATTTCTTAAAAATGTTTAAAAATAATTTCTTTTTATATATTTTGAAAATAACTTTTTATCTTTGTTGGAAATTTTTCGATGAGTTTTTGTTGTGTTACTTTAAAATTTTAAAACAAGTATTTTCTAATTCAGAAAAACTGTTTTATCAAGCTTTGAAATATGGTGGTCATGGATACAGTTGATCAATATTTTAGTTTAATGATAATCTGTTAGCTATTTTTTCTGCATGTTTAGAAAACTTTTTAAGCAAAATTATTATATTTTTGTTTTTTTTATTTGGTATAAACTCTTGGGTTTGGTATTGTTTCAATAAAAAGTTTCAACTTTGTAGTGCTATACAATGATTTCTATCAAATGAAATTAAAAAGGTGGGCCATCTCTTCTGGATTTACTTTATACTATGGGCCAGTAATGTGTTATTTTGTATTTCAATACATAAAATATCAGAAGTAGACTGTTATAAAGGTTTAGTAGTTTATAGTGTTAGATTAAAACCGGGTTGTGGCAGAGTTACCTGTACTTATATCGTTTAATATTAAATCAATAGTGTCGAGTTCAAAATTTGTTAGTGGAAGATCAATTCTATTGATAACAAAGCTAATGAAATACAGAACAAAAATTAGTGTAGAAACTATGTTCAATTTCATTATCGGTTGTAAAATTTATGATATTGGTTTATTCGTATACGATATTCGAAATACTCGAGGTGTGATAGAAAACCGCAGTTAGATGTTGCGGCCAACTGCGATTGTTGGTAGTTTCAACAGAATAACACTTCAACAGGCCGCAAATTATACATCGAAGTCTGTTTTAAATAAAACTGGTATTGTTTTTGAAATCATCCATTTTTTACTCCGTCAATGCTATTTATCTCTTGTAAATACATTGTAATTTTGCAGAAATCAAATATTGTTCAATTTACGCTACACAGGAGGTGTAGTTGTAATTAATTTTTAAGACAATTCGTTAGATGAAAATAATATTATAGCCAAAAAAAAGGATTTCTATTTATTTCCACGAAGTATTCAAAGTATTGATTTTTAGATTTTCCAAACAGTTGTTACATGTTCAAAAAATTTACAGTGGCTGCGTTATAAGCGGAATTTTGTGTTTTTAAAAATAATTTTTTTTTTGAGATATTTTTATAGAGGATATGCGGATCGTCGTGCGACGCCTCAGGGCGTCACGACGCACAGTTTGGGAACCCCTGCTCTAGAAGTTAGGCGACTAATCTTACATTAAATTGAACGCCCAATTTACACAGTAAAATATTGTATAAGAATTTGAAAGTTATAATATTTAATTTTTTATATTGTCATTATTCTACCTGTTTTTTAAGAGCTAATTTAATAATATAATATCGTACTTTTAATTGTTCACAAAATTTATAATCAAAAAGTGTAGAAAAAATGAAGATTCTATTGGGATGCGAACATTAGCAAACCATCCCAAAGTTGCCGGATTAGCCGGCTGAATTAATCAAACAACGACCAATTCTTTAAATTTCAATAAACTTTAAATATATAACTAAAAGCAGGATGCAAGATTTCAGAGCTTTAGCGTCCCATATTAAATTCACATGTCCATTCTTTTTGGACGAGCACTGTACAAGCACTTGTCCTTTTGTAGTATTAGTTTCATTTGAAAATCTAAGAAATGAATACAACAAAAACATAATTTTAGTAATATGTAATTATTACCGTATTAATATTACATTGATTTAAATAGAAGGACTATGTAGATTTATGTAAATTCGTTAATGTAACAATGCCTATATAGGTGTATTAGTTTTAACTTAAGGGTGCGGTTATGCAGGAAAGCACTTAGAACTAAAATTTAGCTGCTCGAGTAGAATATGTTGCTGTAATTCATTTGTAAAACTAGTTACTGTTAAGAAAAAAGTATAATTAATTGCCATTTCGGATGTAAGAAAGAAGCGGCCAAATCCACAAAATGATTTAAGAAATTCCCAAGTCTACAATAATTTAATGCCAGTTTTAATTAACATGATTTATGAGGAAGCTCTTTAATTTTGTAAGTTGAGTAAGAAGAAATGATTTGACTGGTTATTTAACAGGTTGCTTTTTTTATCAAAATTTTACATGCTTTTCGAGTACAAAATAAAGCGTTGCGATTTTAATAGCCTGTAAATATTTTACCATCTAAAATTATTTTATGAAACTAAATTTATTTGATTCGTTATTTTACAATCGTTTGAAATGGCAATTAATCATACCAATTTCCCATACAAATTCAATCGTTAAAATTCATCGGAGCCGTGCTAACTGATTTATGGTATATGTCTTGCTGCTTTTGCAATGTTTTTTTGCAGATGACTCTAATATTTAGTGTATCAAATATGTTAGCACGTTTGTTATAAATTTAGGTATTTGCGTCATGTTTATCGATGTTGTTAGCGTCTTCATTTACTTCAGTAAGCACTTTACTTATAAATATTTAAGATAATAATGTTGTAGGAAATTCAACAAAAAATAGAGCGTGTACTTATGTACAATCAATCTAATTGAAAATCACCACCTTAGCAGACTTGTTCAGGACGGCTAACAGAGGTCTCTTTACAGAGCCAACACATCTATTTTTGAGTTGGAATTACCATTTCTTCTGTCACCCTTATTTGTGGTAGGTCCAAGTACAATTTCTTTACTCTTTTTAGCATTAAGTTTTGTAAACATTTAAATACATATATCTTTTAATATTAATTACACAGGCCAACAATGAAAAAACTTTTTTAATAATTTTACCTAATTCCCGTATTATTTTGTATGCTGATTCCGAAAATAATCATAAAAAAGTTGAATCACCCGCCAATTGCCCACATTTCAATATTAAAAAAAAATATTTTATATAGAATGTAAAAAAAATATTTTTAATCATTGAAATGTTATTAGGTGGGCAATAAATTCTTATGTTATAAAGTTGCTAATACATATTATCAGTGGATGACCTGCCTTTCTTTCTTCTTCTAATAGGGTAGAAGCACCGGTTTTGGACACTGTACCATTTGTGGACATTTTCCACTTTATTTTGACAAATGTGAAATATACCATAAGAATTATCGATACTCCAATAAGTGTAATTAATATATCTTTAACTACAATCGAAATATCAATAACGTTATTTTCGTATTTTTCAAGTTATTTTATCAAAATTAGTCAAGTGACTAAAACTTTCCATGTTTTTTCAAAAAGAAAAACGTTTTTCTCAAAGCTTTGAAATAGCACGCCTATGGTTTCTTAAGCCTATCCAAGGCCAAAAAGGCTGCTGAATCCGAATCTGTATAGTTTTTAAAGATCCGTCCACAAATAACGGCGCTACAATTTTTTTAAAGTTCAAAATTGCGCAAAAAAGTCGCCCTAAAATTGCAATTTTAATTTTCAAAAAATTTAAGTTGCGCTCTATAGTTATTTTACATGTATCTTATGTAAAAATGTTCCAGAATGCCGAATCCGTCTAGTTTGTAATGATTGCATCGAAAATAAGGGCGCTACGATTTTTTTTGTGAGACAAGGGGTATTTTTTTGATTTATTTAGTTTTGTTAAAAATTTTTATTTTAGAGCTAGAGCGCCAGGAAATGACACCGGCTATAGTCGCTAGGGGTACGTAGAAACATCCCCTTGCAATATAAAGCAATTCTATTTTTTTAATTTTTTGCCAACCCGCCAAAAGAAGTACAAGTTAAAAAATAGAGCTTGGGATATGTTCTTTTAGCATTAAATTTATCATATAGTAATCTTTTATATTTTATTGTTTCTATTTCCAAAAACGCATATAAATAATAAAACTTTTAAGTTAGTCCCAAAAATGATGTATTGAAAAAAGCGTCCCCGAGATAAAAAGTCAAATAAGTACATACCTAATTCAAGGTATAATTGATTGATAGTATCGTAAGTATCCCAAAAAGGCGTGTTGACCTCATCGACATCCTTTTGCAGGCTTTTATTCAAAGTGTCAATCGATGATGTGGCTGGACTTGCTCCATTTGGATCCCTGTAACAATTTTAGAAGTTCTTAGAAAGCCCTCGTCAAAGTTGTCCAATATAGTCATATTGCTAACAATCGATTTATTTCCCGATTCCTATTTACAAGTCAAAAAATGCTCGGCGATAATTCAGAATTTCGTATTTGCTTTTGTATAACACTTTAATAAAATTTAAGTTTAATTTTGTACATTTCAATGTTAATAGTACGTGTGTGATAAATAAATCACGTTTTGTGTTACGACTCGTGTCGAATTGAATATAAAATTATTCGATATTAATTATTTGGAAGCTCACAAAAACGTGCCCGGTGGATTTCGATATTTTTGTATGTGAACAGTTTTTATTGATGTTTGCATACTAATTTCTCCATGAGAGCATTTTTCCGGTTGGAAAGCTCATGAAAAATGTAACGTTGTGGACTTAGAAACTAAATTGTAGTTTTTCTTGATAAGTAAATAAAGTTTCTCGGTAACTACTTAATACCATAAGAGAAAGGAGGTTGTTCTAGGAAGTGGTTTAAAGGAAGGCTTAAGATGGAGACCCAGTTTAGCGATCTTGTTGATGTCTGGGTGAGATATCTGAGGACATACACAGCGCAGATTACGTGCTCACTTCAGGCATCAATATCGAATGAAGAAGTGCTTGTTCGCGCAAAGTAAACGAATATGAAAACTTTATGGTGGCATCAGCCAAAGCTACTTAGTTTTTCATACACTTTTACACGTAATATGCTTATCGATTTTGTTAAACCAGATTTTCTTATTAAAACGTTTAATAGGCACGAAAATAAGTTTGAGAAAATTTTAGCAAACTTTACTTCTTTGTTATTTTTTTATTATTGTATAAAATTGATTATAAATGATAGTTCATCCCGCCGCTAAAAAACAATTTAAGAAAAAGGGTGTATTTGGGCAAATATGACTGTCTCGTTTTTTTTTACTTAAGATATTGAAACTAACTCGTGAAAAATTAATTTTACAGATTATTTTACATAAGTAAATATAAATTGTTTATAATAAAATTGATTGTAAATAATAATCATTTCTGTCGGTGCAAAACAATTTAAACATTTTTTTTTTACTTTGGCAGATATGGTTATATCTTTTTTAATACTTAAGATATTGGAACAAACTTTTAAAAAATAAATTTTACAGGTGTTTTTATATAAGTAAATATGAATTATTTGTAATAAAATTGATTACAAATAATAATTCATCTCGCTGCTAAGAAATAATTTTAAAAAGAGGTGTATTTTGAAAATTTCGACTGTATATTTTTTATTATTTGAGATATTGGGATAAATTCTTCAAAAATGTATTTTACAGGTCATTTTTTACAAATAAATATTAATTGTTTATAATAAAGTTGATTATAAATGAAATTTAGAAACAGGGGTGTACTCCGAAAAATATAACTGTAGGTATATTTTATATTATTTAAGATATTGGAATAAACTTTTCAGAAATACATTCTACAGATCAATTTACATAAATAAATATTAATTGTTTATAATAAAATGATACTTCTACTGGCCTTTAAAAATTATTATAAATTGGGCTCTACTATGGGGCATAAGGCTATATTATTTTATTACTTTAGAAGAATTTTGTATTTTGCGTTCAAAAAATCAATATCTTTAGTTTAAATATATCTTTAACTGCTTGCATCTGTATTATTGCAAAAGTCAATAGTAAAAAAATTGAAAAATTTAAAAGGTTTTGACTTTCAAGATATAAAGAATGATGTATTTATTAAACAGCCGTGTAGAAAAAAAAAACATGTAAATAAAGTACCGTGCAAATCGGAGAATAAGTATATTTACTTAGAAAAAATCCAGATAAGTGTATCAATGAATTACACATTTACATTTAACCTTCCGTGTACGAGGTGGGGTATAACCGAAGTGACCAATTTTTTTCATGTTAAAGCGGGATGCTTGGTAATCGTGCTTAAGACCGAGTGTGCGCATTCGAGCTCAAAGTGGCACATTCCGATCTCGGGAAAATGAAGCGCGCCGCTCCTCGTCGCGCTTCATTTGCCTCCCTCGCTCGGAAATGTGCCACTTTTCGCTCGAATACGCACATCCTTGTATTTATTACATTTGTATAATTTATCGTACGCTCCTTCAAATCAAAAATTTTAATTTAATTGGTGAATATCGATTTTATATTCGAAAATCGTATTTACCATAGCAATGAGTGGAAGGGAGCGAGAGGATACGATAATCTTGTCAACGCAAGTGAGAGGGAACGATTAAAATTATTCAATTAATTTTTTGTCTAAATTTGCCTAAAATATTGTTAATCATGCTTAATACCGAGTGTGCACATTCGAGCTCAAAGTAGCACATTTCCGATCTCGGGAAAATAAAGCGCGCCGCTTCGCGTCGCGCTTCATTTGCCTCCCTCGCTCAAAAATGTGCCACTTTTCGCTCGAATGCGCACATCCTCGTATTTATTACATTAGTTTAAATAATTAGCATAAATAAATATGTGTTTTACTTAAACCAATTCATTATTGATTATTAAAATATATTTCTTATCATTTAACTGTTATAAGGTACAATTTTGTGCATTTTATTTTATTTTCGGGGTATGGCAAACCCCACCTAGTATGCGGAAGATTAAGAATTTGGTTTTATGTGTACTTAGTTGGAATTTAACGAATCCCGTTTTAACTACAATGAACATTTCCATAAAAACCAAATAATGATTACGAACGGGATAAAATGGATATGGATCGGATTTAATAAACAAAATTTAATTATTAAAAAATTTCTGTTTTTAAAAGATTTAATGGAAAGCTATAAAAGCATAAAATTGTTCGTTGGAAATTTTCCTAAATTAAAAATCAACAATTTTTTCTCTCCTATGTAAATTTTCATAATTAAATAATATTTTTGTAAAAGCTTGTTTTCGTTTTGAGGATTTCACTTTAAAAAAAGAAGGAGCCAATGATACTTACATATGCCGCAACAAGAATTGAATAATGATTTTTGAAAAAGAAACCTGCACTTGCGTTTTTAGAATCATTGATGTATGTGGTAAGTTGATGGAATCGATCGAAACGTTTAGAAATTCAAGGAAAGCGGCAAATAAAAAGCTGCGTTCAAGTGAAAACGTTTAAAATTCTATTTCTACTAAATAAAGGCGCATTTTTGTAACGGTATGAAAAGGACCGGAGAATATAAAGAAGTCAAAACATAAAGTTAATTTTCTTGAGCTAAATTTTAATTCGGGCGCTTGAAGCAAAGCGCATTCAAATTAAAACTAATCCTAGTAGGACAAAATGGATCTTACCGTTCACCTTAACATTCAAAATGAAACATTTAATCCGAAACATTTAAGTAGACAACGCTGATGATGGCGAATGTAACTTATATTTTAATTAATTTTTTAATTAAAAATTACGTTATGATTTAAATAAGCTCAGTCATTTTGGAGATTATTAAAAATAAGGCTTTATATTTTTAGCATTCAAAAAGAGCATAAAGACGTAATTATATTCAATAATAATGAAAAGTAATCAAAAATTAAATTCAGCTTAGAAATAATATTTCAAATTACATTTTTATATACTAAAGGAACACAAACAAGGCAAAGGCTTAATTTTTTTTAAAACAATTACATATTACTTTTATCCAACCGAACCCTACCATTTCATTTTTAGTAGTTATAGGTATTATTATTAACAATGATGTATTGTTTTATTTTGTATGTGATTTTATTCATATCGATTTGTACTTTTTTTGTATATTAAACTTTGCGGTATCTTAGGTACCCAAAACATTGATTTTATGTCGATTTGTACTAATGACTTATTAATGATTGCATCACAAGTCAAATTTAATTTATTGCCATTTAAAAACGCCCAATTTCATAAAATGGATAAATCTTTTATAAATTTGGATATGAGATTGATAAATGGCAAAATTTATTTACGATTAATTTAAATTATATGCAATTAGATATGTAGTAAAACTAATACAAAAGAACAGTAGATAATAAATAAAATAGCAACACAGAGCGCTGCAATATTACCAAATGCAGCAGTGCGGTAAATACGCAGATATTGCAGGGTTTGGTAGGAATTGTAATAAATCCAAAGCAACTACTTTGTCGAGTTTAATAATAATGTAATTTACCTATGTTTACGTATAAAACTTTCAACAGTGCCGAAGTAGCAATCAAAAATATTTGTAGCAACAATTTCCTGCTGTGAAAATGTACAGAAATTCAATTTATCAAAATTTGAATATGAATAGATTTTATAAAGTTTGATAACATCAAAAGAATTTGAGTTTTTTCATTTTTAGCTTTTAAAAATTATACGCTACGTATGTAGATATATGTAGATGTAGTATATCTACAATCAGTCATTACAGTTTTCTCATCCACTAGGGTTATGCTCATCCAAAAGAGCATATGTTTAACATTATATTTTATATTTTCTTGAAGTACCATTAAAGATAATAAAGTAAAATTGTTTTCTAAATAATGATTTTTTTAATAATATATATTTTGAATACTTGTGTGCAAAACTAGTATGTATTTGCCCTGTCTAAATGCAGTTCAAAGTGTCCAAAAACGGTGCAAACAGGCTAAATGTTATGTAAATATGGTATTTTTTAAATAATGAGATTGAAAAACACTTTGTTAATGCTATTAGTAGTTTGTTTATATAAAAAGAATAATTAATTGCTCTTTATGTTATTTTATTTTGTTTAACCCTCCGCATACTAAGTGACTAAATGTCACATGCTATACTAGGTGGGGTTTGCCATACCCCGAAAATAAAATGAAATAAAATCCACAAAATTCTACTTTATGACAGTGAAATGATAAGAAATATAATTTAATAGCCAATAATGAATAGATTTAAGTAAAACACATATTTATTTATGCATTAGAATAAACTTTTTTAATAATAAAACTTAACTCTTTCTTCAACTTATAAACTATTGAGTCTTTTTTTGAGTACTAAATTTCAATGACACGTGTCAATTAAGATACCGAATTATAAAAAAATCTAACAAGGATTTCATTCTTGCCTCCTTATTGAAATACAAATTAATTTCAGGTAATTTCTTAATGATTCGCAATAATTTAGACCAATAAATTACACGAAAAATTAATTAAATAATTTTAATCGTTCCCTTCACTTGCATTGACAAGATTATCGTATCTTCTCGCTCCCTTCCACTCATTGCTATGGTAAATACGTTTTTCGAGTATAAAATCGATATTTACTAAATTAAATTAAAATTTTCAATTTGAAGGAACGCACTGTAAATTATACTAATATAATAAACACGAGGATGTGCGCATTCGAGCGAAAAGTGGCACATTTCCGAGCGAGGGATGCAAATGAAACGCGACGCGGAGCGGCGCGCTTCATTTTCCCGAGATCGGAATGTGCCACTTTGAGCTCGAATGTGCACACTCGGTTTTAAGCATCATTCACAATATTTTAGCTAAATTTAGACAAAAAATTAATTGAATAATTTTAATCGTTCCCTCTCACTTGCATTGACAAGATTATCGTATATTCTCGCTCCCTTCCACTCATTGCTATGGTAAATACGTTTTTCGAGTATAAAATCGATATTTACTAAATTAAATTAAAATTTTCAATTTGAAGGAACGCACGGTAAATTATACTAATGTAATAAACACGAGGATGTGCGCATTCGAGCGAAAAGTGGCACATTTTCGAGCGAGGGATGCAAATGAAGCGCGACGCGGAGCGGCGCGCTTCATTTTCCCGAGATCGGAATGTGCCACTTTGAGCTCGAATGTGCACACTCGGTTTTAAGCATGATTCACAATATTTTAGCTAAATTTAGACAAAAAATTAATTAAATAATTTTAATCGTTCCCTCTCACTTGCATTGACAAGATTATCGTATATTATCGCTCCCTTCCACTCATTGCTATGATAAATACGTTTTTCGAGTATAAAATCGATATTTACTAAATTAAATTAAAATTTTCAATTTGAAGGAACGCACGGTAAATTATACTAATGTAATAAACACGAGGATGTGCGCATTCGAGCGAAAAGTGGCACATTTTCGAGCGAGGGATGCAAATGAAGCGCGACGCGGGCGGCGCGCTTCATTCCGAGATCGGAATGTGCCACTTTGAGCTCGAATGTGCACTCGTTTTAAGCATGATTCACAATATTTTAGCTAAATTTAGACAAAAAATTAATTAAATAATTTTAATCGTTTCCTCTCACTTGCTTTGACAAGATTATCGTATCTTCTCGCTCCTTTCCACTCATTGCTATGGTGAATACGTTTTTCGAGTATAAAATCGATATTTACTAAATTAAATTAAAATTTTCAATTTGAAGGAACGCATGGTAAATTATACTAATATAGTAAACATGAGGATGTGCGCATTCGAGCGAAAAGTGGCACATTTTCGAGCGAGGGATGCAAATGAAGCGCGACGCGGAGCGGCGCGCTTTATTTTCCCGAGATCGGAATGTGCCACTTTGAGCTCGAATGTACACACTCGGTTTTAAGCATGATTCACAATATTTTAGCTAAATTTAAACAAAAAATTAATTGAATAATTTTAATCGTTCCCTCTCACTTGCTTTGACAAGATTATTGTATCTTCTCGCTCCCTTCCACTCATTGCTATGGTAAATACGGTTTTCGAGTATAAAATCGATATTTACTAAATTAAATTAAAATTTTCAATTCGAAGGAGCACACGGTAAATTATACTAATATAATAAACACGAGGATGTGCGCATTCGAGCGAAAAGTGGCACATTTCCGAGCGAGGGATGCAAATGAAGCGCGACGCGGAGCGGCGCGCTTCATTTTCCCAAGATCGGAACGTCCGGTTTAAAAAAAAAAATTGTTCACATTAGTTATACCCCACCTAGTACACGGAAGGCTAAAAAACGAAAAACCTTGAAGTGTCGAAAACCAGTGTTTCTACCATATATTTCACAACCAAATTTTAATATTATTGTTGGAAAGACTAATAATTTATAAGAAAACTGGAAAAATCAATACAAATTAACTTTAATATTTGTTAGGTGTGATACCGTTCAAGTTACATAGCTCCCATTATAGACATTTTTCCCTAAAATTTGCCAATTGTCAAAAAAACTGTAGATTTACATGTTAAAAGAATGGAAAAATTTTAAAATCAACTAGCGAGCACATAGAATTAAAATTAAGGGTTAAAATTTTGTGAGGATTTATGTTGCGATGTTTAAAACAATATTTTGTCTGTGTACCGCAAAAAAAGTTTATAAACGAAGCACCCTTTGTATATAGTATTAGAATGTGATTTATGTTCTTAATATATACTCTTCGGTTAACCGAAAAATCCATTATTCGAGCACCCATGTCCCCCATTAGTTCGGATAATCGATGCTCTACTGTATTTGAATTTTATTTAAATATTTAGAAAAATTTAAAACCTGAAAATAAATCCTAATTTTGTTGATGGGGACAAAATCTTTGGGAGGTCCCAACGTTGGACAATTGTGTCCCGTTCACAACTATCAAACAAGCTATAACTTTAAAGAACAACCGTGTAATTTATCGGAATACGAAGAAAAAAGTTTCTATTGACTAGTAGCCTTTTACGTAGGTAGCTAATTTATTAAATTTGAAGGCTAACCCTCGGACCCTTGGAAAACTATCCATGTTTGGCTTCAAAGTCAGTTACGTAACTGTTTTAGAATATTTTAGTCGACTCTCACTGATTTAAACAGATCTTATGGTAGTGACAGGTTTGCTTATCATAATTATGGGGTCTAGTAGACGAACATGATGTAATTTAATGTAAAACAAGGCGGATGTTTCTGAGCCAGTACACTATTAAGACGAAGCGGTTAAACCAAATAAAGGACACAATAAAGAAAAATAAAAACAAACGGTTAAATAGAATTTAGTGATTTAAGGTTATGTCGTGGGACTATAAAAGTTAAAATCTTTTATCAAAATATAAGTTCACTTTGATAAATTGGTTAATATTTATTAGCAAAGTGGTAAAAAAAATATAATAAACGTTTTTCTTTTGAGAAATAATCACTAAGCAAAGAATTGCTACTTTAGGATTTTCTAACTATGAGATTTTAATGAAATGGAAATATGATATTGAGTCAAGTGTGATTTATTTAATAAAATAATTAATTTTTTTTTACCAATTCTGAAGCAAGATATTATTAATTATAGAGTAAATAATTAACATATAGTCGCAATTAATCATGGTAAAAATGGCATTTTTAAATTATTTATATTTTTAATATTTGCAAACAGCAGAATCACGGATAATATATACACAAAGCGTCATATATGTACGATACTTCTACAGAGCATCGGTGTAAACGTTGACAGCGTTGCCACATTTACTTTTTTTTAAAAGTGTGACTGTATTAGTATGTTTCTGAATATCGACAGCCTTATTGAATAAACCTGTTTTGTAGATCCCTGATGTGCATAGCAAATTTGCAAAACAAGTGTAACTTAAATTTAAAAATATAAATTAAAAATAAATATTGTATGCACAGAATGTAAAAATACTACTACTACGAAATGCATTAATCGTGCTAAAGCAAACACTTACCCTTTTTTCACAAAGTTACTAATGTAGTGAATAAGCATTTTGGCAACTACAGAATCGGCGTGACTGTAGTTGTGTGGAAAAAATGGTCCTCCTCCAACCAACGGAAGTCCTAATATGTAAGGAATATCTTCTCCTCGCACGCTTCCGGTTCTCTGCAATTAATTCAAAATTAATTGACAAAATTATTAAAACAATAAAAAATGTGCTTATTTAAATTTACTTACGTCTGGTATTGAAACTTGGCGGAAACTATAAAGTTGTCAATATGATAAAATAGATTAGGGTATAAAACAAATATTTAGTTTGCGGAGTTAATTAAAAATTCTAGTTTAACGTACTAAAGCGTAACTATGTGTCCTTAGTAAATGAAACAAGTTAAATTTTAGAAGTTAAAGTTTAGTCAAACATTTTTGGTACACACACTGCTGGTTTAGTTATCTTTCCCACATTATTAAAAATCTAAATCTAAAATGATTATTACGACCCCATCAATTTCGAACGTTACACAATAATATCAAGGATTGCTCTACATTTGTATTGCTTTTCTAAACACGTTTCGTTTAGAATAGTGTAAGGTGTAGTGGTAAATTATTTATATAGGTACATACCGCAATAACAATTTCTTTTTAATACAAGTTACTTACATTGTTGTCATTTTATGTGATATACTCTGCAAAGATCCTATAGAATAGTAAACAGCCATAGAAGCTTTTATTAGGTACATAACTATCATTAGATTTTAATTCTGTGGAATTACTATACATTTTTTAACGGACAAAGTTGTTCTAAACAAGGTATACCTTTTTTTTAGTTTTAAGATTTTTCTTTCAACTATAAAAATTAGAAAAACAATTAAATAAACAGAATGATGCATTGTTATAATAAAAAAGTAGTTTTAATCTATACAGGGTGTATATAAATCTAAATCGACAACCCTACCGATATAATATTGTATAATGCTTTGTATGTTTTTAAGACTCATTTAACAGAAACATATATTTGGCAACATCGTAAGCATTACTGTCAAATTTTGACATTTGAGTATTTAATTTGACTTTCGTGTTTTATTTTTGTACAATCTTTGCAAATAATACCTTGTCAGAATTGAACTAAAAATGTCGGTGCGTGTAACACACCCTGTATAATTAAGAAAAATATATGTATTGTTTTTAAATATTATGATGTATTATCATTTAAATTTAAAAAAACTTAATGATTAATTTTATCATCTATTAAATGTCTAGTGTTTTGTAAGCCGTGTTCACACTTACAAGAATTTGACTTGTGTGTTAAACTCGCCATAAATTTTAGGTGTGTTTACTAATTTACGGGGTTGTGGACGTGTTTGTGGCGTATAAAACACATTTACATTTGCATAAATTAGTAAACGCACACAAAAATTTATGCCGAATTCAACGGACAACACAAATACCTGCTAATGTGAACGCGCCTTTAGAATTTTTCACCGTTTCAAAATTACATTCAAATTGGTTCCATAAACTTACACTAAAATTCTTAATTAAACGTTTTATACCTTCTGTAGTTTATAAAATATACTTAATATGCTCAATATCAAAGAAAATCAATATTTTGTTTAAATATTTGTATTAAAAGGTAACTAATTTTTATATACTTATAAAACAAAGCTATTGAAATCTAGAAAAAAGGCAATAAACGGTAAATATATCTTCCCCACGTATCATAACTAAAGTACTTAAAAAATTAAATCTAAAAACGTTTATAAATTTGATGCAATCTCTTTCGAAAGCTGCTATAATTTTGACATTCAATTAGTCTTCTAAAGCAAGAGCTTTCGGTTAGTACACAGGAACGGAGAGCTTTTCGTGCTTGTAAAGTTATATAAGCAAGCTCAATTGAAAGTTATCTTGTTGAAATCAAAATTACCCAAAATAAATATTATAAAGGTTATAGCCGGGTAAGCAAGGGCAATTGACCTCCAAAGCAATTTGCTTTTTTTTTCTGAAGGTGTTTTTGGTGTCCCTTACGCTTCGGTTAAATTTTAACTTACGGGTTGGAGAAAATAGTCATTATTTTATGAACAGGTTGATCAATTTTAACAAAACATATATATGTTGTTGATCGTATTAAGACACATTTTAGAAAAAATTAAGAAATTTATAAAATTATTGAAACCGTAAAAAAAATTAAATATTTTTGAAACAATTTTCTTGGGGGGTTAACAACTTTAATTTTTTTCTCCGTACCCTTCCGAAGTTTATGTTCAAACTTGGTAAAAGTGTAAGTGACATTAAAAGTACCTTCCCAGAAAAAATACAGCAAATAGTTCTGGGGGCCGGTTGCTCATGTTAACCCGACCATAGCCTTTATCAAGCACATAATGAATATCTACTTTCAATTATATTTTCATTATAATATTAGTTGTACTCGACAAAGACGTATTTCGTTTGTTAAAGGAGTCCGTTTAATGCCAAGTTGAACAAGAATAGCAGAACAATTTAAATATTTAATTAACATGCGAAGCAGAATCTCGATTTTTCATAAAACAAAGGGCGAAAAACTCAATTTACCGCTTGCCTTAATTATATTTTGCTAAAGAAAGATTTAATCGGAGATCTAAATTTTATTTTAATTTCATTAAAGTCGAATGGCGCTCCATTAGATTTTTGTAATTTTTCGCAGATAATAAGAAAATGTTTAATTATTTCAGAATGGAACAAGTTGAGATAATTTTCACAGTTCCTTAAGTCTTTAAATTGTTTGACAATCGCCATATGATTTAATAAAGACATCTTTTAAGTCTTTTCATTTTATAAACATCGCGCTCTTCTTGCGGACAAATAACTTGGGAGAAATATGACTTTAAAATTTACAAAAAAATTAAATAAAGAAGATTGATAGAAAAGGGGATGCATATTTTAGGCTCACCTGAGTAAATTCGCGTTCTCCACTTTGATGTAAAAAATGGAGAAAAAACGTTTTTCCGCCTCTTAATGAGTGTAGATATCCAATTCTAATAAGTGGTGCAGCTGTGTGGCCATCACTAAGCACTTCTAACGTAGCATCCCTTACACTTAATGGATTTTGCATAGGCTTCTCCCAGTCCGTGTACTCGTTTTTTAATGTAGAAAATATTTCGTTTAAATGGTAAAAATATGAATTTCTTACGTAAGTCCGCAAAATCCTGTCTCTCCTAGTTTCGTTGAAACCAAACTCTAAGTCCTGAGCACTTAAATCTAAATACGATTCGGTACTAGTCAACCCGAACAGAAGATCGCGATCTGCAAAGTCTGCAAGTTCGAAGCCCGCCGATGTGGCCACCGTTGTTGTGCTTGCTGCGGGCGGAGGACTCGTCGGATTTAGCAGAATAGTCCCATCTATGAACGGAGCAAATCCTGGAAGAAATCGCGGCGGTTTTACTTTAACCGATAGTAATTCGTCTAAGGATTTCAGTCGCAAGCATGGTGCTAAGTCATCTTCCAACAGGTCCCCGTGACAGCCCGTGTCTTCTGCTACCCTTCTTTTCGCCGAAAGTGGATCCCGTTGTAACGCCCAAGGACTTAGACCCGATCCACTCAGCAGTACAACTCGATGTAGAAGTTCTACAAAAAAGAAAATAGTATAGAGAAAAATCAATTTTAAAACTACTATGGAAGTAAAAAAGTATTATCAGCTCACTTTGAGGGCTCAGATCTCGAACAAATACCCAATGCATTCTTAACGAACTAAATTCGGATTATGGACGGATTATGGACAATGTATTTTTTTATCACACAGGGTTCGAAAGTTTACTTTCGGACCCCATTTTGCAGGAAGAAAGTGCCACATTCTGTCCCTTTTATAGTAAGGGTAAACAGTACAGTTGTTGGCCAGTCGACAATGATTGGCCATATTTAAAAAATTATTTAATAATAAATCTATATTTCCTAATATATAATTTCTAATAAATGGTTCATTTTTTTTGTTAATTTACTATATCTTATTTTAATTAGAAAATATTGGCCGATCACTGTAAATTCACTAGTCAATTACTATATTTATATGGCCAATAACTATGTTGTTTAATAAAAGGGCCAATCACTGTACTGTTTACCCCTATATTACTCACAATATTTTATTTATTGTAAATAAGTCGTTGTTAAGTAACGTAAAAAACTTTGACGTACGCGAAAAAAGGTTGAAGCGTGCCTGCTAAAAATAACAAGTAGGTAACTTAACACTAGAACCGCGGTATCGGTCATTTTGACCGTTTCGCAACTTTATCGTCTTGTTACATTTTATTAGTAGAATATATTTCTGCCATATTAAATGACTTTTCTTATTTTAATTGATAATTACTGTCCCAGAATAGTTTTTCTTTTTAAATTGTGTTTTTTCGTTTTCGTTTGGTCAATTATTAAAAACCCGTTGCAAATACGATTTAAAAAAAAATTAAAAACAATAAGAAATTGCCTTCTAATTTCGCCGGCGTTTACAACTGAAAGCGCCCCGAGAAAATCCGTCGCTCGGTCAACTTTTACGCACCCACTGCTTATACGGTTTCATAGCTTTAATATAAACTTCTCTAATTTAACAAAATTAACAATTTTTTTTCTACAGTACCGTGTTAAATAATTAGAATAGTGAAGCATTTGAAAAGCGGTCGCCCAAGTTTGACGTTGCGCTAATTAAAATGAATTCAAAAATGACAAGTCAAGATCTGTGCAAAACTATGTGCGACATATATAGACCTTTCAATTTTATACAAGAGTGGTTGGACTTGTTCACCTCATAATACCTGAGAAGGTGTTATCATTGAGGCAGCAGGAATGCTGCTAGTCCGTCAGTGTTTGAGTGCGTATTCCTCCCTGACGGACATGCCAATGTGTACATCTGATCAGTTATGTTAGACTTCTCATGCTGCACTAATACTATCCCGCCCAGGATAATATAAGTTCACCGTGGAAGACTATGTATGAGGTGACAAGTCCAAACATTTTGTTTTTTAAAAAAAAAAATTTCTAACTCAAGCAATATTCTTTGTGTACTACAGTAGACCCTCAATTTCATTCTTAAGAGTTAGGTTAATAAATTTTGCGAAAATTAATAAGATTAATTAAATG
The DNA here is from genome assembly GCA_036325965.1 of Sinopyrophorus schimmeli. Classification (NCBI taxonomy): domain Eukaryota; kingdom Metazoa; phylum Arthropoda; class Insecta; order Coleoptera; family Elateridae; genus Sinopyrophorus; species Sinopyrophorus schimmeli. The sequence continues at coordinate 11,890,690 of JARFIZ010000393.1, forward strand.
CCATTTGTACACAATAAAATACAATTAATTCTGCGTACTACAGTACACCCCCAATAATTTTTTAAGTGCTAATAATTAAATAATTTCTTAAAAATAAAAATCACTAATTCAGTGGCGCTCTAACGAAATGAAATATATTTAATTGTGTGTACTACAGTAGACCCCCGCTTACATTCTTAAGAGTTAGATTAATAAAATTTGCGCAAATTAATAAAATTAATTAAATGCCATTTGTACACAATAACATATGATTAATTCTGCGTATTACAGTACATCCCCAATAATTTTATTAAGTGTTAATAATTCAATAATTTCTCAAAAATAATAACCACTAATTGAGTGGGGCTTTAACAAAATGAAATATATTTTATTGTGTGTACTACAGTAGAACCCCGCTTACTTTTTTAAGTATTAGATTAATAAATTTTTCCAAAACTAAAAATTAAATTAACTGGCATTTTTACACAATAAAATACGATTAGTTCTGCGTACTACAGTGCATTCCCGATAATTTTATTAAGTGTTAGTAATTAAAAAAATTACCTAGAAATATTAAATTTTATTATTTTAATTTTGACGGAACTTTCGAACCCGGTGTGATAAAAAATTGTATACTCGGCACGGGAGGTAAGTATGACATCCAGACTCGCGTTTTTGTCACCCTCGCCTTCGGCTCTGGTCCAATTTTTGAACAAGGTTTTAATTAGTTATCTTAAATTTATGTTCAAATAACTAAGTTTTTTATTCATATTTTAGAAATACCTACCTACTTGGAATAGTTAATTTCTAAAAAGTATAAATCAGAAATAAATCATATATGTAATAGATACATCCTTTTAGTATAGTTTAATTAATAATTTATGCTATTGCATTAGTTGAAAAAAGGCTTCATTCTACTTGAAATGCGTTAATAATATTTGTATCAAATATGCTGCCTCTGATGAGGATAAACAACACTAAATTCTTTGTTGAAAACCCTTCTAATGTTTATTTACATGTTGCTAACGTATACATGACGTTACCAATATTTGCATGTGTGATATCTATAAATATCTGTTATCCAATATTGTCTACGAAACATTGAATTTAGTAAAGTGATAGAAAATAGAAATAGGAGCTATTGCTTTTAATCTGCAATTTGAAAATAACTCGTGCCAGCTACTGTCCGCAAAACGTAATAACACTTCTACGTTAACAACATGGAGAAGTGCAATATATGACTTGACCTCGCCCAGTACATACTTCTACAATTATTATGAAGCGGCAAATAACATACTCGTATATAACTATCATTTATAATTACACATATTTGTCCAAATACTAAATACAGTACAAGTGTACTAAAATTGTACACTACATTTTACAAACTCTTTTCTCATTTATTGTCTTGAATAAGTTGTAACTTGGTTGAGTGAAATTTTGTCCAAACCATTACTTTCCTCCTTTTCAAAATAGTTTTTAACCATCACAACAATGTGTTTGAAGTTAGTAGACAGATCTTTCGATATGTTGCTTGTATTTTAGATGATACTAGCAACCACTGACAAAAATTAAAATTAAGGGCTGACATTTTGTAAGCATTTTTTCTTTCATATTTAAAACAATATTTTGTTTGAGGACCGTTAAAAAAAGTGTTTAAAGACGCAGCACCTTAGTGTGTATTTAGTGTTTCCAATAAAATCGATTAAATGTGATATTGTATTGCCTCGTTAATAAACTGTTCGGAATCTATGTAAATAATTGATTTTATGTTTTATTAATAATAATGCTCTATGTAACAATATTAAATTAACAGGTTACAACAATAAAAAATCGATAGATATTCCGTCTTTCTATTTTGAAAATACGACCTTTTAAAGTGAGGTGACAATAGTTTTTACTTCGATAGTTGAATTATAACTGCTAAGGCTATAACATAAAGCAGCTGGGTTTTTCTCAATTTAATGATCGACAACGTTTTTATTGCGAAAGTAAACATTTCTATTCTGTGTATGTGTTTCGTAATGGTCTTGTTTAAATTTTTCGTACTTATAAAATATATAATGGTTTAAGAATAAAAATCTAAAAATAAAAGGAAATGATGTGCAAGTGCTGTTCGAGTTAAAGTAAAGAGAATTGAAGAAAATACTGCAGTTTATGGACGCAATACATATACATTCTTGAACTGATTTTATCGTCCATGTAATAGAAAGAATTGTTTGTTTTTCTAAAGCGTACTTCCGTATATTGTAAATTGTTGTATTTCCTCTAAAATTTTAATACCGTTTTGTAAAAATAAAGATTGTAAGTATTGTAGGTCAAGAAAGATTTGCTTGTATTGTTATATAGTAAGTATATTTTTTTTAATTATTGCTTCTTTACGTTAAATATATTTATTAATAATAAAATTTAGGCTTCCGTGAACAATCATTTTTTTTTATTGATTATCAAGTGCAGAATAACCATTAAAAAATTTTGTTTTCAAAACTAATTGCAATTATAAATTTAAAAAGAAACTCACCACTCTGCTTTTAATATTTTTCTGAGATATATTAAGTTTGACTTAAACAATGTAATATTTGCAAAAAGTTAGGCAAAGAAGCAATAAATAAGTTGTTAATAAATTAAAACGGAAAAGCGTTAGGTATAAAAGTTCAATCAAAAGAAGGCAATAACTAACTTCAAGACACGTAGTCGAAATTTTATTTATGTTTCATTCTTAACATTACCAAATTCGTAAAGCAAGGTTAGAAAATAAAAGATACAAGTAAAATGTTGTTTCTATAATTAAATGCAGATAACATAAAAACTGCGCTCGTAATTACTAATTTATTTTCTAAATTCACATTTTATGTCGTTAGTTTTACAAAAAGCTTTAAAACTAGCTGTCACCTTCTGATAAGCACTGCACAAAAAATGCACAATTCAATACTTCTACAAAATATGAATTTGCGTCACCAAGAAAAGCAAGAAGAAGAAAGTATCGATTTCAGATCTGATTAAACAAGTGTTATTGTGAGTATTGAGAACCAACAGATTTTCAATATGTTTTCATTTCCCAAAATAAATAAAATTTCAATTGTGACCGAGTGATTTAGTACATAAATTGTTGATCTGGAAATAAGTAAACCAAATTCGTTTCTAATGTGTATTCAGGCATGCAATTTTAACGTAGGTGCCTAGCAGAATGGACCCATACGTTCCAATTCCAAGTTAAGAAACGTTTATTTTTTGAAAATAATTTATACCAAATTATTCTTTTTGAATCTTCAAAGGTAAATTCAATACTAACAGAGAATAAGACATATTCCATACAAAACAAATCAATACTTGTATTGTATAAATAATCCGGGTTAATTAACAAGTTAGCACATATTATTCGCAAATGAAACATGAAAACGAGTAAAATTGGAAGCGTTGTATGTTTTATAAAGTATATTTAGTGGGAATTAATATACACAGGGAACGAGGTCGATGGTTGTATAGGTTTGAGTAATCTAATCACTCATAATCAATCCGGTACTTGTGCATTAATAATGCTGTTTTAGTACAACGACCGATTTATACAAAATGGAAACCAACAATTTACGAAGCATTAATATCTTGTAATAACGTAATGGATGTTTTTCGAAAGTTTTATAAGAATAAAGTATTCCACAATATGTTCCACTTACTAATAAATTTTCCGTTTATTCAATTCTAAAGCTCTTCTGGGTTTATCTACTCCTGTTCGTTTAATTTTGTCTGAAGTGATTTTATAGAATGCCTTTGTATGGGCACGTACAGCTTTTTATATAACTGAATTCTCGCTTACATAATCGTTGTGATTTAACAAACGATACTTGTATGAACAATTTATTTCTTCTTTATCGCATAAAAACACGGTGTGTATAAATGAGTGTCAAACCTTCAAGTAGCAAAATTAAAAAAAATTAAGGCGAGAATTTTATAAAAAATGTTTAGTTCCTTTTTGTAAACCGTGAAAGATAATTAAAAAGTTGGCAACGTTGCTAAGGAAACTTTATATTCACACGTTGGGTAGTAACAGATGATAAGTTAAAACAACAATTGATACTTAAGTCATTACCTTGGAGACCACAAAAATTATGTTTATTGTTGCAAAATTTACTTTTACAAAATGAATTTTGTTGCAATAACGTTATAATTAATGTTTTAATGGATACTACAATTTTTTTTTCACAACTGGTTATTTGCAATTTGTTATAATAATTACAACAATTATATCACATTGCTACAAAAGTGTAACCATTAAAATTACATGTTGAGCAAATATTTAGACATTATAAATAACACTATACTTTGTTCTTTCATTACTAACAAAGATTGTTATTCGTTTAATTGTTCAATTAAATTAAATTAAATTATGGACTATGATCAATGAAAAAATAAGGCAGTGACCTCAGTATAAATTTGTATTAAATTATTTTTCTTTGATTGCTATAAATAATCGTTTAAAATTTTGCTATTTCTTAGGCATTAACTCAAAATATTTCACCATAAAAAAACCTATTGAAAAATTTTATTTATACCTAATGAGCAAGAAGTTTCACTTCTGTCGCGTGTAGAATCCACGCACACACCTTTTTTAATTAAACGCTACTATTAAAAATTTTTAGAGACTATTCTATACTTATTTATATACACTCTGTATTTTTAAAAAATTTTAAAGTCATATTTTCACCTGCACATAATTTGACGCGAGTATTTTTGTGGTAATAGACTCTTATATAATAAGTTAGGAAAATATACCATACGTGGCAACGTTGCTAAAAAACATTTCTCTCGATAAGTTCAGTAATAAGATGAACCCAATAAGTTAAAACAACAATTGTTACCCCAGTCATTACCTTAAAAACCAGAAGAATTTTGTGTGTTGTTGCCAAATGTAGTTTACAAAATAAATTTTGCTGAAATAACCCTAAAATTATGCATCTTGAGCAAATATTCAGACATTACAAATAACATAATTCTTTTATCTTTCGTTACCAACTACAATTGTCAGTCGTATAATGAAAAATCATTGACCATAATTATTAACTTAATTTTTGTAAACCCGAACTAAGCGCATTTTTTCTAATTTTCTAGAGATTGTTTTATACTTTTTTTACACACTGTATATTTAAAAAAGTTTTAAAGTCATATTTTCACCTGTATATAATTTTAAGAAAGTATTTTTGTGTTGCCAGATCCTGCAATACGTTAAAATTTGTTTTAATTTTAATAGATAATAACAAAAAAAAATTGTTACGAAATAAATTGATTTTCCATGAAAATTTCCACTTATATACACATGAAATGTTTTTTCATCAAAAAAAACATAATTATCCTACTTCAATATTAATATTCTGGCAAGTATGTAATTTTAGCAAAAGCGTGTTATCATAGCAAAGAAAATTAATTAGAGAAATTAACAAAGAAAAGTACAAAATAACAATGACGAAGAAAGCACTCTTTACTGTTTGAAGAGGTCGTTAATACCAACACGCTTCCAGCTTTTTCTGATTTCAAACAAAATGAATACATCCGACACTTGATTGAGATAGCTTTGAATTTTTACTCCTTATTTAATTAAAAAGCAGGTGGTACAAGTGCCTTAGTTATTCCTTCTTGTTAATTTTAAGTATTCCGCATAAAATATTTTCGCATTTTTAAATTTTCACAATAAAATTGCAATCAACTTGCAATTGAACCGAATTTATAGTATATTTCCGTCAAACAAAATTAATACGAAAATAAACATTTAAAAATTTCCCTTTTCCTTTTCAGAATTAAACAGTTTTGTATTTATAAATGTGCCAGATTCATCAAAATTACAAGAAAGGTAAATAAAGAACTAATTCTTTTCAGATAGCAACACATTTCTGTTGTTAGGCAATTAATTAAAAAGAAAATTTCTGAACTGAGCGATGATAATAATTACTTTTGAATTGAATTTCTTTTTTGCTCATCTTATATAAGTGTCGAAATGAAATATAATGACTGATTTCTTAAGATTAAGGTTATCAAATTGCGATAGGTAATTAGGTACATAATTTTTAAATTTCACATAATGGGTATTTAGAATTATTACATTCGAAACAAAAATTTAAGTCAAACCACAAGTAATCAGGGCCGTATTTATTTTCTACCAACCAAAATACTTGTAGAAATAAACCTGTGCTATCAAATTAAATAAAGATTTCGTCCGCAATTTTATTTTTTTTTAAATTGACAGACATTACAGATTTGAATGTTAAATAACACAGTTTTCATGTACAACCTGTGTAGATATTTCCGTCAGGTTTCTCGGCTTCAGACTCGTAAAGTTGTAACGAAGATAGATGAGGACGTCTCTTTAAGCCAACAATATGGACAGTTGAATTGAATGCGTCAGCCTGTTCTGACATAGACAGAAACATGGCTCATTCAGTCTTAGATTGAAATAAATCCACCCCAAATAGAAATGTACATTGATTCAATATATTGTATGGCTTTCTTTTTATATATTATTCTTATTCATGCGGAAAGACGTAACTTAACTTTAGTATAATTACAAGAGGCGCGAGCTTTTACTTTGGTACGTTCTCGCAACAACTTAAGCTCTTAAGGCGATTCACTTGTATTTCACTTCTTTTATTTCATAAAAAAGTGTACAGAATAACATGCAATAGATTAAAGATTAAAGACATTGTTTAGTGTACATCTTGGAGAAACACAAGTATGAACATAGAAAGCAAAACAAAAATATATAAAGCATGTGTAAGACCAATATTAACCCACAGCATCGAAACTAGAGCGGACACATGAAGAACAAAACAGATGCTAAGAACAAATGAAATGAAAATCTTAAGGAGCATAAGTGGAAAGAAATTAACAGATAGAATAAGAAACGAAAAAATAAGAGAAGAGTGCGAAGTAGAGGACGTAGTGAGATGAAGAAGAAGAAGAAGAAAGCAATGGAGGGAACATGTTCAGCGAATGGAGGAAGATAGAATCGCCAAAATATGTATGGCCAACAGACCACATAAGAACAGACCAAGAGGAAAACCTTCAAAAAGGTGGAAGGAAAGCTGGACATCAGGACTCCATGAACAGGCTTGAAAATCAAAGTAAAACAGGTCAACGACCTATTAAGAAGAAGAAGTAAGTAAGTAAGTAACAAAATAAAAATAAAATAAATTTAAGTGAAATGGTTTACCTATATCAAAATTAATAAAACTGTAAGTTTACGTTCAGATACTCAAGGCGTTAGTTTAATATATAATGACATCTTAAATAAATAAAATCAAAAAATTAAAATTAAAATTATACAACTACAAATAATCTCAATTTATAATCATAGTTACAGCCTTTCATGTAATTATTTAGAACCATAGTTACATATTTACATAGTTACATATTTACAATATTCCATGTTTGACGCATGTACAATTTTTGAGTTTGATGGTTCCTTTTTGTGTTGTTAAGGTATTTTATAATTTATATTTACCAGGTCTGTAAATATGAAACCGAAATTTGACAATAAATGGTCATACCTGCCCATATAGTTGCTGTCAAAGGACGTCATTGGCGCTACTTATTTGTTGACAATTGACAAAGATTTTTAACTCACAATAATAAAAGTTTTATACAACACCATAGTTTGTACCAAGCTTGAACATGTAGAATTTTGTGCCTAGAAATTACGATTCGCAGATAGCATTGATTTTCTGTTACTATTTGAAGAAAACTGCTGCAGCATCACATCGAATGCTTGTCGAAGCTTACGGTAAGCATGCTCTTGGTAAATCACAATGTTTTGAGTGATTTAAAAAATTTAAAAATGGCGACTTTGACGTGAGAAAGGAAGAACGTGACGACCACCGAAAAACTTTGAAGACAGTGAGTTGCAAGCATTGTTGGATAAGGATGACACTCAAACGCAACAAGCACTCGCAAATCACCTAAAGGTGACACGAAAAGTCGTGTCCATACGTTGAAAACCGAAAAACCACGTGCGAAGTGTTGCTCGCCAGTACAGAAGAAAGTTATTTCTTCATGGCATAGTACCCGGTGGTAAAAATGGATATATTTTGAGAATCCAAAACGTAAAAAATCATGGGGAACTCCAGGAGAACCATCAACATCAATGGCAAAGCCAAATCGCTATGGACGGAAAGCAATGCTCGGTGTTTGGTGGGATCAAAAGGGTATGTTTACTATGACCTACTAAAACCTGGCGAAACTGTTAATACATCACGATATCGACAACAAATGATCGCTTTGAATCAAGCTTTGCATGAAATACGACCAAAATATGAGAAAAGCAACACAAATTGATTTTGCTTCATAATAATTCATCATTACACACTGCAAAACTGGACAAAGAAACTATTGAGGTGTTTAGTTAGGAAATCCTTTCACATGTGGCTCACTCACCATACTTGGTTCCATTCAATTATTACTTATTTGCATCGATGGTACACGCACTTGCTGAGCAACGCTTTAGGTCTTATGAAAATGTACGAAAACGGGTCGATGGCTGGTTTGCCTCAAAAGACCAAGAGTTTTTGGCGTGGCGTTCACAAATTGTCAAACAGATGGGAAAAATGTATAGCTAACGATGGGCAATACTTCGAATAAAATATTTTTTATCATTTTTATACAATAAACGTGTGTTTTCTATGGAAAAATTTCGGTTTCATATTTACATAGCTGGTATTTATAAAATACTTGTAGTTATTGTTGTTATAATTTGTTAATTTTCCGTTGCTTGATAAAGTTTCAATAAAAGAAACGAAACGTTGCAAATTTAACAATTGTTGTTTTATTGAGTGTCCAATTCCAGTGAACATTAAACATTATAAAATCGATATTTAATAAATTGAATTAAAATTTTTGATTTGAAGGAGCGCACGATAAATTATACTGATATAATAAAACGAGGATGTGCACATTCGAGCGAAAAGTGGCACATTTCCGAGCGAGGGAAGCAAATGAAGCGCGACGCGGAGCGGCGCGCTTCATTTTCCCGAGATCGGAATGTGCCACTTTGAGCTCGAATGTGCACACTCGGTTTTAAGCTCGATTACCAAACGTTCTGTTTTAACAAATAAATAGTTGTTCACGTTGGTTAAACCCCACCTAGTACACGGAAAGTTAAATAAAACCTAAATTTTTGTACAAAACATGAATTGTAATCAACTATAAATGTACCATTTTGTTCAATAACCTTTTGCCATTTTTTTGGTAAGTTTGTGATTACATGTTCGTAGAACTTTTGGTTTTTAGCAAAAAATTGAACCAATTGCGATTTCAGGTTATCATACTTAGTGACATTTTTACTATACAAATAGTTTGGTGAAGAACGGAATAAATAGTAATCTGATTGCGCAAGGTCAGGGCTATATGGTGGATGCGACATCAGTTCTCAACCAAAACAAAATCCGACAAATAATATTGAGGAATGAAGGAAACGTTCATATCCAATGCGCAATGTTCCTGAATAATTTTGAAATTTAAATTTACGTATATAACAAACCATAATTAATTTTGATAAAAGCTTTGTTAGAAACAAGAATTCAACGCCGGGTATATTAAATTACTCTACGTGTTACTTTATGTTAACGCAAACATTTAATACCTGTTTGTAATATCTATACTTATCCCTGAGGAATAAGAATTTATTTGAAAATTGAGTTTTGACTGCTTATTCTAATTTCAAACGCAAGCCCTGTAGGTACATTTTCAAATTTAAATTGGAATAGTATTTCTGTAAAAAAATTCAATCTGCCTTTAAACTACCTTATCTGAGCAAAATACCCATATTAAGATTTAACTTTAAATATTTCTTATTGTTCAAATTGAATCGTAAAACGGCGCCACTAAATTTGATTATTTACAAGTTTAAAATGTAGTCTCTTGCTAAGTTATGTCATTGTGACGAATCTTAATTTTTTATTTAAATATTTAATATAAATTCCAATTATTTAGACACCTTTTTTTTCGAAACCGATAAGATATTGTATTTTGGTAAAAATGGAATCATTATTCTTACCTTTAGTGACTGGAGATACAGCTATAAAGTTGACAAGTGCAGCTCCAGTACTGTGTCCCATCAGCGTAACTCTCTCGGGATCTCCTCCGAAAGCAGGAAGGTTTTCTCGAAGCCAGTGTAAACCCGCCACGAGGTCCATTAGGCCAAAATTCCCTTGAGCGCTTCCCTTTGCACCTGTTTTTAAAAATCCTGCAACAAATAATGTTTATTTCGTTTACATTCAAAATTCGACAAGAAATATGTTACGTTCACAACGACAAACTTTAGTCGATTATTGAAATTGATTTATTATTTATAACTAATTAAATCTGGGACAAACAATGTAGATAAAGCGTTATTTTTTATTTAAGTTGTTCCCTAATTTTTGATAAACGACAATTGTATGTGCGATTTGTCTAGATATTAACAAAGATACGTTTTATATATACAGTCGAACCTCGATAAGTCGATGTCGAAGGGAAACTAAAAATAATTCGAGTTATCAAAAAAAGTCGAGTTAAATACTTTTCTGTGTATATATCATATCTAAATTTGCCATCCTTTATAGAAAATAATCAAAATTTGTAAACAATTATTAACATTATTTATTGTTATTAAGTATTTAGGTAATATGGTTATTTACATCTTATTTATTGTTGGATTGAAAGTAATCTAAAATTGTTTTTTGCTCTATTGATTCAAAATGTTGGGTTTCTACAAATTTTTGCAATGATCTCCCGAAACCAGAATATTTTTACTACGTGTATACCAAAACCATTCAATCATAGCTTTCTCCATGTTGGAAAAAGGACAATCCTTTAACCGTTTGTTAATTTTCGTTTACACTCCTTGTGGATCGGTAAATAATTTTAGAAAAAGTATTTAATTTTTTTAGATTTTCTTTTACACACTGTTATAAACTATAAACAACAAAAAATACATTTGATCGTACTCCTACTCGACGAATAACGACCAGAACGAAAACAAAAATTCAAAAATAGAACATTTTCTTGTAAAAGAAACAGTAAAACCATCTTAAATTTCATAACTGTTGAGAAAGCATTTAAACATAAATTAGTATTTAAATCTAAATGAAGTGCCGAAGTCAAAACATCAAAGTTTTATAGTAGGTTTCCACCTTTTCATCCTATTTTACAATAACCATTTTGACCAGCAATAACACCGAACAAACCCGTTCTTTAATCATACCAGGTATTGTACTTTTAGGAAAAGTTGTAAAATTTAACTTCGAGTTATCGAAATATTTACTAATGGAAACTTGAATTTAGGGAATTGTAAAACGCTTTGACTTATCGAAAAATTCGGTTTATCGAAATTCGAGTTATCGATATAAAAATATTAACGTTGAAATAGGAAATTCCTAGAGAAACAGGTTCGAGTTCGAATTATCAAAAATTCGACTTATCGAAGTTCGACTTATGGAAGTTCTACTGTAATTGCAAATGAAACGTCCATAAATAAAACATTTAATTAAAAAAATAATCACTTTGGTGTAAATTTCCGAATTATCTCATATGAAATGAATATGATTTTGTGTTTCTAAATTTCATACTAACTATGGAATACGAAAGCTGTCTTAATATCAGGATTATCTTCAAAATATGCGTAACGAAAATTCTGACAAGGATTAACACTGTGACAGTGATCTGTTGACTGTTTTATTATACACACTTTTATATCAGTTTACCCCTTTTATTGAAAGAATGCTATTTTGATGTTACCAACATTAATTTTCTTTATAATTGCTTTAACGAAAATTAATCATAATATTTACATGCGCGTTTTGTATTATTGTGACATAAATGTAGTTTATACATGGCTTATTCTTACACATTAATGCCTTTAATTCATCGTGTATAATTTTGGACTTTTAAATGGGATTAGAAGTTGGCTTTTATTAGATGGAAGTATAATCGCTACATTTGTTCCAAAATTATTGTTATTCAAAGTATATTGAAGTTATTACTTTTACTATACAGTAGGCGATGATATAATATTACTTGAAAAGGATAACAGAATTTTCGATTGTTAAGAGGTGGTCTATTGTACTAAACTTTTTGCCGAATGCGGCTTGCTCTACCGTTTAATGTTTATTATTTTAGTTAATGGTAATTATTTATTAAGAATATAAAATATTTAAATTAAGTATTATTAAATTTAATAATAAATTATTTACCCACAAATATTTCTGATGAATTTCTGAAATACTTAAATTACTTTCTGATGTAAATTTCAAGATATTTATATTATAAAATATTCCAAGTAGGTTTTCTGTAGTAAAATTATTTAAACTTCCTTACGTCAATTAAAAGAACGGCAAACATCTTCAGAAAGATAACGCAAAGGTAATACCCATTTATAATTTTTCTCGTCTTTCTCTTATTTTCTCGTCGTTCGTTTATCAAAGCTGAAATCCAAATACGCAATATTTTCCATTGAGTTTGATGTTGTTAGTTGAAGTAACATATCTTTGATGTCGAACTTGTAACTTATACACAAGTTTATCATATTTATTATTGCCTTGGCCCATTCAAATGTAAACAAATTTGGGCAAAGCCGTATATACCGGATGTATCATTTAAAGTGCCACCGACTTACAATTTCTAAAATGACAAAAATTTCAAGAAAAGTTTAAGTATAAAAGTTTTTTTAATTTATTTGATATTTAATCACTCGCACTTGTACTTCAGGTTTAACCGAATATTGTGTCAACTTCCGTGTAGAAAGTGACCAATTTTTTTTTGTTAAAACGGGACGTTTGGCAATCGTGCTTAAAACCGAGTGTGCACATTCGAGCTCAAAGTGGCACATTCCGATCTCGGGAAAATAAAGCGCGCCGCTTCGCGTCGCGCTTCATTTGCGTCCCTCGCTCGGAAATGTGCCACTTTTCGCTCGAATGCGCACATTCTTGTATTTATTACATTTGTATAATTTACCGTGCGCTCCTTCAAATCAAAAATTTTAATTTAATGTAGTAAATATCGATTTTATATTCGAAAAACGTATTTACCATAGCAATGAGTGGAAGAGAGCGAGCAGATACGATAATCTTGGGAATGCAAGTGAGAGGGAATGATTAAAATTATTTAATTAATTTGTCGTCTAATTTATTGGACTAAAATATTGTGAATCATGCTTAAAACCGAGTGTGCACATTCGAGCTCAAAGTGGCACATTCCGATCTCGGGAAAGCGCGCCGCTCCGCGTCGCGTTTCATTTGCTTCCCTCGCTCAGAAATGTGCCACTTTTCGCTCGAATGCGCACATCCTCGTATTTACTGATTTGACTTAATTAATCTTTTCAGTTTTGTTGTTTGTAAAATAGGTATTAAGTATAACAGGATATTTAAAATAAAGAGTAATAATTTAATTTCTCAAAACACAAAATATTTAATAGGTAAGTATAATAATAATAGTTATAAATACCTCTTATAATTAGTAAAAAGTTTACAAATGTTTTCGATTAGATAAAAGAACCAGAATGACAATTGTCATAAAAACATTGAAAACAATAAATTTTACAACATCTAGAACAATTAATAAAGATCTATGTTATTTAAGGAGATCGATTGAGAAACAAACTTCATTAACATTTAAGGAGATTTTTCTATATTCGGAGAGTTGAGCAGCGTACCAACTATGTGAAACCATTTTACCAAAAATTGACGAAGTCAATTATTATACTTATCTATTAATTATTTTGTATTTAAAAAATTAAATTATTGCTCTTTATTTTAAATATCCTGTTATACTTAATACCTTTTTTAAAAACAACAAATTTTTGTATTTAAATCAATGATAATTGTAAATAATAGATTTGTTTAAAAATAATTAGTTTGAAAAAAAATTAACCAAGAACGAGATTAGAACCCAAGAATACTGGGTCGTTGGCGAGTACGTTTTGCGCTAACTTACTATACTCTGTCCGGCCAACAGAAATAGTTAAGCTACGCCCCACTAAATTAAACCAATGTATGAAGTGCCCAGTTTTACGCGGTACAAATTAATAATCAAGTTTGTCCCCGTTTTGCAGGACATAAATGCTTATATGGTTGCTTGTGTTACGCGCTTTAAAGATTAAGCCAATAGAAAAAATTCTATTTAAATTTAGCGCACATTTGTGGGAGTGACTTAACTATTTCTGTTCGCCGGACAGAGTATAGGGCGCTTTAAGAATATAAAGACTTATGAGTATATAAGCGGTATAGGAATTTTCAAAGCCTTTTTCTCAAAATTGACTGGCCATTGCACTTTCTTATAATAGGGAGTAATTACTCTAAAGGTGTACTACTTATATGCCGAGTTTCATCCCAAAATGAATTTTCGACCTCGTGCCTACCCCTTGTTAGTAAATATCGAATTTATATTGAAAAAGGTATTTACCATAGCAATGAGTGGAAGGGAGCGAGAAGATACGATAATCTTGTCAATGCAAGCCAGAGGGAACGATTAAAATTATTCAATTAATTTTTCGTGTAGTTGATTGATCTAAATTATTTCGAATCATTAGGAAATTGCCATGAAATTCATTTGTATTGCAATAAGGAGGCAAGAACGAAATTCTTGTTAAGATTTCTTAATATTCGGTATCGTAATTGGAATTTAATACCCAAGAAAAGACTTAATAGTTTATAAATTTAAAAAAAAGTTAAGTTTTTGTATTTTTATTGATAAAAGTCTATTATAATGCATAAATAAATATGTGTTTTACTTAAACCTATTCATTATTGGTTATCAAAATATATTTCTTATCATTTAATTGTCATAAAGTACAATTTTGTGGATTTTATAACATTTTATTTTCGGGTTATGCCAAACCCCACCTAGTATGGCACGTGACATTTAGTCACCTAGTATTCGGAAGGTTAAATAGAAAGATATTAATTTTTTTAGATCATTACGTAGAGTTCTATCCAATTATCTAAAAAAATGAATACTCTTCTAAATAAAACACCCGGTATGTGTTGTATTCCACATTGAAAAAAAGTGGTAATATCGCATATCGTACGGTTCCTGTCGTTGTTATATAAAATTCGAAATCTCAATGATGATTTAAATAGGGAGATGGGCAAAAGTTATTGGCATGTTTTGCGTTTACCGTGCCTTAGTTGCCCTTGGATATACCGTGGAGAATCGTGCGATGTATTTGAAATATATTTCAATATCTGAATTTGAAATGCGTTTTATCCCGCTCGTATATTACCATACCGAAACGAAGCAGTCAAAAGTCCTTACCCTAAACGTTTTACATATTTGTTCTATCTATAAATCTAAAGTAAGACATATGTTGAAATAAAACTCTTAAACACAAACAAATATGTCAGATCGGTAATGCGTTCTCGATGCATTGCATCTCCAGATTTGCAAGAGTCAAGACCTCGTAATTTAAAGGCCGACATTAAATTGAATCGTGAATTATTCTCTTCACATTTTCCTCTAATATTGCTTCTGAAAATGTGGTGAACCTACCGTCCTTGAGCCTATATAGAGTAATAAATGGTGTTCCGCGAATTTAAGGCTTTGCTCCCAAAATCCTGCTCAAGTTAGTCATAGACAAAATTTATATTCAATAATCTCGAGTCGCATAAAATTAAATTGCTCGTTATAAAAGTATGACATGTTTTAAAGTTATTGACGCAGCATATTAAAAAAAATTGTCCAATAATCTAAATGCCATGTCACATCCATAATTTGTTAGGTTGCAATTCCAAAAGGCATGTCGCTTATTAAAAAAAGTCGCCAAGATGAAGATCGCATTAGGAAATACGGATTTTACAGAAATTTAGACAGATGTTAAATAATATTCTCTCCGTTCAGAAATAAGTGTCCGATTTGGGATTTTTTCTTGTCTATAAATAAGTGTCCATTTTTTTTAAAAGATAATGTTAATTAAACAAAATATTAATTAAGGAATGAAAATAAATCTACCAAATTTTGAACTTCTGCCACAAGGTCTATGTCACAGTTAATAATTATCATTATGCATACATGCTTAAGTCCGTATTTATAAACAAATAGTAACAGATGTCCAGATTTTGTTAATATGTATTAAAATGCAAAATATTTATAGTGAAATACATTTATAGTTTCTCCTTCGTTAAATTAAAAAAAAAATAATAAGTTGAGTCTATTTTAGTTTTGACAATTGCTAGATCAGAATAATTCTATATCTACACTTCCTTTAAGGTAATTTAAATTAAGCCAAATTGGATAACAAAAATAACTTTTATATACGCAATTTTTAATACATTTAACGGTACAAATATTGACCGGGGTATAGCCCAGTGAATAACAGAATCAATTAATTCACCTATTAAAATAAGTAATTCATAAAATTTTGCAAAATTTATTTTAAAAACTATGTTTAGGTGTACCTTTGCGTAGTTTTTTACTAAAATTTTTTGGCATTATATAAATCACAAGTTCCATTGGCGCTTCAACATTATATTCAAATCTTGCCAACTGCATTATAAAAATTATTTTAGCTATCCACCTTATTATTACTTTTATGTCTTTCACTTAAATCGAAAAGAAGACATACAAGATTGCATAAATAAATATATCATAAATATAAATTAATTTTTTTAATTGCAATAAACATTATTTTTCGTAACGGTCAATCACTGGAAGGGGGCCACCTACTGGGCGGTTTAGCCTATATTTAATTCATTTTGTTCAACCTACAGTTTTCAAAGCAACCTAACACATAATCTTGTATAGCAAAAATGAATATTATAAAGAGCTTTCATTTTTGAAAATTTTTAGAATATTTATTTTTGTAAACCGCGCAAAAGCGAAAACGTGTAAAATAAGTGGCGAATTCCATAAAACATATATGTGCGTACATTAATTTTGAATATATACATCTAGCTTGAAAATGCAAAATGAAATAATTCCAGCTTACATGTATGAATTCATGAATTTTAATATGCAAAGGAAGTGACGTTGACGATGCTGCGTTTATCAAGTAGTTGGCGTCGAAATTCATTGCCGGCGTAGCTTATATTAATCCAGCACTACCGAAATATTTCAGACAGAAAATGAAGATTACAATATATCGCATTATAATAAACCGCCGAAGCTAATAATCGAAAATTAATCACGACTAAGCTTTTAATGAACGCTTAAGCAAATTAAAGAAGAGTCGCGGAATAAATCTGACAAATTCCTATCTAATATCGCAATTTTATTATCAATTTTCTTATAATAGAGGCGTAGCTTACCTACTTTGCTCGGTTGACTGCAGCATTTCGATTTTCTTCCTTGTATCTTTCATTTTGTAAATGAGGTTATAAATTATTTATGAGATTTCAATACAAGAAGCTTGATTAAACTGCAAAATCCCACCTTTTGTTATCATTTTAGGAAATTACTAACGTTTCATGAAAAATCTTTTGTAAGATTATGAAAGTTGGAAAGTAGACTTTAAAATGAACCGGCAAGGTCGATTTGCTATTTACTGCATGCCAGGAATTTTTTTTCCTACAGAATTACCTACTCCTTTTATTTCAGAATCCTTTGCCAATTTAAATATAAAACAAAAAAAAAGGGTACGTACGAAGCTCTATAAATACTAAACGACTTTCATTTTACGTTTTCAAAATATCTTTTTGTAATAATAAAAAAGAGAAAAGAATTCTTTGAATCTTCGAAGTAATAAAAAAAAAACGAATACTTAGAAATTGCATTCAAAATAACTATGCAAACAAAACCTGAAGATATTTGCTTCGTTTTATCATATAAAATACTAAAGGAATTTATACAAGAAGACCCAAAGTTGAGTAAACAAGATGTACAAGATAATACATATCTAAAAGCTTTTGACCTAGGCTTTTTCCTCAGGTATTCACATGTCGTTTTGTAAAGCACATACGCACGTCAAGTGCGAGGCAATTTTTATTTGCAAGGTCCAAAAACGAAGCCATTATTAAAATTCTAAAGAACGCAAATTACTTTTTTTGATGAGGTAAACATAAAATAAAGGAGCACTTAGGTGAGGGCGATCCCCATTTTCTAAAATAAAAGGTGGATTAAACCTTCTATGTACTGAAATTAATGTTTGAATAATTAAAAACTCGTTTGAGAGGTTCATCTACAATAATTGAAACTATTTTTGTTTATCCATATGAATGCAGGGCAATTTTAAATATTTACGCAGCACTTTATTGCAAAAGTTCAGAAAATGGGTACAGGAATTTTTAATTAAAAATATAATATCTTGCAAATAATTGTCGAAGCATTGTGATTTAAAAAACTTCTTTTAGGTTCGTTTTTGATAATAATTTTAACGGTAAGTACTGAATTTTAATCAAATTAATAGTCGATTAATGTAAAAGTACAACGTGTTAGCTCAAAACAAGTTATTTTAATGGTTTAAGTTAGCCTGGTCTAAATTGTGTACAAAGTAGGAGGTCTGTTTAGAAAATAGTCGAACTTTATTATTAATTGAACAGATTATTGATTTTGTCCTCTCATTCATGAATGATACACTTTTCCCAGCGGTGTTTCTATTTCGCGAAGCAGTCCTGGATAGCACCATTTATATTATACCTTTTAAAAATAAAATTTTGTGCACCAAAAAATATTAAGTTTGTATTAATTTATTTTTAAAAGAAGACTTTTTGGAGCACTTTAAAAATCAAAAGTTCTACAATGGATTTAATGAATGTTAGTTTAATTGCAATTTGAAACAGTTCAAAATTTATAAAGTAAAGCGTAAAAAGAAAAATACGAAACTGAATTTTAACAAAGTTTTTAAACGCTTGTGTAATTAACTGACTCATTCATTTATAGATTTTTGCTTAGCAGAGTTACAACGCAAATAGCAGTACCAACAAATAAAGGACCTTTCGTTTTATGGAAATTGAATGTTAACATGTTTATGTGTTTTGCTTCACAATGTGGAAATATAGACGTTAGTGATTTTTTATTGGGCAAATGGACTAAATGTGTTGAAAATATAGTTGAAATGGGAATAAAAACGTAAACAATTCTATTTTCACAAAAGATCAGGAATTATTTTTGTCGCATTTTTGTATTTGCTAAATTAAATAGTTAGTGGGATTTAATCGGAGTGCTTAACTTAAATACCATATAATCCGACAAAATTTTTAAACAAATGTTATAATGGCTTAAACTAAAAGTAAATAGGAGTTAATAGTTTCAAATAATTCTGGAAGTTGGTGCAAATACCTAGCTAAAGTTAGGGCGTAGTTAAGACATACTCTGCTTGCTGCTACTAAGCAAGTGTAATTAAGAACATCCAAAATTTATCAAAGTTGATGTGCCAAAATTCTGAACGTAGTAATTTCAAATATAATTTCATAGAGATCACATCTATTTTGTGTACTATAATGACAGCCATTATAAGACCATAATTATTCAAAATTGTACGTATTATGAACAACTTCAAAATATGTGAAGTAATTTTGACTTGACAACAGCAGCCATGTCAATTTTGCCCATAAACAAAAATAAATTATTAAATCAATACAATATAAACAAGTTTACTAATTTTTACATGTCGGTACGATAAGAGACTCATTTGCGAGATTTTTTGTATTTATAAAATAATTTATAAGAACTGCCACACAAAAAAAAGCCGGTGCATGTATTTTTGTGCGCGCGTTAGAAGTTATACTTTTTGGGAGTAACTAAATTAAATATGCAAATATTAATATAAATAAATACGAGAATGTGCGCATTCGAGCGAAAAGTGGCACATTTCCGAGCAAGGGAGGCAAATGAAGCGCGACGCGGAGCGGCGCGCTTTATTTTTCCGAGATCGGAATGTGCCACTTTGAGCTCGAATGCGCACACTCGGTTTTAAGCATGATTCACAATATTTTAGGCCAATAAATTAGACGACAAATTAATTAAATAATTTTAATTGTTCCCTCTCACTTGCATTGGCAAGATTATCGTATCTTCTCGCTCCCTTCCACTCATTGCTATGGTAAATACGTTTTTCAGTATATGAAATCGATATTTACTACATTAAATTAAAAATTTTGATTTGAAGGAGCGCACGGTAAATTATACAAATGTAATGAATACGAGGATGTGCGCATTCAAGCGAAAAGTGGCACATTTCCAAGCGAGGGTATTAAATTTTCCCGAGATCGGAATGTGCCACTTTGAGCTCGAATGCGCACATTCGGTTTTAAGCGTGATTCACAATAATTATTTTACATTCTTAGACGACTAACTTCAATTTTCTCTTGCCTGCTAAAATTTTACTCTCGATGCACCAAAAGAAGTATAACTTTGATAAGAACATAATTTTAATAATCTATTTCTGAAAATATATTTATTATTATAAAATCAAATATTATACTGTTTGATAAAAAGTATTTTTTTTGAACGACCGACATAAAACATATGTTTTTACACATTTAAAAGTTGTTTATTACGCGAGGGTCAACTGTATTTACGAAAACCAAACTTGCAATTTTTATAAAATGAAAACGAATTATTTTTCATTCATGGTTCAATTTAAATATATAATCAGTGATCGATAAATTACAAATTTCAGTGGATAAAATAAAATTTCTCCAGAACCTAAAATCTTAGGTAAATAATGCAAGGTGGTTTATTGAACGCAATGTCATCTTTTAAATTTAACAATAAAGAAAGAAAATTAATTTAGACAAATTTAGTAAAAACGGGCTATACAGGATATTTCGTTTAAAGTGCCACGAGCTTATAATTTCTAAGCTAATAAAAATTTCAAAAAAAAGTACAGGTATAAAAGTTTTTTAAATTTATTTGATCTATGTACTGGGATAAATATATATTTTGTATTTCTTTCGGTTTAACCGGAAATAGTGTCAACTTGCTTATCTTAAGTAGAACTATTAATTTTATTTTATAATTGGATAGAGCTCGTCAAGAGCTTTCCAAAAATTTATAACAAGTTACCATTTAATTAATAAATTGTTTGAAATTTTTTATCATTTTGATTATGGTGTTTCAGTAAAGTGCCACGAGCTTATACTAATAAACTAATAAAAACTTTAAAAAAATTTTTGCCATTTTTAATTCATGGCATTTATACTGAAACACGCTGGTAATCGAAAACAAAACTATTTTTTTGAAATTAAATATTTTCTATTTATGGAAAGTCCGCGAGGAGCTCTATCTAATTATAAAAAATATATATGGGCGATTCTTAGATAACTGTGATTTTTTATGTCCAGTATTTTATTTATCATCCAACATAGTTTTTTCTTATTGAGAAATCATTAATATTATAAATCTGATAATTGTCTTCAACCTACATTAGGTTTTGGAACATAAGTAATCTTGGATTACTCATAACTTACGAAAATGTACTCGAAATGTCATAACCGTGGCATGTCCGATTCTCATTTTTCAAACTAAATGTATAAATTTCTATCGATATTCGATTTGTAATTTAAAAGTTACTTCTCATAACTTAAGTCTAATATATACTCCATTAAATTATATTGCAATTATACGAAAATAATGTTTGGTAAAAAAAATAATCATCTTTGATTTATGTCCGGGAATTCTATTCAATTTTTGAATTTGAAATGTTTGCCGCCTAATCGCCATCTTAATTTAGTTTCATCCACTCTTTCTGGCAGCATTTTCAAGAGGGACTATTTGTGCAATGTTTACAGCTGTGTATTTATTTTGAAGTTTTAAAAATATAATTAAATTAATTTGTTTTATTTTGAAAAAGGTAAGTCATAAAATTACATGTCAATACCGTGGTATTGAAATTTACGGTTATTAATACGATGTTTGAATCAATTATAGTATATTTTTATTTACTTTTACGTAAATAATCGAAATTATTTAAGAAACTATTTTATTTATCAGCATTATAAAGTTAGGTTCATTTTAAATTCAAATGTCATAACCTTGGATGTCACTGCCATGGCAAAAATAAGAAATAACTTTTTAATTTATTTTTTCGTTATTATTTTCGTAGAACCGTACGTAGTTTTCGAGCTGTTTTCGTTTGTAAGTACAGTTTAAAAACTCAAATCGTAAAAAAGCAAAATAAAATAATATCTTAAAAGCCAGGTAAGGAATGCGATAAGGTCGGCTCGCAAATAGCCCGAAACTCCTACGTGATTCTGTGACGTGTGAAAATTCAACACAAAGAAAATTAATTTGAGGGTTAGTTTAATTTTTTGGCAAAAATCACTAAAGCTCAAAAATTGCCAATTTTTTTGTAATTATAGCGATACAAAAATTTTTGAGATACCATTAATTTTACACAATACAAATCGAAAGACATTAATAAAGATGTTTAAAAAAAGACTTACAGTTTTCAATTTTGCAGAAGAGGTGCTTTTTGGGGATAGAAGGCTCTTGATAAACACTGTCACTCTACACATTTAAATATGTAGTAGTAATTAAAAATTTTGGGGAGCGTTTAACTGAGCTCTTCGACGTGCCTTTCACAATTGAAATGAGCGGGGAACGAGTGTGAAAATTCCAGTTTTCGATAAGCATTTTGTTTGCGTTTTATTTGAATTAGATTTTTGGGCAATTACATACAGTTTTTGAACGATTTCTGTGATTGCTTATATCTTCGATTTTTATGATTTTACGAATTATAAGCTCTTGGCACTTTAAATGATACACCCGGTATGCAAACTAGGGTGAAAAGTATCACATTTCTGAGCAAGAACTCCCAAATGATTTTTTGTAAGATCAAAAATGTGCCACTCGAATTACATACTAGATTTTTCGATACGATCTACTATAATTATGTACTTCCAATTTTAAAATGTTTTAAGGATGTACGAGCAGGGTACTGGGTAGGGATAGACCGGCCCGGGCGTGCGGTAAAGAGGTTATGGCCGCAGCATTGCGTATGGCAACACTGTGATTATTATGATTATTAAGGCAATGTTATCAGTAAATTCAAAATAAACGTTGAGTGTAACACGTGCGAATATAAAATGATGGAAGGTGAAATGAAATAGAAAACTATCTATCGGGATGAAAATTTACCAGAATTCCTAAAATTAGGTTAGTATTTTTGACACTTACTTTGCTTTAATGGTCTGTAGTATTACCATTTAGTTTAAGAGGTAACAAAAGTAAGCTAATTTTCGTAAATATCTCTTAATTTAGTCGGTTTAGTACGGTTTTTTATTTTTTAAATTTTTTAAATCCATATGTACTTAAAACTCTTGTTCATTGTAATTTTTTTTTAGTTTTTTAAATTGATTTAATTTTGGTCTAATTTATTATTTACGCCGTAGACGATCACCAAGTTCATATACAAAGTAAGGTGGGCTCTATCCTTAAGTTTTACCAACAATCGGTTTAGCCAAACTTCATAAGATATATTGCTTCAAATTTATAGAAAAAAATGAAATTATTTTCGTACGATTTATTTTAAATTAAATTTAAGAGGGCGAGACTGTCTCAGTTGCGCGAGTCAACAAATTTCCAGTGATAGATTATGGATATGAAGATTCGAGGAAAACAAATTATTTGCGTAACTTGTTTTATATAAAATTTTGTTCCTAAAGTCTCCTTTTTCTATACTTCATTTCTACGCCGACGTACCATCCATCTTGTTCAAACTTTATTTTTTACTTGAAGGACATAATCAGTGTGCTTGATTTAGTTTTACAAAAGACGCATTATGTTGAACATGTTTCCTACTCATTTTAATTAAATAATAAGTGGAAAAACTAAACGCACAAAAACATCTATTAATTTAGTAATGCGGATTTTAATTTAAATAAATAATTCTTGGATTTGTTAAAGCGAATGCCGAAGCAACGTTTTTCAATGCAAATCACTTGATTTATTCGATAAGTGTAAATTACTTTTATGTATTGATTTATCTTTCCGAATACGTTCCAGCTTCATTTTCATTCCGTAAACTTGCATTTAATTCAAATTTTAAATTAGCAGGTCGCCAAATTTCTATTCTAAGACGAATTTATCCGATCGAAATAAATTTTAATAATTCGATTAGGACAAAAGCAATAAATTTCGTTCTTTTATAAGCATAGCTGCTTTTCGACGAGCAAAAAACTAAAACTAATAATTTCGCAAGCATCCTCTTAAGTTTCGTGTAGGAGTCGCGCGCCCGCATATTTTGCTCGCAGATAAATTTTATAAAACTTTATTTACACGAGTATTGCGGCTTAACTTTTTTATTTACTAATTGAAAGCCGGCTACAAGACGAAGCAGCTCGAAAAACAAACTTTATTGGAAATATGAGAAAAACATATTTTCTTTGGTTATCTGGTTTGCCTAAGGCTTGATTTTTTTCTTTCTTATTTATAGCTAACTTGTAATCGGATTGACCGAAAACTAACTTCAGTTAGAATAATTGCAAAAATATAGTCTCCTCTACAACTAAATATTTTTAAGGTGGTGGTGTACCCCGCGACTTTTAAACTACAAGTTCAAAAGTAACCAAATTTGGATCATTGAAGATGGCTTATTTTGGCAAAATTTAAAAAAAATTGTAGCTTAAGTATCCAAAAATTTAGAAAAAACTGATATTTTCAAATATTAAGTCACAAAACGGCTAGTTTAAAATTAGTGAAATTCGGACAGCTTGATATCGTAATAAAACGCAAAATTTAAAGATTAAAAAAAAAGTAGCTAAGGTTTAAGAAATATTCAAACTATAAATTTTTAAACATTTCCCCTGGTTTAAAAAAAAATTAATTCACATGATACTTATAGCCAAATAATTTGTCTGGTTTTGTGAATTGTTTAAATAAATTGAATACGCACTATTTTACATATATAAAATTATTAAAATTTAAAATTAAAAAAATTATAGAAATTAGAAAATGTTTTATATTTCTGCATTTTAAATTATTATTTTATTTTTTCTTTGTTTAATAAAATATGACATCAAAAAGCGGAAAAGTAGATGCCGTATCTTTACTTTGAACATGAAATTACCAAATATACAAAAAACTCGCTCACTTGCTACAAAACTAGGAGTAATTGTCTTTAAAGCACTAAATAACAAATCCAAATTCTTTGTTTGTTTATTTATAACCTCCACGACTAAAGCTATATCTTTTATTTTTAAGGACTATACAAAAATCGATTTTTCAAAAATACGGTTTTATGCTTTATTCATTATTTTGCGTAAAACACGTGGATAATGCAAAAATCGAAAATGGTTACGTTTTAAAGATATATGGTCTTTATCTATACAAAAAATTTTTATTTTTTATTTTTAAAAATACGGCAATAGGACGGGAACGCAGTTCCCATTTAAAATACATTGGACCAAATTTGGTAGTCTACACCCTTAACCTTCCGTACACTAGGTGACTAAATGTCACATGCCATACTATGTGTGGTTTGCCATTCCCCGAAAATAAAATGATATAAAATCACAAAATTGTACTTTATGGCAGTTACACGAAAAATTAATTGATTAATCGTTTCCTCTCACTTGCATTGACAAGATTATCGTATCTTCTCGCTCCCTTCCACTCATTGCTATAGTATATACCTTTTTCCAATATAAATTAAATATGTACTAAATAAGTTCAAATTTTTTATTTGAAGAAGCGCAGACACGGAAAAATCACTTATTTAGATTGACAAAATTAAAATTTGGAATTTTGACAATTAACTGAAACTGCATTTTGAAAATGTCTATAGTTAAGTTAATTATCAGTTACACACAATAAAACACTACCCGACTCGTCAGAAGTTAGAAAACGGGTAATAATTAATTATTATAGATGAAAACTTGTTTTATATGATGGAAGATTTAAGTTCAGTTAATTCAGGCAGACAGAGATAAACAATAAGAAAGCTTTAAAATGAAGTGATATAGCGCAATTTTTTAAAAATTACCTTATTTATTCCCTCTAATTTATATATAAAAGGAATGTATTTTAAAGAATTGGCATTAGACTTGTTTTATCCACATCTATTAACCCTCCGCATACTAGGTGACTAAATGTCACATGCCATACTAGGTGGGGTTTGTCATACCCCGAAAATAAAATGAAATAAAATTCACAAAATTATACTTTATGACAGTTCAATAATAAGAAATACATTTTAATAACCAATAATTAATAGGTTTAAGTAAAACACATATTTATTTATGCATTAGAATAGACTTTTATTAATAAAAATACTAAAACTTTACTTTTCCTTCAACTTATAAACTATCCAGTCTTTTTTGAGTAAATTCCAATGACACGTGTCAATTACGATATCAAATATTAAGAAAATCTAACAATAATTTCATTTTTGCCTCCTTATTAAAATAGAAATTAATTTCACGGCAATTTCATAATGATTCGCAATAATTTAGACCAATAAATTACACGAAAAATTAATTAAATAATTTTAATCGTCCCCTCTCACTTGCATTGACAAGATTATCGTATCTGCTCCCTTCCTTCCCCTCATTGCTATGGCAAATACGTTTTTTGAATATAAAATCGATATTTATTAAATAAAATAAAATACAAATTTTTGATTTTAAGGAGCGCACGTTATATTAAACTAATGTAATAAACACGAAGATGTGCGCATTCGAGCGAAAAGTGGCACATTTCCGAGCGAGGGAGGCAAATGAAGCGCGACGCGGAGCGGCGCGCTTCATTTTCCCGAGATCGGAATGTGCCACTTTGAGCTCGAATGTGCACACTCGGTTTTAAGCATGATTCACAATATTTTAGGCCAATAAATTAGACGACAAATTAATTGAGTAAGTTTAATCGTTCCTTCTCACTTGCATTGGCAATATTATCGTATCTTCTCGCTCCCTTCCACTCATTGCTATGGTAAATACGTTTTTCAGTATATGAAATCAATATTTACTACATTAAATTAAAATTTTTGATTTGAAGGAGAGCACGGTAAATTATACTAATGTAATAAACACAAAGATGTGCGCATTTGAGCGAAAAGTGGCACATTTCCGAGCGAGGGAAGCAAATGAAGCGCGACGCGGAGCGGCGC
The DNA here is from genome assembly GCA_036325965.1 of Sinopyrophorus schimmeli. Classification (NCBI taxonomy): domain Eukaryota; kingdom Metazoa; phylum Arthropoda; class Insecta; order Coleoptera; family Elateridae; genus Sinopyrophorus; species Sinopyrophorus schimmeli. The sequence continues at coordinate 11,917,664 of JARFIZ010000393.1, forward strand.
GCTTTATTTTCCCGAGATCGGAATGTGCCACTTTGAGCTCGAATGTGCACACTCGGTTTTAAGCTATATTATCAAACGTCCCGTTTTAACAAAAAAAATTTTTTACGTTAGTTATACTCCACCTAGTACACGGAAGGTTAACTATAATCTTGAAACTGATGAAATTGGAAGAAGCAATCTAAAATAAACGCCCAGAACGGACTAACGTAAATACATTATGTTGCACCATGACAGCTTTTAACCTCACACATTTTTAGTAACTCGTTAAAAATTATTGGAGCTCGGTTGGGAACTGATGTCACATTCATCATATAGCCCTGTCCTTAAACTATTAAATCATCATTTATTTTGATCTTTACAAAACTTTTTAAAAGGTAAAAATTTCACGAATGCGGAATCATGAAAGATGTCAAAATGTCGTTGAACAAAATGGTATATTTCTAGTTTATTAAAATCCATTCTTTGTATAAAAAGCGAGTTTTATTTCAAACTAAAAAAGTGCAATTGCTTTCCTGCCATTCCGATAGTTCTTTAAAACATTTTATAGAAATCTCTCATTAACGATTATAATTAAGTATATTTTCTTTTAAACTCGGAACCCTTTGAAGTTAATCACCGCAAGTTTGAGATAAGTAGCACCCCGTAATTAAAAGTAAGATAAACTTGTAGTAGTTTTACTTAATTTTAATTAAAACGGCTTTTTTAGTTTAATTGCATTTTAATCCGAATAATTATCGCACAAAAATGTGTTCAGAACACTTTTTCAAATTGCTTTAATTAAATGCGTTTTTCGCGTGGATTATTCAACAAAATATTACTGCTTCGGGTAATTTTCAGCTATTTTCGGGATAATGATATGAGTGACTGCCACTTACAAAGCACAGGTACTTGGAGAAGGGAGAATTCTAACATTAAGCAACATTAAGAATATTCGAACCGTAACTTCTACCTATTTCTAAGACTCATTGAACGATCTCCTGTTCAATAGCTTTTGAGAAAACACCGATCCATATTACTTTTAAGACATATTCGTTTGAATAAGTTACACTCCATTAAAACGTTATGATTTAAAACATTTAAGTATGTTTAAATAAATCCAAATCTATAGATATAAATAAAATTGAAGCGTCTGTCAGTAATTTTGAAATAAAGGCATTTTGTTAAACCCATTTAGTTATTTGCACATTACTAAAACCCAAATTTCGCGTTTTAAAATTTTATATCTGTCTGTCTGTCTGTGTGTCTGTCTGTCTGTTTGTTCCAGCTAATCTACGTTGTAAATATTGCCCCTGCCACATCTTTTAATATAAGTACTATAAAACGTAAAAATTTTTGTTAGTGTTATCAGTAGAATTCATTTTTTTGAAGTATTATTTTTGGTACTTTGCGTAAAGTCGTTGTTAATTTCTTTAATTAGTTTGTTTAGTCGCTTATTTCTGACTACTATAAATGTAAGTAAGTCTTACAATTAGATAAGGCACGAGAACAATTAAAAATGTATTTAGTCAAATAAAATATTGTATTTCGTCCCGTAAAAAAATTCGTTTTATTGTTTCAAAATCCCAAAAAACCGCTTTTTCTTTATCGCAAAAAGTCCATTTTTTTAAATAATTCTCCATAGCTCTTATTGTTTTGTCCTTTCAAAAATTAAGTGTTTTTACACAAAATGATCCCTTCAATTTGTATTAAAATTTTTTTTTGTTGCATAAATGTTGAAATATAGTAACAATTTCTAACATTATAATAGTTGTAATATTAAAAGCCGCATTAAGAAAATGTTTCGTGTAATATATATCTACTAATATTATAGGGGTAAAATTTGTTGTTTGTACTTAGGAGGTAATCTTTGGAATTATATATTTTTCTAAATTGTGTTATAGCCGCATTCAAAAACTAATAAATAGCGTTGCTAAATGGCAGAATTGAAGGTACGAGCAAAGAAAAATGTTCTTATCTTTTGTTCTCATACATCTATCTACGTATGTAAATATTCTAAGATAATTTCCCCAAAGGTTCCGTTTTATAGTGAATAATGCAGATAGCTGACATAAATTAAAGCAACATAAAGATGAATGTACTATTACATATGTAGGGGGAAAGTGGCATGAAACAGCCAAGTTTTGAAACAGCCATTATCAATTACGCGGTAGTTTTCATACGAATCGTTTATGTATTATTATTGTAAGATAGCAACACTAGCCAGATATTCTCCACAAAAATTCGACCGTTCACCGTCAATAAACGGCGCCGATACGACGTATTGAAGATTTTGTCGTCAAAAAGTAAGGTTTTAAGTTCAGTTTATTTGTTTTCTAACGCCTATACGTACAAAACTAATAATAATATGATTACACTATAATTTTATAGATATATTAGGCCTTCTAATAACGTATATATTTTGTAGACTAATCTTTGATTTCATAGTAATTTTCAGATTTTGTTTCTTGAGAGAATATGTTTTGAAATAGCCGGACTGCAGTGTAATGAAAAAGCCACCTTTTAATTGCATAAAATGCAATAATAATTGTAGTAACAGCAATCAAGAGTGGTACCGATGCAAAATTGTAATGGTTGGGCATATAAATCCTGTGGCATAAAAGGGAAATTGCATTATTTTTGCTAAAAACGTTTTTAAGTTTTGCAATGATTGATCTCAAACGTCAAATTTTTGACAGTTTCTTAGATTTATGTAAGTAAATATTTTATCGAGTTTGCGTTATTTAAAACGTTTTATAATTATATAAGATCTAAAATTATAGCTTAAGATTATTATTAAATAATATCTTCGTTAATGTGCAGTTTTAATCTTGTAATAAGAACATGGCTTTTTCAAAATTGGGTTGGCTGTTTCAATACCTATAGGTTATGAAAAAGTCAAATTTTATTTTTTATAAATGATTAGAAGTCGAAAAATATCGTTAATTTTGAAAATGTTTTATGACATTACGTACATAAATGCATGAACAATTACAGATTAAAAAAAAAATTTGATTTATTTATGTCCTTCTATATTATTTATCCTTTTTTTTAAAACTGGCTGTTTCATGCCACTTTCCCCCTATGTTCCTACAATGTTGAGTATATTTAAAGATTTTATATTATAACCATGTTCCTACTTTTCGTTTAATACAGTCAAGTATCAAAATTATTCGGACACTCACAAAATGCATAGTTTCTCATGTGTTTCCGGCTTAAAAATGTATAAATTTAAAAAAAAAATTACAAACAAGAATACTGGTAATAAAGTAAAGATCATTAAACAGAAATTTAATTTCCTAAAAAATAAAACCAAAATATACACAACTAATTATATATAAATGAAAAAAATATATTTTGTTGTTAATAAAAATAAAAAACTATAGACGTGCTATATGAATTTTTTTAGTAAAACGGGTTCGAAGAGTTCGACTTCTAACTAATTCTTACTAAATTTTTACTTTAAAAAATTGTAGCTCAGTTATTTCTCAACATATCTTTAAAAACTTTTGATATTATGAAAGCCCCTTTATTGGAGCCTAACATCAGCTAAAAAAATCAACAGGGCCCAATGTTAAGTTTGAGAGAAAAACGCGTTTGAAGCTTTCAAAATGTAAATTTTGCTAAAATTTTCAATTTTCAAAATGCTGTAACTCCGCCATCTTTGCGAATTTTGTAAAATCCTTTCATTTCTGAACGTTTCCAACTCTAATACGTCGGAATCCGGTCCTATATCAAAACCCAAAAAATTGCAAAAATCAGGAAAAAACCTGGATTAACATCCATGTTTTTTCTCGATTTTGGCCGATTTTGGGGGTTTTGAGATGCACCTGTTTTGGACGTATTTTAATAGGCCTTAGCCTAATACGTACGAAAATGAATGCATTCCGCGTACTTCTAAAAAATAAAAAATTTATAGTGTTTTAAAAGTTTCATTTTAAAGCCAAATTTAATTTTTCAAAAGAACGAAATTTATATTTTAGAGCGAGAACGCCAGGAAATGACACCGGGTATAGTTGCTAAGGGTACGTAGGAACATCCCCTTACAATATAAAGTAATTTTAGTTTTTTCATTCTTTGCCAAAAAGACATAGATTAACATTCATGTTTTTTCTCAGAGAAAAACGCGGTCCAAACTTTCAAAACGTATGTTTTACTTTTTTTGCTGGTGTCTTGCGCTTAATTCTGTCGGTTAATGTAATAACTTTATCTAGGTCCCAAAGTGATCACATTAAGCGGCGTCTACTGTATCAGATGTTGTTGAAGAATATAAATTCGACCACAACAGAAGCGAACAACGTTGTACCCAAAAGCCGGAACAAAAGTCATCTTAAAATTAAAATAATAAAATTTAATTAATTAACAAACATTTAGTAATATAAAGAGAAAGTTAATTTAGTCCAAACGCTACAGAGAAGCACATAATGCTAGGAGAAACAGTTTAATCATTCAGTTCGTGAAACACGCACGTTTGCTAAACACGAAGAGTTTGGAGGTAGATAATTTGCACCGCTCCACTCTCTAAATATCAGCATTACTTTTATAATATGAACAATATACGGAGTCATTTTCTACCTTCTTGAACGTTAACTTCCCAAAAAAAGTTAATAATAGAAATATCACAACTTGCCCTTACAATAATAATAAAAGCGGCCACGTCACTTGGCCCTCAATGCTTATTCGAAAAAATTGACTTTTTTTTTAATAAAAATTTTCCCTGGGCATCTTTAAATATTTATATTTTTTAAATATAATTTTTTTGCATGTAAATTTTGCGTCGAAAGTAAATTTCCATCATGAATATGTTTTTTTGACGCACAGAAGAAGGCGATACGTACAAAATTATGAATTTCGAAGTGCATATTTTTAGTCGCAATAGGTATTCGATCAAGACCTGCTCCACGAAAATCCCATTCAATTTTATTTTTAATATTCAATAATTTAATAACGCTTTCATAACATGTGCATAATTTATATTTGCAAAATCGATTTTGGAAACAAACCGGGCCGCTCTCATTTCAAACGGAACATTGCCATGTCACTTTTCGAAATTTACGATACACTTCCGACTACTATTTGATCCTGCTTTGTTAATACAAAATCTTTAGGTATTCGTCGTTACGTTCTAAAAGTCTAATGCGAGCTGAACCTTATTCGATCAAAAACTCCCAGAGGGAACTCCTAATGGCGATTCTCAGAACCTTCCGGAACGATTGCCTCCGAATCGTCAACTTGAATTCTCTCAAGATTAGTATTTCATATTTTTAATATTCAGTTATTCGGAAACACCATAAATTTCTATTCCGCTTTTAACCTTCCGTGTACAAGGGGTGGGGTATAACTAAAATGACCAATTTTTTTTGTTAAAATAGGACGTTTGATAATCGTGCGCAAAACGGAGTGCGCACATTCGAACGGAAAGTGGCACATTCCGATCTCGGGAAAATGAAGCGCGCCGCTTTGCGTCGCGCTTCATTTGCCTCCCTCGCTCGGAAATGTGCCACTTTTCGCTCGAATGCGCACATCCTCGCATTTATTACATTTGTATAATTTATTCTACGCTCCTTCAAATAAAACATTTGAATTTATTTAGTAAATATCAAATTTATATTGGAAAAAGTTATATAATATAGCAATGAGTGGAAGGGAGCGAGAAGATACGATAATCTTGTCATTGCAAGTGAGAGGGAACGATTAAAATTAATCAATTAATTTGTCATCTAATTTATTGGCCTAAAATATTGTGAATCATGCTTAAAACCGAGTGTGCACATTCGAGCGAAAAGTGGCACATTCCGATCTCGGAAAATGAAGCGCTCCGCTTCGCGTCGCGCTTCATTTGCCTCCCTCGCTCGGAAATGTGCCACTTTTCGCTCGAATGCGCACATCCTCGCATTTATTACATTTGTATAATTTATTCTACGCTTCTTCAAATAAAACATTTGCACTTATTTAGTAAATATCAAATTTATATTGGAAAAAGTTATATAATATACCAATGAGGGGAAGGGAGCGAGAAGATACGATAATCTTGTCATTGCAAGTGAGAGGGAACGATTAAAATTAATTAATTAATTTGTCATCTAATTTATTGGCTTAAAATATTGTGAATCATGCTTAAAACCGAGTGTGCACATTCGAGCTCAAAGTGGCACATTCCGATCTCGGGAAAATGAAGCGCGCCGCTCCGCGTCGCGCTTCATTTGCCTCCCTCGCTCGGAAATGTGCCACTTTTCGCTCGAATGCGCACATCCTCGTATTTATTACATTTGTATAATTTACTGTGCGTTCCTTCAAATCAAAAATTTTAATTTAATTCAGTAAATATCGAATTTATATTGAAAAAACGTATTTACTATAGCAATTGAGTGGAAAAGAGCGAGAAGATACGATAATCTTGTCATTGCAAGTGAGAGAGAACGATTAAAATTATTCAATTCATTTTTCTTGTAAATGATTGGTCTAAATTATTGCGAATCGTTAAGAAATTGCCGTGAAATTAATTTGTATTGTAATAAGGAGACAAGAATGGAATTCTTGTTAGGATTTCTTAATACAGTCGAACCTCGATAAGTCAAAGTCGAAGGGTCAGCAAAAATAATTCGTCATATCAAAAACTCGAGTTACCAAAAGAAGTTCAGTTAAATAATTCCGTAAATATTAGGGTGTTTCAAAAAAGCGACCTTTTTTTTTTCAAATAGTCGGTATATTTTTTCAGAGGATGTCAAAATAAAGACCTGGTCAAAATTTGAGCTCTTAATTTGAAGATTTAGGGGTCGCGGATCACAATTTTCTATTTCCCATTTAAATAGCATAGGAAAATTTTTTTTTGAACTTTGGAATTTTATACCTCTGTATCAAATCAACTTATGTCAATCACCATCTTATATTTTTATAGTGAATTTAACGCTCTACAAAAAAGGTCTCTTATCATTTTTCCATAGTATATAGTATTATGTGTCAGGTATAATTTTAAAGATATCCTCAATATATTTATCAAGTTCTCCCGCTTTTTACAAAGTGGTAAAAATACTAAAGAAAGTTTTTGGAAGAAAATGGAGAACAAAGTGAATTTCAAACCTATTATAAAATTGAAAATATTGTATATAATAAAAGTTGTAACATGCAACAAATGAAGTTCACAGATTATTTCAAATGTATATAATTATTGTATAGGTATATAAATAGATTCTTTTAAATTGGAAAATTATTATTTTTAATTATATATAGGTATATACTTACATACCTATATATAATGTACATAAAATGTACGTATTCGAAATTAATATCTATTAAATAACAGTTTTTCCGTATAAGTGGGTCGCCGCTTATATGAGTCAAAATCGAATGGACCGCCGTGAACCACTTAAGCGGCGACTACTGTATGTGTTTTACTTAAACCTATTAATTATTGGTGAATAATATATATTTCTTATCATTTAACTTTCATAAAGTACAATTTTGTGGATTTTATTTCATTTTATTTTCGGGGTATAGCAAACACCACCTAGTATGGCATGTGACTTTTAGTCATCTAGTATGCGGAAGGTTAATGAAACGCATAGAACATTTCTATTTCTATTGGAGTAGAGTCGAGCGAGGCAACGTTAAAAATTGGGGTATACGCAAATCAAACCTTCGCATAATTAACGTATTCATTTTTGTAAAACTGCGGAATTAAAAAAATATAAAACTTATTGATGCTTTTATTCTGGCCGGGCTGTTTTCGGAATCGATTGAAAAATATGTCAATCAAATTCTAAACTTTTTTTATAACTTTTCTGATTTCCTCAAAATAACGTTCAATTTTAGTTTTAAATTAATTTTTTCGCAAAGCAAATATATTGTAGATTATAATGTTATTTTTTTAAATTTCTTTACCGTTAATTTTTGTTTGGAAATTCCAACTTTTGAGAAAAAATAAGATACACTTACGAAAAAATACGGTTTTTATTTTTTATTTACTCAATTTTAGAGCATTTTAAAAAATTCCTGATGGGTTTACAAGAATATTTAAGATCAAAGGTTCAAAACTTGTTTTTTCTTAATAAAGAATTTTGTATTAAGTAAATATAAATTATTATAAAAAATATAGATCTTCGTATTCTCTACAAAAAATTGTTCGATAATGTCTTAACAAAAGACAAAATTTAAAATTCTTTTCAAATTTTAATTGTGTAGTTTAAAAACAATTCAAACAGAAATTTGGTTTTGTAATTTTAGTTATATTATAATGCGAAATATTTATGTTCCCGAAATCGGACATGTGTCACTTTGAGCTCGACTCGAGCGAGAAAGACAAATGAAGCGGGGTAAATTTTTTAATATCGGGTTTGTCGCTTCTCGGTCTTAGAGTCTCCAAACGAGGGTGTTTTAAAAAAAATCGTATCTCCGGTTTTGATTGTCAGAATTGGACGAATTTTTTTTTAAACTAAAGTCAAAAGAATGATTTTTCTTGTAATATAAATATATATAAAGAAATCTTTACGCTAAAAAAGCTAAGAGTATTTTTCTTAAAAACTACCTATTTAACTCGATTAATAAGACAGTTCGTGTAATATATTTTTTTCAAATGAATAAGCGTTTTATTCGAATACATTACTAATTTTTTTAAATCCAAAATGTAATTTACACAATTTTAATAAATACGAGGATGTGCGCATTCGAGCGAAAAGTGGCACATTTCCGAGCGAGGGAGGCAAATGAAGCGCGACGCGGAGCGGCGCGCTTCATTTTCCCGAGATCGGAATGTGCCACTTTGAGCTCGAATGTGCACACTCCGTTTTAAGCATGATTTACAATAATTAATTGACTTTCTCAGACGGCTAAATTCAACCGGTGAATTTTTGTTAACAATTTGCGCCCAACTTCCGTAGCCTGTTAAAATTTACTCTCAAGGCGCCAAAAGAAGTATAACTTCAAATAATAGAAGAAATTTTCGTTCTTGGCATTTTCGCATTGACCAATTTTAAAATCTACATAGTAAAAAAAAGCGAAAGGGGTAACGGCCCCTTGGATATAAACAAACGGGTGCCAACAAAAAATCTCATAATAAATATGAATTTTTTTTTTTTTTTAAAGGACCCTACCGCAAATTAGATATTTGGCTCCGGAGTCGTGATTCTCTTACTCATGTTGCATATGTATCGAAATTTCCAAAGGTTCCTTCGGAAATTAAAAGAAACGATTTGAAATTGGTCAAATCAAGGAAAAACACGAATTACGGCAAACATATCTATAGCAAGACAATTATTTTAAATTAGTGAGAAGCCAGGAGAAGAACTTATTTTTAAGACATACCTTTGATATAAATTTACGAGGAAATTGTTCGCGAAACATTGTAAAAAAGAAGGTGGTAGTATTTATCTAAATTTATTTGGAACTAGAAGAAGTAAAAAACGCAGTAACGACGCAAATATGTAAACACTAAGCGCTTAATTACAGAAACATTAAAAAACTTAATAAGGCATAAAAAGCTTGAAGCTCGTGAACATTTCGTAGGCAGTAATAAGGATAAAAATAATCTGTTTGGAGGCCGACCTTGATAAGCTGCCACCGACAAGTAAATTGGTTCGTTTATCACAACAAGTGTTTACCTATAATAAGCTTTCTAAGAGCTTAAACCTGTAAGCTTCAATAGTTTAATGGAAAGTAAAACATCTCTTTCAGTTTTGTTGTTTAGGCACGTTGGTAGTACTTTGAGCCTCCCCCATTTTCAGAGCTGTAATTGCCATATTATGTATCGTCAGCGTGTTATATAAAACAAAGTTAACTTGAATGTAATTCCATTTTCCTAAACTTCAACTAACAAAATTTCTGAAACATAACACTGCAGATTGTTTAGTTAGAATTCTACTGATGTTTCTTTTTGTTGTGCTTTGTACGCAAAAATATTGATTTAATACTATAGGAGTAATGTTACAGCTATTTACCTAGTGAAAATTTTATATCTACAAAATTGTTAAATACAAGGTGTTTACAAATTGGCGTAAAAGCTACACCCGGCGATTTACTTTGTTCACTTCTAAATCGTACGTTTAAATGTACAGTCGGGCCCACGAAAGTATGGATGTACTATGAGCACAGGATAAAAGTTACCTATTCTTGAGGGTTTCACTCCTCCTTAAGACAAATCAAGTCAGAGTGTTTATCATAATAAGATATGGTGGGTTGGTCTTACAATTATCATACAGTGTTTCTTTATCAGTCACGTTTTAGTACCAATTAAAATCTTAAGAAAATAAAATAAAGCCGGATTGTATGTCATAACTGAACTGCTTACATCGAAGATTTGGAGTATTTTAACTTAGAAAAATCTCGACTGCATGCTTTATATTAAATAATGATGAGGTCATACAATTTTGTATTTTAAAGTTACCACATATTTATCTATGGATGTATACAGCTTTTCAAATAATTCTTTACACCTATTTAGACATATTAAAATTTGATTTTGATAAAATCTAAATTAATTAAATATCCAAACATTAATTATAAATGTTGAAACTAGGTGGTAAAAATGTATGACTTATTGATATCTTCTAAAAACAATAAGAATAATACTACATAGTATGTATTCATTATATTCACAAGGACAAACTCATGTAAGGTGAATCACACATTTTGTTAGGCGTAAGGGTCGACACATTTGTATACGGAGCATTAAAATCTGTGGTTCGAATTTTGCTGATAGGTTGTTTTTTCCGTACATGTTAAATAAAAAACAATTGTTTTTTTTTTAATTACGTAGCATTTGTTCTTTGTCCCAAATATCATTTAAAAGTAAATATGGTATTTGCCAAAAATTATATTTAATATGACACAAATCATAACATTTTTTTTAACTATAATTTAAAATATGAATAAGTTTATTTTTCAATGTTGCATATTTTAAAATGATATTTATCAAAAACAGAGAAAACAATATATTTCGTACTAATCTAGATAACTGCAGACACATCATATTCAACTCGAATTATTTAGAACAGCGTATAAAAAAGAGGCTGTCATTGGGATTCGAACCCGAAAATACGTTTTCTTTAGACCACTGCTTTAATCTTTAGAGCAAGGGGGTCTTATCATGACGGAATTTTATTTTTTATTTTATTTAGCGGACACGTCTTAGATAATTTGAAATTACAAGCGTTCATTCTTTATAACATCGTGCAAAAACAATACCTAATCGAGAAACTAAAATTGTAAATACTATAAAGAGCAAAAATACTACATAAGCAGTTTCTAGTCATTGTAGAATGAAAGAGCAATCTGATTTAATTCTATATTTTCACAATCTCCTAATACTGTAAACATACGGGCTGTTTGTATTTTGTTTTCATATCTTAAGTGGTTGATAAATAAACATTTCTACAATTACTTCGGAAAAATAAACTTTAATAATAAAACACTGTTAATAATTTTAAGGCCAACCTACCATATTTTAATGTGATAAACTCTTGACTTGATTTGTCTTAAGGAGGAGTTAAATCCTCAAGAATAGGTAACTTTTATCCTGCGTTCATAGTACGTCATCAATAGTATACATTAATCAACACGATTCCTTGATTTCACTTATTCATCGGATTTTGCTATTTTCTTTTTATTAAATTTAGTTCAATAAATAAAAAATTGATATTAGCTCTTAAATGTAGTTTTGTACTTTTTACTTGAATTTATTTGGAAAGTAAATTAATTATTCCGAATCGCACTTAATCTCGGGAAAATGCAGCGCACCGCTTCGCGTCGCGCTTTATTTGTCTCCCTCGCTCGGAAATGTGCCACTTTTCGCTCGAATGCGCACATACCCCGCATTTATTATATTTGTTTATATCATGATATTTATGTGTAAAAATTATAAGGTTATATTCATATAACATTTTGAACATTCAAAGCTATTTAGAATTTAATAAAAAAAATCTTTTTGGTGTATATTACATAAAATGACAATCATGAAAAATACTTATATAAAAAAGAAATTGGTGATGCTATATGTACTTTTATAAATAATTTAACTGTGTTTCCACACGTTTAATGTATTTTATTTACTCTAAGTGGTTTTTGAAAACATACAAAACATGATATAAGTTTTTAACCTTAGAATTTTTGATTCAGAACTGAACAAAGAATGTCGGTGCGTGTAGCTTTGGCGACAATTTATACACATCGTGTATAAATAGATATACAAATAAGCAGATTATTAATTAAAGGCGCCGATTCAAAAATCAATATTGTTTTTTTGTTTTAGGACTTACTTTTAAGAAAAACGTTTTTAAATGGCTTTCTCTTACATTCAAAAAGTTGAACTTATTTAAAAAAAAAATTTAGTTTTTTGAAATTAAAGAAAAAAGTTTAATATATGTAGACAAACAATTGAACACAAAGTATGTGCACATTCGAGTAAAAAGTGGCACATTGCCGAGCGAGGGAGGCAAATGAAGCGCGACGCGGAGCGGCGCGCTTCATTTTCCCGAGATCGGAATGTGCCACTTTTTACTCGAATGTGCACACTCGGCTTTAAGCACGATTCACAACAGTCAATTTGCTATCTTAAAATTGTACTTGCACATTACAGGATCTTTTTTCTACCACGTTCAATACAATTTAGAAACAAAACAGGCTGTGTCTAAATTATGAATTAAAAAGTATTTTTTATATTTTTTTTTAAATAATTAATTGATTTATTGGATAATGTTTTTTTTATATTATCTATTATAAATCTTTACATAGAAGTCCATAATATCATCCAGAGCAACGACTTTTGACTAAAAATTTAAAAAAATCTTGTAATCTTTGTGAATTTGCATAAAATATTAAATAGTGTTACTTATATTAACCTCACAAAGATATTTTCTTTCACATCAAGTGAGCTTATTTATTTCTATTTTATTTTCTAAATCATTTTTGTTAAGTTCGGTTTCACATAAAAAACTGCTGAATATATTAAATTATAATATTAGGATATTTCTTTGGTAAATTGTAAAAAAAACACTTTTATTATTGTCAAGAGTTATCAAAGTCGTATTCATGGCAAAGGACGTGTTAATGCCACCCTTACTTTTCGAGGTTTCACAGCGCTCGTAGGAAAGTAGAATATAATGGTATTTTCTCATTCTTATAATCTCAATAGAAAATGTATCGAAATCTACATTTTACAATCGATTATTTTAATATTGTTTTACATTAACATATTTTTGAATTGATTTACCAGTAAGTGAAATGTGCTTACTCAAAAGTCATTTTATTAGCAACAATTAATCGGTGCACTTACCTAAAACGCCAAGTCTAAAATTAATTGTAACTACAATAATTTTTCCAGCTGATGCTAAAACAGTTCCATCATAAGGGTTGCCAGAATTCCATTCGTAACTTTCACCATGCACATAAACTAAACAAGGGAGAGGGTTCGGTTCTTCTTCGCCTGTTCCTGAAACAAGGTAATAAAATTACTTAATTTTTGTATATTTATAAGCGCGCTGGAGGCAAACGAAAAGTATCGTATTGCTTTTTGAATTTAAAAAAGGCGTTTTTTATATTGTTTGTGTATCCTAAGTTTAATTACAAGAAAAATATTGAAAGTTAATAAACAGTCCGCGTAAATCTTATATTAAAAACAACATAAGTTAGATAGTTCCATAAATAATCGTTTTTCTTGCAAGTGCCAAAGTCTTGAAGGTAAAGTAGTTAGCTCGTTATAATTGGTGTTAAAAATAGTCATTCGGGGTAAGAGAACGTGTCGGGTAAGAAATCGCAGTAAAAAGATCTCTGCGGGGAATAAAGGGATCGAGAGCGCTTTTTTGAATAAATCAGTGGCGTGCGAGGGGTCATCTCAAAGCCATGTAATTATGTTAGAAAGCAACCAGAGAAAAGTTGGTATTAGCGAAGAGGTCTCAAACAAGACTAAAAAATTCCAATAATATTAGGTCGCTTTAGACCAACATTTAACTAAGTTCAAGAATTTATTGATGTTAACGTTAATGTTAATGTTTATTACTAAAAAGTTATGTTTATTATTATTGAAGTAGGTATATTATTTCTTTCATATCCCACACTTTAGTTAGGCGCGCTTATTTACCGCATATGCGAACTTTTACCCGGAAGACTGCGTACTGTAACCCGTATTGCAAGATGAAGAGTTTGCATTCTGATCGGGGTTGACCATTATCTAATACAAAAAAAACAATATATATTAAGCTAGTACGTACATTTTGCATTTTATATTAACTACTCTATCTGATAAGCATTATCATATTCCTAATATTGAATTATTTTTGTTCTGGCGTGATCAAGAAAGGTGAAGTGTGTGTTCTTGACCAGAATGAGACTCTACAGGCCTACTTTGAGTACAAAAATGGACGAGTATTGTATTTTTGTCAGAGACTACTTGATACATAAAAAGTTTTATATACAGAACATACTAATACAATAACACTTTTAAAGAAAGTAAATGTGGCAACGCTGTTAATGCATATACCGAATGCTTTGTGTATATTTTTATCTTTTGTCCTTGTTACTGTTGTTTGAAAATATTAAAATTATAAATAATTTGGGAATGCCATTTGATCATGATCAAATGGGCCAAAAACCCTAAAGGCACACAGCGTTGCCAAGCTATGTTGTCTATCTTCCTACTATGCCTATATTGTTTTAACAAATTTTAACTTTGAATATTTATATATTTTTAACCAATCGATAAAAGAAACATGTTTATTTCAAAAATTATCTAATTTTTTTTACACCTTATTAGTTTTTAAAAAAAATCGGTAAAAAAAGTTTCCAAGATATACACGAAACTATGTCGTTTTTATATGTATATATCTTTCACCTATTACATGTTAATTATGTAACACTTTAATGCTCAATATTTCGCTTCAGAATCGGGCAAAGAATTAGATTTTTTTTAATGAAATAAATGACACTTAGGTCAATATCTGAAGTTGTTTTTTAATTACGTAAAAAACCACTTGGATAATCCAGCGTTTAAGTTTTATAGAAGTCAATACACTAGATATTTATTATAAGCAAGCTATAATAGTAATAATTGGTTTAAACGAATTTGATTTCTGATAAAAGAATACATTTTTGTCTTCAATAATGTATTGATCGATTCCACATAAATAACCGACATGCACGAAAAAATTACATTGTAAACATAATAGCGGAATTATTGGCGTTATTTGGGTGGGTTTTGAAATTTCGTAATTAATTTTTTAGTCGAAAGCTTTTGGCTTTGTACCTGCGCCAGTAATAATTTATTTTGTAAGATTAATCAAATCAAAGTGGAAAATATGAATGGCATTTTTGTACTTTTTATATCATGCCCCAGTTTCGCATGAAAAGGACCTTATTTTTAACAGCTTTCATAATACATTTTTACTAATTGTTCTACCTTTATATAAAAAAATATTTAAATAGCGTTTTCAATTAACTTTACGTTGGAACATTCGAAATTATTAATTTACGCGTTCGCATTAATTTAAACAGATTGAAAAACGTGCACAGAAGAATTTTGCAAAGGCAACGTGTGACTGCTTTGAAAGCATCAGCAAACGTGCTGAATCATTTAAATGACATTTATTTTAATACTTCAGTATTTGAGAGCGGGACGCATTTTCACATTATAACACCTGTTTTGTTTCCGGAAATGCTCATTGTTTTATTTTACCCTAACAGGCAAACCAAAGAGAATTATATGCAACACACACAATTCAGGGCGAAAACGTTTAAATCGTGTTCCGACAAAATAAAAGTAACGTAGCGTAAACTGAAATTTAAAGCAGCGCAATTACATGCATTCGTTAACAAGCGAGTCAAATTAAATATCTATAAAGCAAAATTATCAATATTTAAAGTTATACTTCTTATGGACCGTCGAGAGTAAAATTTTAGCAAGCAACAGAATTTTGCTTTTAAACGGTTTACAGAAAAATTGAAAAAACTTCAATAATGAAAACGAATTAAAATATAGAAAAGATGTATATTTTTAGTTATTTTTTACGAAATTTCGTTGGATGGCACTGATATTATAGCTAAAGAGAAAAGAATTATTTTTATTTTTATACACACAAAGAGTTATTCATTTAAAATACGCTTAAACACATTTTACCGCAAAGATAGCTTTATTAGAAAACTGTAAACCGAAAGAAAAGTAAAATTTTTATAATTCAGTTATTTACTTTTAATATGAAATAGAAGGAGATAAGGTAAATGACCTAATACTGGAACGACGAAGATCAGAAGACTGATTATTATCATTTTACTAATATTAATATAGTTTATAAAAAAAATTATTTGTTTTGTCGTATAAAATAGCGATTTGCCTATTAGAGAATAATTAAATTTGCTAAAATTTAATATAATTTTTTTTTCTTTTAACATGCACGAAAGGCTCATTATCGGAACGCTTAAAAAGTGTAGTTCAATAACGGAATATAGTTAACCCAATACCGGAATAGTAAAATAATTGGGTAATTTTTTAATAAAATCTTATTACTCTAAAGATGTTTACTTTCAAATTAATGAATCAAAACACTTAGATAAAATATAACTCCTAAACTAATATAATTTTAAAACAAGTTTTGAAATTATAAGCTCGTGAGACTTTACTGAAACAGTCCAGTAATCGAAAAAAAACAATATACAACCGGTATAACTAAATTATGTATTTATTTAAACAAAGTGCATAAAAATATATTTTAAATAATTTTATGTAAATTTTCAATGTTAAATTTGTACGGTAACCGAGCTATGGGTTCTAATCCGTTTTAAACTATTTTCCTATCGCTTCCCCTCATTAAGAAACAAATATTAGAAAGTTGCTGCAAAGTAGCGTGGGTGCGAGTTCTTCTGACGTCACACTACCTGCGAACGGTTTTCTCCCGATTGGCAAAGGCAACGACGAGCGCCGGCTTTCTACGAACGTATTTAAGCGTGCTTTAGTATTCGAGTGGTATGCAAAGTAATACGTATGTATTTTGATGACGTCAATGTTTCTTGTCGATGCCCGACGCAGTGGTCGTCGTGGGTGGTCCCTCGCTATTGTGATTTTTCTTAGGCTTTTCGATGTGGAACCGGGATTTGTTACAAGGTATTTAACCACGATTTTACTTGTTTATTATGTATTAATTGTTGATTTATTTAAATTAAGATGGGCGTTAAAATAAATTAAAATGATTGCTGTTTTTACAAAGCAAAGGCGTTTAATGATTATATTGGGTAGTTTTCTATTTGCAGCAATGTTATACGGTTTATGTTACTTAAGAGCTTTAGAACAATGTAATTTTTTTCGATCGATTTTTATTTGGTAGATCTAGGGTCGGATTAAGCCAGAAGGGGCCTGTAGCAAATGCGAACACGAAGCTCGTCGTTTGCTTTCGTTATACCATATCTATATTACTTCTTAGATTTTTTGCGTTCATTGGGGAGCCTGTAGCATTTGCTAACTCTTGCTGCCTAGCTAATCCGGCACTGAACAGATTTGCGGTGTTAGTTGTGGAAAAGTGAATGCGTTTTTTATTAATACGTTCGACGAACGAACGGCATTTTTCTTTCAAACTTCTAAGAATCTGAAATAAAAAATTTGACCAAAGTTAAGAGACACTAAAAAACAAAAGCAAATAGATTTAGGGGCCGACTACCCATGCTTTTACCTGAGTATTCCCTTTAGGACTAATGCATAACCAAAAAAGCTTTTATAAAACAGTTTTAGTAAAACGTTAATAAAATTTTGTGAAACCCGTATGCACATTCAACTAATAAAATATCAAAAGACGAATCAAATTAGTGACTACATACTTATATCCCATAAAAACCTTTTAAATTTCAAAAATGAACTATCTCTTCGGAGAACTTAATTAAATTAAAAAATAAAACTCGTATAAGAAGCCAATACCTACTCAAGTTTAATGTCAAAAAAAAACTGTATTTTCAAATAAAATTTATTCATACGTATATTCAAGGCTTTCATATTGAAAAAAACAATTTAACGTAAAGATTTTACATTTTTAGTAAATCAAATCGCTTTTACCAAATGAATATTTTTAATATTTTCGCAAAGTAGAGAGTTATTGTTAGTATTTTGTATACAGGGTGTTTCACGACGAACTTACACTATCTTTATATCTATTGAAAACTACTAACACGATTTTTATCATAATTGGTATAGATAAATAACAAGTTATGGCAAATTTATAGAAAATATTTTGACAGTTATGCCACTTCCGGTTATACCTGTCAATTATTTATTAAAAAAATTAATATTTTGAAAAGTATACATTTTAGGTATAGAGTATTCTACATAAAGTGACATTAAAATTTAACGTAGAGTCCGAAAAGTTAATAATATACACGTCGTCCATGCAATCGTCCAAATAAGAAGATCCATGTTGGGAGAATGCTGGCCCAGCATGGCCAGCATACGTGATCTCTCGCCCTCAGTCATCCTGGGGTTCATCCAAGGGTTGGGATGGACCCGGGATTGAGGGCGATGAGTATCACACTAAGGGGTAGCACAATGGGCCCAATTAAGTGACCTAAGTGCAGTTGGACTGATGTTCCCCCAATAAATTCTAATCCTAATATACAGGGTGTTCTATTTAAAATAACAAACTTGTTTGTCAAAATATTTTCCATTTTGTCATAACTTGTTATCCATCTATACCAATTTTAATAAAAAACATGTCAGTAGTTTGGAATATAGATAGTGTAAGCTCATCGTAAAACACCATGTAGGTTTGGTTTAATGTTTAACCACGCAAATAATTGTGATAAATCCATCAAATGGCAAATAAATAGGAAATCGGGTTTTTTTTTCATTACTATTTTCGTTGAAAGAGAATTTATGGATTTAGAAGGAATTTAGATAACCTACTTATGAACTACCAGTTTGGGAAAAAAGATATGGGTGACCATTAAATATTCAGATATTGATATATTGCAAATTGAAACTGATTATGTAAAACAATAGAACAATTTGTTCTCCGAATAACAATATAGCCCTCCAATTCATAACCGCGTCTTCCTACAAACTCCGCCACTTAAATTGGCCTTTAGAAGATTTATAATTGAAATATATCTTCCGAGCAATAGATAGACTATAACAGTGAAGTAATGCAATATTTAAATTCAAGCCTCGGTGTTTGTTTTATTACTAATATTAATATAGTTTATAAAAAATTATTTGTTTTGTCGTATAAAATAGCGATTTGCCTATTAGAGAATAATTAAATTTGCTAAAATTTAATATAATTTTTTTTTCTTTTAACATGCACGAAAGGCTCATTATCGGAACGCTTAAAAAGTGTAGTTCAATAACGGAATATAGTTAACCCAATACCGGAATAGTAAAATAATTGGGTAATTTTTTAATAAAATCTTATTACTCTAAAGATGTTTACTTTCAAATTAATGAATCAAAACACTTAGATAAAATATAACTCCTAAACTAATATAATTTTAAAACAAGTTTTGAAATTATAAGCTCGTGAGACTTTACTGAAACAGTCCAGTAATCGAAAAAAAACAATATACAACCGGTATAACTAAATTATGTATTTATTTAAACAAAGTGCATAAAAATATATTTTAAATAATTTTATGTAAATTTTCAATGTTAAATTTGTACGGTAACCGAGCTATGGGTTCTAATCCGTTTTAAACTATTTTCCTATCGCTTCCCCTCATTAAGAAACAAATATTAGAAAGTTGCTGCAAAGTAGCGTGGGTGCGAGTTCTTCTGACGTCACACTACCTGCGAACGGTTTTCTCCCGATTGGCAAAGGCAACGACGAGCGCCGGCTTTCTACGAACGTATTTAAGCGTGCTTTAGTATTCGAGTGGTGTGCAAAGTAATACGTATGTATTTTGGTGACGTCAATGTTTCTTGTCGATGCCCGACGCAGTGGTCGTCGTGGGTGGTCCCTCGCTATTGTGATTTTTCTTAGGCTTTTCGATGTGGAACCGCGATTTGTTACAAGGTATTTAACCACGATTTTACTTGTTTATTATGTATTAATTGTTGATTTATTTAAATTAAGATGGGCGTTAAAATAAATTAAAATGATTGCTGTTTTTACGAAGCAAATGCGATTAATGGTTATATTGGGTACTTTTCTATTTGCAGCTATGTTATACGGTTTATGTTACTTAAGCGCTTTAAAACAATGTAATTTTTCTTCGGTCGATTTCTATTTGGTAGATCTAGGGTCGGATTAAGCCAGAAGGGGCCTGTAGCAAATGCGAACACGAAGCTCGTCGTTTGCTTTAGTTATACCATGCCTATCTTACTTCTTAGATTTTTTGCGTTCATTGGGGAGCCTGTAGCATTTGCTAACTCTTGCTGCCTAGCTAATCCGGCACTGAACAGATTTGCGGTGTTAGTTGTGGAAAAGTGAATGCGTTTTTTATTAATACGTTCGACGAACGAACGGCATTTTTTTTTCTTTCAAACTCCTAAGAATCTTAATGAAAAAATTTGGCCAAAGTGTAAGAGACACTAAAAAACCAAAAGCAAATAGGTTTGGGGGCCGACTACGCATGATTTTACCCGACTATACCCTTTAGGAGTAATGCATAACCAAAAAATCTTTTATAAAACAGTTCTAGTAAAATGATAATAAAATTTTATAAAATTCGTATGCACATTAAACTAATAAAATATCAAAAGACGAATCAAATGAGTGACTACATACTTATATCCAATAAAAACCTTTTAAATCTCAAAAATGAACCATCTCTTCAGAGAACTTAATTAAATTAAAAAATACAACTCGTATAAGAAGTCGATATCTACTTAAGTTTAATCTCAAAAAAAATCTCTACTTTCAAATAAAATTTATTCATACGTATATTCAAGGCTTTCATATTGAAAAAAACAATTTAACGTAAAGATTTTACATTTTTAGTAAATCAAATCGCTTTTACCAAATGAATATTTTTAATATTTTCGCAAAGTAGAGAGTTATTGTTAGTATTTTGTATACAGGGTGTTTCACGACGAACTTACACTATCTTTATATCTATTGAAAACTACTAACACGATTTTTATCATAATTGGTATAGATAAATAACAAGTTATGGCAAATTTATAGAAAATATTTTGACAGTTATGCCACTTCCGGTTATACCTATGAATTATTCATTAAAAAAATTAATATTTCGTAAAGTATACATTTTAGGTATAGGGTATTCTACATAAAGTGTCATTAAAATTTAACGTAGAGTCCGAAAAGTTAATAATATACACGTCGTCTATGCAATCGTCCAAATAACAAGATCCATGTTGGGAGAATGCTGGCCCAGCATGGCCAGCATACGTGATCTCTCGCCCTCAGTCATCCTGGGGTTCATCCAAGGGTTGGGATGGACCCGGGATTGAGGACGATGAGTATCACACTAAGGGTAGCACAATGGGCCCAATTAAGTGACCTAAGTGCAGTTGGAATGATGTTCCCCCAATAAATTCTAATCCTAATATACAGGGTGTTCTATTTAAAATAACAAACTTGTTTGTCAAAATATTTTCCATTTTGTCATAACTTGTTATCCATCTATACCAATTTTAATAAAAAACATGTCAGTAGTTTGGAATATAGATAGTGTAAGCTCATCGTAAAACACCATGTAGGTTTGGTTTAATGTTTAACCACGCAAATAATTGTGATAAATCCATCAAATGGCAAATAAATAGGAAATCGGGTTTTTTTTTCATTACTATTTTCGTTGAAAGAGAATTTATGGATTTAGAAGGAATTTAGATAACCTACTTATGAACTACCAGTTTGGGAAAAAAGATATGGGTGACCATTAAATATTCAGATATTGATATATTGCAAATTGAAACTGATTATGTAAAACAATAGAACAATTTGTTCTCCGAATAACAATATAGCCCTCCAATTCATAACCGCGTCTTCCTACAAACTCCGCCACTTAAATTGGCCTTTAGAAGATTTATAATTGAAATATATCTTCCGAGCAATAGATAGACTATAACAGTGAAGTAATGCAATATTTAAATTCAAGCCTCGGTGTTTGTTTTATTACTAATGTAAGTAATTTTATCAGAATTACTCTTCAAATCTGCGAAATTTATGTGCCTTCCAGAATAAAGCGGAAGGCGTTCATTCTGGAGTTTTTTCTCTGGTCACGCCTCAAGTATTATATGCAGCATTATATTAAAAATTGGGAACTTCCGAATCCGCGAAACGTAAACAAAATATTTTTTACATAATAAAGTCGTTATTAAATGACTTTCAAAAGAAAAAACAGAATTTACGAGGCTGAGGTTATTAAGGCGACAACGCATTCAATAATTCTTATTGCCTGTAAATTAATTTTAATTTCTTTGAAAGGTATTTAATTATAAAATTATTTCAAACCTGCCCTCTGAATTTTTCATTAGAAAAAAAAATTAAGTGAAATTGTAATGACACAATTAGCTTAGATTTCTATCTCTTGCAAATAGTCTACTTGCAAACGTTCAAAGCAAAAATGGAAACTAGTGGTATTTAGACCCATTCGTTTTGTTTAATTTCATTTAATTCCTGGGGCTCGTTAATTAATCCTGGTCTTATTTATTAATTTAAATAAACTGGAGCATTAAACGCGTAAAATTATAAATAAATACTTTTGTGTGAAAATTTTAAACGCCACAATAAACACGCATACATATAAAACAGCAATAAATCAGGATCATTTGCGCTATTGCAAAGTACCATGGATTTTGACCAACACATGAGCAAAAATCGATCACGATTTGCATGTAGCATACTTTGCGTCGCAAAAGCTCCCCACGTAGAGGTCTTCTAATGGTGTCATATGAACTTGTAAGTTTATCTTTAGACAAATTCTGTGCTACACGTCTTGTTTACCAGACATGGTCACATCGTCTAGACTCAGAATTTACATTTTTTTGTATAAAATGTATTTCTCTTTAATCTCCGAAATTAATTAAAAAGTTTTCAAGTTTACGTGTCAAAAAGTTTTACTTTCGATCAAAATCAGAAATCGCAAATTGTTTCCTCGAACTTTACGAGATTAACCATAAACTTTTGTCAATTGCTAATGCAACCTTATTTTTATTTCTAATTAATAAGTCAAAGTAGATACAGTAGAACCTCGATAAGTCGAATCCCAAGGAAGACGCGAAAAAATTCGGGTTACAGATGTTTTGACTTATAATTTAAGACTTGCTTCGGTAGAGCTCAAACAAAAGTCACGACAATAACAATATACAGTAAAACCTCTCTAACACGACCAGCGTCGGTTCTTGTTCAAATTGGTTTTTTGTATACGTAGACGTCTTAGAGAGAAAGACAAAATAGATAAAAAAATTAATAACGAATACTATATTAGATTAAATAAAGTTATTATTTATCAGAATCATATTGTTATCAAATCAAAGTTATTACAAATAAAGTCGTATTATTTCGAAAGTAAGTTAATTATTGTGAATCACGCTTAAAATGGAGTGTGCACATTTGAGCTCAAAGTGGCACATTTCGATCTCGGGAAAATGAAGCGCGCCGCTCCGCGTCGCGCTTCATTTGCTTCCCTCGCTCAGAAATGTGCCACTTTTCGCTTAAATGTGCGCATCTTTGTACTTATTAGGTTTGTTTACTTTATCCTTAGCTCTTTCAAATCAAAAATTATAATTTAGTTTGGCAAATATCGATTTTATGTACAAAAAATATATTTACCATAGCAATGAGTGGAAGGAGCAAAAAGATACGACAATCTCGTCAGTGCGAGTGAGAGAAACGATTAAAATCATATAACTGCTTTTTTGTCTATCCTATCGATCTAAATTATTGTGACTCACGCTTAAAATCGAGTGTGCACATTCGAGCTCAAAGTGGCACATTCCGATCTCGGGAAAATAAAGCGCGCCGCTCCGCGTCGCGCTTCATTTGCTTCCCTCGCTCGCAAATGTGCCACTTTTCGCTCGAATGCGCACATACCCCGCATTCACCAAATTTTTCTTCTTTATCCTTCGCTCATTCAAATCGTATATTTAAATTTAGTTTAGTAAATATCGATTTTATGTTTAAAAAACATATTTACCATAGCAATAAGTGCAAGGGAGCGAAAAGATACGAAAATCATGTCAATGGGAGCGAGAGAGAACGATTAAAATAATTCAACTGATTTTTCGTCTAATTTATTGACCTAAATTATTGTGAATCATGCTGAAAACCGAGTGTGTTCTATTATTCTAGACCAGTGTGTCCTAACGTGGAGCCCACGCCCCACAGGGGGGCAATTCAATTGCTTTAAGGGGCAATGAAAAAAAAACGACTTTTCCAGAATGTAAATTCAGGGAACAGGGAAGTCAAGAATGGACACTTAGCGATCAATTTATTTTCTGCCAGCTGGTGTTTCAAAGAGCATACTATTTTTAAGTATTTTTAAAAATACAGAAAGCTTTTGTAATTATGAAATATTATTATCAGATGGCAATGCTATCGACCAACATATGCAGCTCCTGATTGGACCTTTATGTTTTTAGACATTTGCTGGTAGTCTGTTGTCAACATAGCCTCCATTACATAATTTTGAATTGCACGTGTTTTTTTTTAATATGGGTTGGAAAAAGTGTTGTATTAAAATTTAAGGCAAAGGCCTTTCGATTCTTGCCGGATTTTGTGATTTATTTGAATTCAATACTCATTTAAAACCATTTATTTAAAATGTGGTTGTTGCCGCTTCTTTGTTTTGCATAAGGCTACCAAATTAAAGATAGTAGACCAGCAAACAATATTTTAAAACGTAAATAACACTATTAGCATTGTATATATAATATTATGTATACAATGCTATTAGTTAGTCACTAGCGCCACCGTGAGTCAAGGAGCAAACTATTCCATTGACGTGTGGTCGTTTTCTTACATAGAAACTACATAAGAGTGTCCATTCTTTATATCTCTGTTCCCTGGTAAATTTAACCATATGGTCACTCTTAGCCTCTTAGTTTTTTTAATAACTTCCTTGTGATTTCTTCTTAAAGTTCATCATTTAAGCTACTTTAATAATAATATTTAATAATAATTAAAAATTTCGAATATTAAAAATTATGCAAGTGTTACATGTGGGGAGGGACATAATAAATTTTTAAAAGTTTAGCTGGGGCATGGCACAAAAAAAGTTGAAAAACACTGTTCTAGACTTTTCTTATAAGGAATCATTTTGCAAAGGACCTGTCACTGTGTAAAATTCCAAAAACGCCTGCAGATTTTTTTACCTTACAGACTAGGAAAGAAACAAATTTTTGTGTTGTAGAAGTAACATAATCAAATGTTTAAGATACAGAAGTCAAATATATTTTTTCGAGTTATAGAAGGAAAATAGCTAAGTACCGAAATACTTTGTAGAGAAATACTGATGATTTCGACTTGTCGATGGTTCAGATTTCAAGATACAGGTGCATTGGGGCTTGAAGGAAAGAGAATAAGGGGTGTCTTTCGAGTTGTATAGGTTTTTGACTTATCGGTGTTCGACTTATGGAGGTTCTACTGTATACCTATTAATTCATTAGTTAGAACAGTATTTTACAACATTTTAACAAAACGTAATTGTCCTAATGGTTTTGTCCGTAATTCTTTGAATGAAAAATGTGCCCAACAAAGAAACATAAAAATACCGGTGCGTCTACTTATGTACACGTTAGAAGTTATACTTCCTTCGCGTAACTTAGTTAAATGTAATCACGTATTATGTAGGTATATTTCGAACGATGCCAACCACCATTTATCCTGTGTTGAAACATAAATTTGGTGCAATTTCTATTTGACTAACGTTCGGCGAGGTTTGATCTGGCAAATGCAATTGCTCATGTTGGACATTACACCGGAGGTGGTTATTTGATGGCAGCAGTTATTAATGAGTGCAGTCACTGCAGAGCAAGTCACTTAGTTTTGCACTTTTGTTCAATTCACTTTTTTGTTAAATAGATTTGTATTAATTCTGTAGAGGCGCATCTGTTGCCATTACAAAGCCAAACTAAACTATTTAAAACGCTCGCGGTCTACCATTGTCTCTCAACCAATTTAATTATTATTCTTAATATAAATTGCATATCATTGTAATGTCAGTAGGTATTGTTTTAAACTTGTAATTTAATAGTTTTTGTGCCTTGGTATACAATTAAGGGCTTCAAAAATTAATCACTTTAATTTTTTAATTGCAGCAAAACAGTACGATTTTAAACTTTAGAAGTTAATTTTTTTTCCAGGAACTCCTGACTTTTCAATACATTTCGAAACCTAGTACGCGTGCATTTTTCGCGCATTTCGTCGGAGAAAACTGAACTGCCTAAAAGCACGTCGTTTAATAAGTGCGGTAAATTAGATTTTGTATTCGTAGTTTTTTACTCGAGTGATGTTCCGCCCAGTCTTAAATAATATTGAGCCATTTAAATAATTAAATTGCGCGCTTTTTTTTAATAAGTGACATGCGGGAGTGTCGGGTTGGACTGATGGTGCAGAGGAAGACGAGGAAGGATGCAATAGTGGCCAACCCAATCCCCACATTTCGAAGTCATCTTTAATATAAAGGACTTCAAGGTAGGTTCGTCCAGCGTGGGAGAAGAGAACAAAAATCGCCGTTACTAATAGGTTATTTAAATTTTATAATTTGCAACAGGTGTTTCTGGATTTTGGTGCCTTAAAATTTTTATCTTTACAAATATTTAGAGTTCGTCGGTTTTCTCTTGAGCTATAAGTCATGGTTGTGCAAACGGCAAAACTGGACTAATTGCGAGATCTGCGATACAGTCTAACCTCAAAACATCATTCTTGGTTTGTTTTTTGAACGTAACGGAGTTTAAAAGGACGTCTACGTCTGCATTTATTTGTTGAAACATGGAACTCCTAGTTTATTACTAAATATCCACTATGGGCGCATAGGTTTTATCATTGAGCCATGTTATTAGGTATAAGATTGAAGTTTTCACATTTACCACGTCGCTGCAGTCGCACAATGTTTTCAATTTGTATTTATTATATCGCACGGCTCCGAAGCTCCGCCTTCGCGCAGCCATTTTCAAGGTCATAGTCCAAGAGAAAATCGACGGACTCTACTTGGATGATCTTCCAGAATTTAATCGGGCTACGAGATAATTGGGAGCGAGAGTGTATATCGGCGATAGCATTGAGACATCATAATTGCGCCTATAAGGATAAGAGGTTGTTTAGCGTTATTTTAAATGGTACACACATTTTTAAATCAGACCGAATAAAATAATTACAATAACAAATTAATTATAATCAAACACAATCTAATTACGCCAGTTTATAAATTTTGCTTGATATTTACCGGTTTATAGATAACATTTTAATTCCTTAAAAACTCGTATTGTGTAATGTAATTATCAATTTTTAAATTTTTTTCCTTCCACACTCATTCAAACTTAAAGTATCAACAAAAATTGGTAATTAGACTTGTAATTGTAGGGCTCCAACCGGGTGGTTTTCATTGTTTTTTGATTTTCACATCTTGTATATACAATAGATGTTGGTAATGTTTTGATAATTAGCTAAAATTTATTTAAATGTGCACCTTTCTGTTTTATTTTTATTACTTTTACATTTTTTTTAATTTTGAGATTATTTATTTGAAAATTCTAAATTATTTTTAGTCGAAAACTTGCACCGACTTTTCGTTGTTGTTTGAAAATATTTAGGAATTTTTTTAAGTTAAATTTATTATTGCACATCTCATTTAATTGTCTTTTTTTATTACCATACATTTACCAAACCAATCTTAACAGAGTTACAAGGATTAAAAAAATATATAAAAATTTCTGGTAGGAAATCAAACGTCATTTTATCAAACACAATTACAATAAATAAAACTTCTCGGATAATATAAAAAATACTTTGAATAAATCAAATTTTTCTTAACATATAATGTAAAACAGTAATTTGTTAAAATTAAATTTTTTTGATCGCAATATGGTGCACATATAATTGCTTCAAAATTTTTTTCTGGAAGGAAATCAAGTCGCAGTCATATTTCATCTTTTTCTGAATTCATTCGCACAGTTAGCAAAATAACATTACAAAAAATTTTGCACAAATGCAGAAACACCTCTACAATTTTTTACTGTTGTAAAACATGGGGAGGGCGAAAAACAAAGTGTTCTTTAAAATGCATTTTCGTGATGTTTTCTCTTATTTGATTGCCTCAATAAGCGGCTAAAGCAGCGTCAATCGCTCTAGCTTACGCCAACGGAATTTACTCAAATTCCTTGTTTTTTGCTGTTTTTGTTGTTATTTTTGAAGGCTGTTTGACAAATTGTTTGTATAACACCGAAAATACGAGCAGGGGAATTTCTTCCGTTTATTGGGTGCAATGTATTTGCCCGGTTGGAATTAAGCCATTTTATCGCTTTATCAATAAATTGATCAACTTACAGTTCGCACAATATTTTTAATTGTTGTATATTTGGGTCGCCTTTTGCCAACTGCTTTGGGCATTGGGCGTCTTTCTCCGATCGTGATTGCTACAAGTTTACATGCGATTTTACATAATTAATTTATCTCATACTCAATCGTTAATCAAATTTCGAGTTGCAGAAGAGGGTGGGTTTAGGATTGCGTCCGTGATTTTCAGTTTTGTCGTCGAAAACCATCGGGAGATCATTAGTTTACAATTTCTGGCTTAGATACGAAGGTACTAATGAATTGCTATGGCCAAAAGTTGACGCCCGAGTTTGGGCCTCTGCGTCTTTTATAAATAAATAGTTATGAAATAGCGATTTTTAATATTTAAAAAGTACTTGGGTTTTTAAAAATTAGACAGTTTCTGTCGTCTGTTAGTGTTTTACAAAATAATATAAAAAAAATTAAATTTCGTTTTGTAAATATCGATTTTATGTTTGAAAAATATATTTACCATAGCAATGAGTGGAAGGAAGCAAAAAGATACGACAATCTCGTCAGTGCGATTGAGAGAAAACGATTAAAATTATACAACTGCCTTTTCGTTCAACTTATCGGTTTAAATTATTGTGAATTGTGCTTAAAACCGAGTGTGCACATTCGAGCTCAAAGTGGCACATTCCGATCTCAGGAAAATGAAGCGCGCCGCTCCGCGTCGCGCTTCATTTGCTTCCCTCGCTCGGAAATGTGCCACTTTTCGCTCGAATGCGCACATCCTCGTAATTTTTAGGTTTTTTTACTTTATCGTTAGCTCTTTTAAATCAAAAAATTTAATTTAGTTTTGTAAATATCGATTTTATGTTTGAAAAAAATATTTACCATAGCAATGAGTGGAAGGAAGCAAAAAGATACGACAATT
This sequence comes from Sinopyrophorus schimmeli, assembly GCA_036325965.1. Classification (NCBI taxonomy): domain Eukaryota; kingdom Metazoa; phylum Arthropoda; class Insecta; order Coleoptera; family Elateridae; genus Sinopyrophorus; species Sinopyrophorus schimmeli. Next base: position 11,946,929 of record JARFIZ010000393.1, read on the forward strand.
TCGTCAGTGCGAGTGAGAGAAAACGATTAAAATTATACAACTGCCTTTTCGTCCAACTTATCGGTCTAAATTATTGTGAATCGTGTTTTAAACCGAGTGTGCGCATTCGAGCTCAAAGTGGCCCATTCCGATCTCGGGAAAATGAAGCGCGCCGCTCCGCGTCGCGCTTCATTTGCTTCTCTCGCTCGGAAATGTGCCACTTTTTGCTCGAATGCGCACATCCTCGTATTCATTGATTTGCTTGAATTAATCTTTTCAGTTTCAACTCACAAAATTAAAAGTTTAGTAAATATGGATTTTGTATTCCCAAAATGTATTTACCATAGCAATGAGTGGAAGCGAGCGAATAGATACGACAATTTCGTAGGTACGAGTGAGAGAAAACGATTAAGTTATTGAACGATGTAAATTGAAAAAAAAAGCAAAATATGCATAAAATAACTAAAATAAAATACACATATCGGATAGCTAAAATCAATAATTTATATACAGTAGAATCCGGTTATAATGACATCGAAGGGGAGTGACAAACACGTCATAATAAGCGGGCGTCATATTAAGCATAGTGTAAGAAAATAAATAAGTTTTTATTTTTGTTTAATAAAGAAAAAAACTACAAATTATATATAGATACATATATATATAAAAAAAAAAAAAAACATAAACTGACACAAAAAAACATATTAAAAACATAAACTAAAAATTCTAAGACCTACATAAATAGTTATAGTTAATACAAAACTAAAACCGTTGCACGTCATGTATGACGTCATTGAAATGGATCAGCACTATCAACCTGCCAGATCGTTCGGGGCTATACAATTGTATTCAATTTTGAATTTGGCGGCTATTGAAATATTGGCTGCCATAATCTCAAAGTTGCGGCATTGAGTTGTTGTTATTGACAGTTCGCCACGATCTGTCTGTAACTGTTTTTCGTCTTTTTTTTTTAGTGTTTATTGAGTTTTAAAAATAGTGCACAAAGTGATCAAAAATCTGTTATTTTTAGAACAAACCATTTATATTTTATAATCTGCGGCAAAACTCACAGTTTCACAACACTGTACGAGGCGTGACGTCATTTATAGTAATGACGTGCAACGGTTTTAGTTTTATATTAACTATACATGCTTTTTTTTATTTTCTATATAAAAAGTCAATAATATTTGTTTGCTTTTATTTTTTCTCTACATTGTAATAATCCCCAACAATGCATAACCTTAAACTATCAATTTTCCACTAAAAATCAAAAACGAGTCACGCGCCACACGCACCAAATGTCATCGGAGGTGTCACGAAAATGAGCGAAGGTGATAGGAATCATGTAAGTCGCTATAACCGGACATAAATTCTTAAAAAAAAGACATAATAAGCGACATGTCAATATAAGCGAAGTTATTATATCCAAATTTTGTTGAACAAAATTTATACTAAAACCAAACTTCGCCCTGCAATTACGTCATATTAAGCGGTTCGTCAATAAAAGCGGAGTCATAATAACCGGATTCTACTGTAGTTTTAATTCTGGAAAATTTATAGAAAATTAATTTTGTAAACCGCGTAAAACGAATAGCGCGTAAATTGAGGGATAGGTGTATTTCAAAAAAAAATTGGACGGCCCTCGTTAAAAACATCGATTTTAATATATTTAAATCTTTGATCTGCTAAATTGTAAATTATTACATTATTTTACGAAACAAAGTTATCTTAATTGAAAAAATAATAACATTCCAAGTAAATTAATCAGAAAGAAACGTTTTTTAGAGTAATTCCTTAAAAATGAACTTTACTAGAGAGAGGATATTACCGAATTTTTTTAGCTTAAAATCCGCTTTTTCGTACATTAAATAAGAGTTGATTTATAAAGAAGAACGCAGTAAAGCAATTTTAAAATACAGAAGAATAAAAAATGAACTTCCGTCTATCTACGGTGCTTTACTTTAAGGACTTCACCTTTCCTTTACCACATAAGAGCTTCTGACTTTCAAAGGGGATGTGACGTATAACAGCAATGTTGATTTTCAATCAACTTTGTGCCTCTGTTCAGGTGAATTTCGAAATCTGTCCTCTATTAAAAGCGAACAAGTCTCTCGTTCGATATCAAAAAAAAAATTTAATCTAAAGTAAACGATGTAGTTGGAAACGCGTGCCCTTCACGATGATATGCTATTAAATTATTCTGTTTATAATACAAATTGTGGTTCAGTACGGTATATATAACATTTAGCAGAAAAACACATAAATTATTCAATAAAAAGATTGTAATAAGTTACAAACGAATGCTTCAATTTGATAAACCCACATTCATTATTTAAGCACTGGATTTTTTAAGCAAACAAGCTAATAATAAGAGGTTTATGAGATGCTGTTTCCAACTCTATATTACCTTTTGCATCGGCAGGGTGGCTGGATTTTTACGATATCGCAATCCTCCAAATATTAAAAATGGAATTTTTGAAAGCGCAAATAATAATTTTAATCAAAAACGCGTAGGTACAATAAATCGACAACATTTTTTCTTCTGTACTAACTCGATTTTTATACTTTCACAATAACACTAGGTGTTAAAAGGAAATATTAATTTTAAGGCAATAAGTTAACAATTTTATTTTAAGGCACGAGCTAAACTAGATTCGAAGTAGCCAATCTCCTTTTAACGTTTTAATTAAAAAGTTTTAAAAGGAAATAAATTCCAAGATTATTGCAACCGCAAACCTGGAATTATTTTAAGTACAAGACTTTTTAATTTGCTTGATTATACTTTTGTTCATTAAAAGAAGAAAGTCATCTTTGGATTAGAAAAACGTGCCAAAAGCGAAACGGCGAGTAAAACGTTTTGTGTAAAACTTAAATGAAAACCTTAAACTGCAAACGATTGTAAAATCTTGTAGGTAAAAAAATAAGCAAATTAGTTTTATTAACGGATTCTAAGGAGGTGCTTTTGCTTTTACGGTCTTTGGGCGAAAAATAAGCCAAAATTCGATATAAATTAGTTTATTGTTTTTTGATACCTTGAGTTGATAATGTTTTAGACATTCTGATGATTCCCTAGGGAACGTTCACGTATTACATAATATTTGTACTCGGGGTGAAGGGGCGTTTACAGCAGTGCGTAACATTGCATTAAGAGTTTCAGTCAATACGAGGTGTGTTCAGAAAGTAACCGAACATTTTGAATACCGCGCCAACTAAGATATTAAATGATGATTGTATCCCAATTGCACTAATGTAGAAAACAACATGTAATGAAACAGAAGAATTATTAATTTTAATTTTTAAAAAAATCTACAACGTAGCAAGCCCTGAAGAGCGGAAGGGGCTCGCGCAAATGTTAGGGTGCGTTATGGTAGAGTACGGGGGGCGGGGGAAAATTTATAAATAAATAATTTTGAAACAGCGATTTTTAATATTTAAAAAGTACTTTGGTTCTTAAAAATCAGAGCGTTTCTGTAGTCCGTTGTTCTTTTACAAAATAATGTAAAAAAAATTATACTTATGTCCTGCTTAACCCGGTAGATAGGCTATGTGGAAAATCGTATACAGTTTATAAATCGACATCATAATTTTTTTGTATGAAAAACAAGTGGGCGTTGCAATGCGATATTAGGATACATTTATAGCAATGTTGCACTGCTTCATAGTAAAATTATTAAAATGAATTGTAGTTTTACTAATTTATTGTTAAAATAAGATGCAAGTTGTAATTTGGAGTGGGAGAGAACAAAATTTTTAATTAACAATTGGTTTACTTAAGATTTTCGATTGTTATTAAAGTTGATTATTGTGAATCATGCTTAAAGCCGAGTGTGCGCATTCGAGCTCAAAGTGGCACATTCCGATCTCGGGAAAATGAAGCGCGCCGCTCCGCGTCGCGCTTCATTTGCCTCCCTCGCTCGGAAATGTGCCACTTTTCGCTCGAATGCGCACATCCTCGTGTTTATTATATTAGTATAATTTACCGTACGCTCCTTCAAATCAAAAATTTTAATTTAGTTTAGTAAATATCGATTTTATATTCGAAAAGCGTATTTACCATAGCAATGAGTGGAAGGGAGCGAAAAGATACAATAATCTTGTCAAAGCAAGTGAGAAGAAACGATTAAAATTATTTAATTAATTTTTTTTCTAATTTATTGGCCTAAAATATTGTGAATCATGCTTAAAGCCGAGTGTGCACATTCGAGCTCAAAGTGGCACATTCCGATCTCGGGAAAATGAAGCGCGCCGCTCCGCGTCGCGCTTCATTTGCCTCCCTCGCTCGGAAATGTGCCACTTTTCGCTCGAATGCGCACATCCTCGTACTTATTAGGTTTTTTTACTTTATCGTTAGCTCTTTAAATAAAAAAATTTAATTTAGTTTTTTAAATATCGATTTTATGTTTGAAAAATATATTTACCATAGCAATGAGTGGAAGGAAGCACAAATATACGACAATCTCGTCAGTGCGAGTGAGAGAAAACAATTAAAAGTATACGATTGCCTTTTGGTCCAACTTATCCGTCTAAACATGTAATGAAATGGAAGAATTAATTAATTTTAATTTAAAAAAAATCTATAACGTAGCAAGCTCTGAAGAGCGGAAGGGGCTCGCGCAAACGTTATGCTAAAGCACGGGTGGAGGGGGAGTTCAAAATTGTTGAAAAAACGTTACATAACACTTGAAAGTTCTCTCTTTGCTATCGCCCTAACACCCTTAACGTTTTTTTTTTTTGGTAATAAAAATAGGAGTTTTTGCTTTTAGAATATAGGTCAGTATTTGGGTTGTAATAGTTGACGTCAAATTTTGGATTCCGGTAATATAACTAGCGAAAAAATTGACGAAACTTTTCCTTTTTCAATTTTATCGTAGGAAAATAATGTAAGCTAATTTGCTTTATAGTTAAGGTTAGCGCAAGTGGGCTGGTAGATTGTGTAGTATACAAAGGCGCCGGTTCGGAGTGGCGCCGAATTATGTATTAAGTAATAAATAAAAAAGGTTGAACTACCTTTTTGTTAGGGAAAACAATAATTTCTGCATTGAAAGGGTGCTTGAACTTTGCACAAACTTTTCTTATATCGCATGTTCATCTTTAACGGGCACCATATAGAAGCGAGATTTAAAACGTGTTGAGTCTACCTTTGTTGTTAATTTCGGTCTAGAAAACTATTGAGAAAGTACCTATTAGTTGTTTTTTAATATAAATTGTACTAAAAAGTTTAATAACTATTTAAAATTTTAAAATTTTTTTTGGAAATTTTATTAAGAAGCTAGAAAAATATTATCTAATGTTATTTTGATATATCCTAATTATTGTAAGACATAGTTTAAATATTTATTATAAATTTTTATAAAGGTTTTGGAAAATGTTTAATCAGAAGTGTAAATAGTCAATTCTGTTTTGAAACGCTCAATTTAGTGGTAAAGATTAAACATTTTACTTGTGATTTCCCTATGGTGCAAGTTCAAAGAGGATCATACGATGTATCGGCATGGGGTCAGATTTTTTTATTGATATATGTAGGAAGGTACGTAAAAGTTTAAATAATAAGAGCATTTTATTGTACAAAATATTTTAAGCATATTACTTGGGCGAAAGTCATAAATTCAAGATTAAATATTTATATAATAAGTGGGTAATATCAGGGTTTTGGATTAGTGAAGTTCGGGAAGCTGGTGTATTTTTCAACATATATTTTTAGTTTTCATATTAATATTCGAACACAATTTAATAGGTATGTACGTTTCACATATATAATATAAATATTTTTAATTTTCTAACGAATTCTGCCTGAATGTTTGGATTTTTAAATGTGCTCAAAAAAATCTAAATATTTGATTTCACTTAAACACTGCTCGGACGTTTACCGATAAAAGAAAAGAAAACAATCATTTGGTCAAACAAACATGAAAATCCTTCTTTAACCTCTTTAACCCAAAAAGAAACTACAAAAGGGTAACTGTCTTGTTTTATCTTTTTTTTTTATAACAAACTTGAAAATTTGAAGTGTATCGCATCTACCGGCTTGGTTATATTTGTCTTCGTCTTGATCGACAGTAGTCCATCAGACTTATGCAAGAAATAACTTCGTAAACACTTCAAAATCGAAACTTGTCACCTGTCACAAATATAAATATTGAATACCGCGGAATCCAGTTTTGAATATAATTTACGTTGTGTAAAATTGTCTTGCAACGACATTTTTAAAAAGAATTTTTTAAAAATTGAAAACGGTACGTTTATAATAATTTCACATTAGGTGAATTTTTAATATAACAATTATATGTATTTTTTGTTTTGACTATAATATAAATTGTATTTAAAATTACGGTTAAAAATTTATTCAGTACCTACTATTCAAAAATAAGTCATTAAAACGCTTTTCGTTAAATGTAATAAACAATAAAAAATAATTGTAATAAGTAATAAAATGATACAGCCATAGTTCTTAAAGTACTCCACTGTTTTTAAATTATTATAGAAAGACGAATTAAATTTTATCATTTATAATCAGTATTATTATAACCAATTAGGATTATTTTTAGTAAATTATCCTGTTAAACCCATTTTTAAAGAGTTTGGTCTATAATTTTCAGTAGAAAAGAGATACGCCACTGTATTTAAATGATTTTTTAGGGAAGTAAAGTAGGATTTATAATCAGTATTATTAAAAGCAATTAATATTGTCAGAAGTAAAGGTTATTTCTGAAGAGTTGCCAATATTTCAAGTAAATGAAAAAGATGCAGGCATAGATCTTAAATTATGATTTATAATTAGTATCGCTAATAACAATTAATATTATTTTAAATAAAATTACCCGTAAATGTGATTTCTACATAGTTTAATCTAATAATTTAAGTAATAAAAACAATTGCGCGCATACTTCTCAAAGTACACTACCAATTATAAACAATTTCTTAGTAGCGGGATGAAGTACGATTTATAATCAGTATTATTATAAACAATTAATATTTTATTATGTAAAATAGCCCGAAAAATTTATTTCTGAAGTAATATAAAAAATTGCAAGCAAATTGTCCAAACTACACCACGGTCAATTCCCCATGTCAGCATAGAATATAGTTTCGTCCTTCTTTTCTGTACGTGTGGAAAGTACGTACTTTCGCTCTCCTACCTTGCAATTTTTATATGAAGACGATGCCATTTACTGGAAAATTACAATGCATTTTTTTTCGAAATTTTATGGCTTTAGGACATATTTTACATAAACTTTTATTATTTGGATTGGTGTCAGGTATCAGCCGGTTAAATTTCAGCATTTATTCATAGTATATACGGTACTAATAAATTATTATTTTTAATGTATAGTTTCTTGACGAATAATGTGAATGCATGCAAAATTTTTTAATTTGAATTATATCCTAGCATATATCTATGGATATATTTTAGGATAAACATTTTTTTCGTACGGTTGTATGAGTTAATAGCTGCTCTATTTTTTCTAAGTTCAGTAATGATGTTTGGGGTTTAGTCAAATAAAATAATTAGTAAGTGATCTATTGAGCAAAGCACGAAAAAAAGTAGATAAAAATCTTTTTAATAAAACTTCCTTGAATTTTGTACAATTCTCACAGAACGTAAGTTCGGTCTGAAAACGACAAAAGAAAAGATGCAAATGGTTTTAGCTTTGTCAACTTGAAGAATTTCCAATGCAAATCAAACAGAAGGTTTTTGTGAAACCCTATGCTATAGCAACACGCCTTCCAAAAGTTACGGTAGAAATGTTAGAAGTACAATCGATACCGAGATTTGTGCAAATCAAATGCAAAGCTATTATTTAAAATTTGCCCGAAATTAATGATGTGCAACGTTTACTTTTACAACGGCTTTTACTTTTCATTTTGTGTCGTTGTTTCTATTAAATTTTAACGTGCTTTTAAAGATAATTCGCTTAGTTGTGGTTAACTTTTATGTCTTAATTAGAATTTAAAGGCATTTTAATATCCGCGGATGTAATATCAAAACTTGAATAATCGAATCAACCAAAATAACCCTTTTAATTATTCGATCGATTTTATCATTAAATTAATTTTTAATTTCTACGCCGTAAAAGTCATTATTGCTTCCTACCAAATTCCGAGAAAAACTACGAAAGCTTCAAATTGGTTGTTAAATATAGTTACTATACAGTTTGACCAACTCATATTCTTGTTTGATTCAGGTTTATCAACCTGTGGGTCGTGTCCCCCAGTAGCGTCACCAACAGGTTAGGAAGGTGGGGATGGTACATGGGGACAAAATTTTTCTTAAAATAAAGCACGTATACGACAAAAACTTTGCTAAACATTGGAATATACCGAGTGTTTTATTTAAAGTTCCACGAGCTTATAAATTTAAAGCCATTAAGAATTTAAATAAAGGGCAAATATAAAGTTTTTTGGAAATGTATTTTTAATGTATTACTGAAAATAAATATAAATTTTGTTCTACTGTTGGTTGAGCCCAAAATAGTGTTAATTGCCTTACATTAACTAGAAAAATATTAATTTTTTCAAATTTTTTTTCAACTCAATGGCAACTTATTACACATTTTTGGAAAGCTCTTATCAAGGGTTATTCAATTTTGGAAATAAATCAATACCCTTATATTTAACATACGGAAGTAGTTACACCTTTTCTGATTAAATTAAAAGCAGAACAAAATTTATATTTATGCTTAGCGATAGATAGTTTAATTTAAAAAATAACTTATAAAGTACTTACTTTAAAATTCTTATTAGTTCTAGATAGATAAGCTTGTGGCACTTTAAATAAAACACCCGGTCTAGTAAGATTTTAATTTACCATATTCTTTTCGTATTTTAAGGGATTGCCACATTAACACAATTGAGAAACGAGCAAAATTAAACATGAATCAATAATCACAGTTTTATTGCTTTTAAAATTAATTATTTATTTAAAAAGCAACACAAGTCCATTCGATTTTAGGAAATTTGGTATTTTATGCAGAATAACAAAATGCACATTTCGAAATACATACTAGACAAGACCAAACATTTAAATTGGGATAGTTTGAAACAGTTCTGAACTATCTACTTTGTAATTCGTTTCGGAAATCCGATTACGTCCAAAGGCTTGTCAAGTTTCTTTAGAAAGCATAGAAATGCCCACAGTGGTGCACTCTAGTAGAAGTCTTGTCACCAAGATGGCGGCATTAAATTAATTCGCGGATTAAACCGCGGATTAATTTAATTCGCGGTTTTAATTGGATCAATGCGTGGAATAATTCGCGGTTTTTATCCGCGATTTAATTCGCGATTTTAATCCACGATTTAATTCGCGGATTTGATCCGCGATTTAATCCGCGGATTTGATCCGCGATTTAATTCGCGGATTTGATCCACGATTTAATTCGCGGATTTGATCCACGATTTAATTCGCGGTTTGATGCGCGATTTAATTAAATTGCGATCTAATTATTTCGCAAGATTGCGATTTAATTATTTCGCGATTTAATTATCTCGCGGATGATTGACAGGTGGTGGTTGACGTCACAGCCCTTGTTGGTTGAAAAATCTGAAACATAGAAAAGATTTAGCTTTTTGGGGATTCGAACCCCGGACCTTCCGATTGAAGGACGGCACCCTTGACCGCTAGACCACGAAGCCATACTAGAAATGTTGGTTAAAAGGTTGAACACTTGCTAGAGAAGTGACTCAGACGGTATTATAATAGGGGTTGACGTTTCTTTGTGTCTAGATGACTAATGATATTTTTAAGCGAAGACAAAGGGATTTTACAGGTTACAACTTGCATAATTTCAAAGAATTGTAAATGCTGTAAGAAGGGGTAAAAAGTTTTTAGACAAAGGGTGTTTTGTTAGATGTGGTATATAAACGACGCCTGTTAGTTCAGGGTTGTTTTTTCTATCCGGTCTCCATATTGAATCGAGTGCTTCAACAACTAAAAAAAATGAATAATAAAGTGAATAGTCCAACAAAAAATAAACTTCAAAAAAATACAAAAGGTAAGTTAGTAAAAAAAATTAAACATTTTCAATACTAATTATTTTTTCTGTTTTAAATAGATGCAATGCGGAAAACCGTATACACGGAAAATGAAAAAGGGGTCTTCAAATCAAGAAGTCGTCAAAGAGTGTTCTAACCTGGTGAAGGATACGTTAGCTACAGAAGAAGATATGAGAAATCTTATGCAAGGAGTCCTTTTTCCGAATCATCATATTCAGCAACAAACAGTCGACTTTTCGCAGCCCACAAGCGAAAAATTAAAGATGCCGAGGGAACACAAGAGATTGCTTGGCGAAGTAAGGCTACCTCTCAACAGCAGCGAGAGCAAATATGTATCCATAGGCCTAGATCCGTACGAAAACTTTATGCCAGTGATTAAAATTTTAAAACATGGTTACGATCTGGGAATAACGTTTACACGGGAATCCTTTGAAAACTTTTGCAAGATATTACCGGAAATACTAAAGTATGCAGCTGAAGATGGCATAGACGATATAGTTACCCTGCCAGATTACCAGGTATCGCAAGAAGCAAAGGATATGTGCAGATTTTCGCCGTTGCCGACATGTAGATTCAAGCCAGACTTCACTTTATTTATCATGGCTCCCACGTTGCGGAATTTGGCGAAAATGAGTGAATTCATCATTAACAAAATTGACTTTTGTCCAAGTGCAGGTGCAATGTGAAATATTTGTGCAGTGATGTTGTGAACTCTGCCGGCCAGCAGGATGGAGGAAATTATAACTTCACCGACGAAATGGTGGAACAAATTTTAAAACAAAAATACAAGGACGATCATATGCTGCTAGAATTATGGTACAAGTTTCCAAAATATGTGTACCAAGAAATTGTAAATGTTCTGATTAGTACGCAGTATGTAAGTTAATAAAAAAATGTTTTGTTTTTCATCTCAGTAATTGTAAGTCGACATACATTATTTTAAAATAGCAATTAGTTTGTAATATATAACACGTAAAATAAAAACTTGAAATTAAAAAAATGTGTATTTTTAAAAGAAAATTACATTAACATATTTACAACGTCTTTCATCCCTATAGCTAAATAGTATAAATTTATGTTAGTAAAATAACTATGATAAAAGAACTCTATAAGTACATCGTTATTTATTAGATCTTTATCGAAAATATTAAAAACATATTAGGTTGAACGTCGTTTAGTCTAAAATATAAATAAACTAAACAATATTGTCCACAGAAACTAGAGTGAAAATCTTGTAGCACATACTTGCTATATGTCCATCGAAGAGAATTACCCTGAATAAATTTTAAATGATAAGATGTAGGTGGTCGGCCGAAAGAATCAAAATATTCGCCATGGCCATATTTATCGATGTAAATCGCCGTCCAATGTTCGCCAGGGCCCGCAGAAGTATCAGTGTTCGAAACAACGGCGCAGGGTCGTCGAATTTTTAGGTAATTGATCAGACGCATAAACATGACGTGTTGCATTCGATGGATTCGGAATCGATTTCAGCATTTTGAAGATCTCCGTCGTGTTCATGGTTTCTCCACCAGTTTAATAATATTAAAACGTTTTCTAGTGCACAAACTGGATTATTAATTTTATGATTCATACACTGCACGGAGAAATGCTTAGATTTTAATTCTGGTAAAGATGGGCAGCCAAGATCCTCTAGGTTGACAATGTGTTTGTTAGAAAAACTTAAACTTTGTTTTTTCCAAACCTTTCACGTATATTTTATCGTAGTTGCGTAATAATTTTGTAAACTCGGTTTGAAATTCATTAATTGTTAGATAGCCCGATGCCCAAGAGAGTCCGTGAAAATTATTTTCGAGATATTTTATACCTTTTCGTACAGAACGTGTTTGATCTAAATAAGAAGCAGGTGGTTTAATGAGGAATGTATGTAGATAGAATCCTGCAGCACTAATAATGGCAACCTCTTTGAAAACAAATTGGTTGTTTTCTCCTCGAAAACCTTGAATATCTACAAACACGTCCATGCTAAATGATGAGAATAAACCAACTAATGTTCTTCTATCACAACAGCATTATCTTAGCCACTAAAATCTACTGCGACGTTTCTGTTTTGTCGATCTCTATTACATTGTCGAATTCTGCATAAACTAAGCAATTAATAGTTTCGATTAAAGCTTCTTCGAATCCACTTCGAGACGTAAAGAGCCATTGCGAACCAGATTCCAGTGTGTGCTAGCGTTTGCCGATAAATCGTCAGTTAGATCAAATGCTAATAAACAATAACCATTTGGATAATCTTCGCGAGATATATCGTTTCCTTCGTTAAGGAAATGAATACCGGTTCCGAAAATAACGTATGATATGCTCGTACATACATGCCACTTTTGTAAAATCAGTTTCTATGGGTCTCGATGGTATTTGTTGTCCATCAATAAACAACGAAAAATAATTCATTTTAAAATGTTGAAAATTAAAAGGGTTAGATAAATAGTCGCCATTAAAACTCTTGTTAGTGACAAAGCCAACAATGCAGCGTTTAGGTAGTTGTCCCAAAAATATGTTGTCCAATGACTTTCTTTGTATGCCTGACGGAATTGTTAATACTTTGACATCGGTTCTTGTTATAGGATATTTGGCTGTTGCAGTTGTTAAGGCTTTAGCGTGAGCCAGTAGGATGCTAGGATTAATTTTCATTCTTCTAACAAGTAAACAGGCATTTGTAATACAGGTTTTGTACCCAAAATCTGCTTTGTTAGACATCAAATTAAAAGAATCGCGCGAACGAATAAATTTCACCTTCATTTCCATTCCATTTATAAGAAACTTTTCTTGATTGAATATATCGGAATGCACGTGCCCCATCATTTCCACATGTTGACTTTTAACTGTATAGCCGCGTCGTTTAACTAAGCCTTTATTTTCGTTGACCACATCGTTCATCTGACCTGGAGTATCATTGTACCAAAGAGTACAAGTTAAATGGGAAGTTTTAGCTTCATTTCCATAATTGAGTAAAGTTTCGATGTACGATCTGTACGCATACGTATTATTAGGTGGCGAAATTAATTTATGATTTAAATAAACTTCCACTTGACTAAACATAGAATGCATCCAATTGTTTATAGGTGCAGGATCTTCATCTTTATCTAAATACGTGCCGTCCGCTTTAACAATTTTTGCAGTAATGTATAACATAGTTTGACTTAAATCCAAGTAATCCTCTCCGTTTCCGGGAATAACAAATTCGATAGGTGCATCATCGCTTAAAGACGATAGAGGCTTGTAAAATATCCACTGGCCATTTTCGATACTTGTTTGAGTAGATGGAAGCGCAAATAAATCTAACTCAGATTTAATGCATTCACACGATTGAGCATGCAGGAAAGCCATTATTATTATTATTTAAAATTTAGTTAAATATATCTAAATATTTTACTCTCGATGATTGTTTTCGACGACCGGCAACCGACCGCTTTTCACTAGGTTTCAACTGGAAATGAATGTTTTGCATTCGTTTTATTTTTATATCCAGATCCCGTCATCATTTGTTCAAGTTTACTGTTGGCTTTGCGTTTTAAATTTTTTCCGGCCTCTTGTAGTCTATTTTGAAGAACTTCTTTAGCAGACTTGTTTTCAACCAAATCTCCTAATATGTTAGCACCCGTACGTAAAGCTTCTTTTCCAACAACTTTTGCACCAGTTTTAAATAATGGTAAAATGCTTCGAAATATACCTCCTAAGAAAGATCCAATTCCATGCCCGCGTTGATATGGTGCTCCTCGGTATATAGCACCAATACCATTTCCAGCTTGATTAATATAATATTGCTGATACGGACACGCCATAGTATTTAATTAATTCTTTTAAAATGTAGTTTGATATTCAGTGTCCCGAATTCGAATGGCAGTAAATCTCCGGTTTCTGTTCTTATATGGATTTCGATATTATCAAATTCTTTTCGCATAATTGGAACATAATGTATAGGTGAAAATACGATGTTTTTATACGAGCCATACTTGTATTTATCGATACTTGTATTTACTATACGTAGTAATGGTGCTAAAGCATCGCCGACTAATTGTGGTTCGCATATGTCGCAATAAACAAACATTTGTGATGGTAAACCTACCAACAAGTTGGCTGGGTACAAAGATTTTTGCTGAATTATTAAATTTGTGTTTGGTTCGTACCCCAATTGTAATGACAGTCCCTTTGAAAACCCAACACCGATAAACGTTTAAATAAGGAAAAAGTTACTCTATTGGTTATTTTGCTATATCGAAATTTTACAACATCCTGAAGAGCTTCATGAAAACTCATTTCTTTAATTAAGTTTTCAATATTATTGTAATTTCCTGTATCTATACGACATATCCGCCATTCACCCACGGTATGATAAAATTCATTTTCGTTAATTTTAAAATAGGCAGTGGCTATGTCGAGCAATGTTTCGGTAGCCGTTATTCTATTAGCTCTTTCTTCTACGCTCTCTTGAATAAACGATGAAGTTGACGTCGATTCGTCTGCATGTTTATAATAAATAAAGTTTTCATTGTCCGAAATCGGTAAAAATGAATATGGAAATTGTATTTCGGCAATGCCAAAAACCCAATCGTTTGTGAGTCGAATGTGTTTAGGTAGTTGCGTTGTGAATTTTGCCGTAGTATTGTTTGGAAAATAAGTCATAGAACTATTGCTTAACAAAGTTAAGTAAAATTCGTTTGTATCGACATTCATAGTTCTTTTAAATCTCGTGCATATATCCAAGAATTGAATTTACTGTTGTAACCCTTCCACTTGACTAGATAACGTTTTTTTACACCTTGGCCCTTTTCTTGTAAAATATTTTCTATTTTAAACAAACTATGTGAATCGAAAATAACGGGTTGTAATTCTGCTTCGTAAAAAATTCCTTCGATATTTTCAGCATTTAAGTCTCTAAGTTTATATACGACCGGTTTTCGTTTTATAACTTTAGAAATTTTAAAATTTCTTCGCTCCAATTTCTTTCGTAACCTTTTTCAAAGACGTGTTTACTTCGACTAATCCTAACACACTGGTCTACATTTAATTTAGGGTTTTATATGTTCCCACGCCTTTTTATAAAGATTTTTCCATACTTGTAGTATATTACGATCGTTTACCGAATTTGGAGTCATACCTATGCTCGAATGGTATTTATTGTTATACGAATTAGTCAAATCTGTCAATACATCTATGTATCTAAAAGTATTAGCATATGTAAAATAACGCCACATACGAGTTTTGAGAGTTCTATTGAATCTTTCGACTACAGATGCTTTAATATCAGGATTATGTGTTGTATAAAACTTGATATTATGTTTTTAAAAAATCCTGTACGTTTTATTTATAAATTCTTTTCCTTTGTCTGTTTGAATGTTTAAAGGATGCTGGTTAGTTTCTTTAAAAATATCTAAAACGACTCAATAATACACTTAGGAGACTTAAATTTAATTATTCTAGTCCAAGCATTTTACTAAAAACATCGATAACTGTCAAAATATAATTATATCCGTCGTTATATTTATTTAAAGTTCTCATATCACACAAATCAGCTTGCCATAATTCAAACAAGTTATTCACAATATATTTATTTCGCACAATTCTCTTTTCACAGGTTTATGTATAGTATAAGCATCTTGAGATTTTAACCAATTTTTATTTCCGACACTGAATGTTTATTTTTGTGGCATTTATTAAAGCCTTGGCACCGGAAAAACTTGCGGGATTTTTCGGATCGTAATAGATGTTGGATAAATCGGTCATTGTAATTTAGAACTTAAATTTCTCCCAGTTTGTGATTGTTCTTCTTGAAGATCTTGTTTTATATGTAGGTTGCGATAATTTTGTTTTAATTAATTTCTTTCTAGTTTGACTTATGGTATCTTCTTTTGCCATGATCACGTACATATTGTAAATCACCTTCATCATTATTATTGTCATTAGCAGTAGAATTATTTGTAGAATGAAATGTATCTTTACGTCGGCTATTAATTAGCTCGTTAGGTACGTTAAGATCATTTAGTAAAGCAACAAACGGTTTAGATCCTACAGGATTTGTAGTTTTTCGAGATCTCACTACATCGTTGATCAAATCAATAATATTGCTTGAAGGCATTGTTTCGCCTTTAATACTAACAATTCCTTTATTGTCCCATTCGATATTTTCAGATCTTTTCAAAATATTTACAAGACATTGCGCGTTTCTTTTATAAATTTTAGGAATTGTGTCTAGGATTTCGGTGTCGGCCAACGGTAACTTGTTCAAAATCGGCCCTTCGATGTCAATAGGTTTTCTTATCTGGTTAGAAAATTGCAAGTATCTCTGTAAAACTTGATAATATTCCGTCCATTTTTCGCGATCGTCTAACTCGGATTTTAAAACATTTTGCATATCGTTATCTAACTCTCCTAATATTTTTCATGCACATCTTCTGTAACACTCGTAGCTGTTAAACGTTGAAAAGTTCAGGAGAAACAATCATCATTTTCTTAGCGTGTTCCATAGTTTTTATTTTATTAAAGTACTTAATATGCCACTAACTAGAGGTCCCAATATTAGAGGTAAAAATGCACCACCACGTTGTACTAATATTTTTCTTTTTTGTTTTATGTTCTCTCCTTGTCTAACTAACCTTCTAAGAGTCGTTTTATGTTTCGATAATTTAAATTTTTCGTTAACAGTTAACGGAACTTTGCCTTTTAGTGTATTGTACACGCACTCACAGATGCACCGAATCTGTTTATCTTTCAAGACTTTTAATAAAGCACTTCGCTCTTTTGCTCCTAATCTAGCAAGAGCTCGAATCAAATCGGCATTCTTGATTACTGTCTGAGGCATTATGCATTAATGAAGTATTCGTTAAGCTGACCTAAGTTTTATATTGTTTTTGGGAACGTAGATAATACATCCCCCATCCGTTCTAAATATGGACGTTCTATAACGTAACATATCTAAGGTTTTCTGTTTAAGATCGAATAATAAATAACCGTGAGGTTCTGACGTTGCATCGTTGTATGCTTCTTCTAAAAATTTGGAGTAATTAGGTGAAATTTGTCTACTTAAATGTTTGATTTGTGCTCTATCGCGTGGATTTTAAATAAAATTATATAATGCGCATTGAGCGAAATATCCCTTTGGCCGCGTCCTTGGTGAAATATATTTTGTGTAATAAAAAACACACTAATATTTCTATGATGGCTTCCTTTAGTAAAAATATCAACTATGCTGTTGTTTGCTTCTCTCATGAAATCGTCAATAATAATTAGGATTGGGTCGGCACCATCGAATTCTTGCATATCTGGCAATCCTTGTCGCAGATGAACCGACTCATTTAAATTTTTATATAAAGGCTGCATCTCGTCGTAATACCAATATATTTTTTTAAATTGAACGCTACAAATAGCATTAGCAGCTTTTAAAAAGTTCAGTATGAATTGTGATTTCCCACAGCCCGAGGGACCGGCAACGACAGCCGAGAAAGGATGATAAAATTGATAATTCATACGTCCTTTATTTTACAACAATTAAAATATTACTAAAAGTATTATAATTTTTTAGGACTTATATAGTATTCAAGGGCATTATTTCTAAAATCATATGGCGACGATGCTTTTTTCTGCAGGAATATCAGTAGCTGTACTTGTTCGAACAAGAATTTTAATACAATGCTTCTTTAAAAGCTTTATGTAATTGAAAAAAATAGAAATGGTTACATTAGCATTAGCACGACCAACTATTCCTGGAAGGGCGTTGTAGCGCGTTAGTTAAGATAAAAATAATCTGCATCCAAGGGTTAGCGTTTGCACCTTTTAAAAAATCCTAATGCACTTAAACATGTTTCGACAGGAATATGACACCCTTTTACAATGTACTTAGCGCTTTAGATAATTCTGGATATTTAAAATATGCATTCAGCTATTTTTCTAGAAACTGCAATAGAAAAATTTTACAAAGCAGAAAAAAGGAAATTTCGATTAAATTATACTAAACGACGAAGACTTTCCGATGGGTACGATACTTTGCCCTATGCCTATTAAAGGCTATTTTAATTACAGGAACACCTGTTTTACAATTTGCAAACAATACACTTATATGTAATTATGTTAGAGTTTAAGAATATTTTTTTATTTTAACTAGTTTTTATTATTATTTTAACTAGTTTTGTATACATGTTTTTGAAATAGGTAAAATCACTTATCCTTAAAATGTTTTTTTTATTTGTAAATATTTTTATTATTATTTGTAGGCATGTTTTGCAAAAAGTATAATGACTTATGTTTAAAATGTTTATTTTTTATTTATTTTTTAGAAAACATATTCACAGAAATATATGTATATATTCACAAAATAAAAAATTACATGTTACAAAAGTAGCATCTGTTTTTAGCTTGTGGAGGTCCATCAAAATGTGTTTCTCTCCGATTATAGTGCGTGTAACACGGTAAACAGTTTTGAAGATCTGGGTTTTCCACATACTGCTGAGGAGTTTGCTCCATACTTCTAATAGTTCCACGGCACCTACATTATTGATAATGTAGTTTATGGGAAGTATATTAAATCGTCTTTTGGAATGATGATAATCTTCTAATAGCACCTGCATTATCACACTTGGAGTGCGCTAAAATAACTTCACCAACTTTTTCCACAATCACTTGTAAAGACATCTTTACTGCTTTAACGACGTTTTATAAATAATAAGTTTGGTTTCTGCAGCACGAGAAAACCTTTGTTTAAAATTTTTACCCCTCTTATAATTATAAAATTTGTGAAGAATTATACAAGTTCTAACCTGTAAAATTCCTTATTTAAACACAAGGAACGTGCACCCTTTGCAACGCCGTCTGAGTCACATCTCTATCAAGTGTTCAACCTTTTAACCAACATTTCTAGTATGGCTTCGTGGTCTAGCGGTCAAGGGTGCCGTCCTTCAATCGGAAGGTCCGGGGTTCAAATCCCCAAAAAGCTAAATCTTTTTCTGTTTCAGATTTTTCAACCAACAAGGGCTGTGACGTCAACCACCACCTGTCAATCATCCGCGAGATAATTAAATCGCGAAATAATTAAATCGCAATCTTGCGAAATAATTAGATCGCAATTTAATTAAATCGCGCATCAAACCGCGAATTAAATCGTGGATCAAATCCGCGAATTAAATCGTGGATCAAATCCGCGAATTAAATCGTGGATCAAATCCGCGAATTAAATCGTGGATCAAATCCGCGAATTAAATCGCGGATCAAATCCACGGATTAAATCGCGGATAAAAACCGCGAATTATTCCACGCATTGATCCAATTAAAACCGCGAATTAAATTAATCCGCGGTTTAATCCGCGAATTAATTTAATGCCGCCATCTTGGTGACAAGACTTCTACTCACTCTAATTATTCTTTTGAAAAGGTCTGCGGTTATTTACATAAGTATCCAAAATTTTTCTCAATTTTTTTTTATTAACGAATTAGTCGGTATTTAATGGTGGGGGGCTGCCGCTCTTGGTGCACCACTGGATCGTAGAAAGGGGATCTTTAATTTTTTAATAAAAAAGTTAATTTACTATTGTGAATCGTGTTTAAAGCTGAGTGTACACATTCGAGCACAAAGTGGCACATTTCCGAGCGAGGCGAAAATGTGCTACTTTTTGCTCGAAAATGCACTTATCTCGATTTGTTTATTTAATCTTCTCATTTTGAAATTAAAAAATTTACTTTGAGCCAGTTTTACTAAATTTTTGGATTTGAAAGATAGAAAATAAATGTTGAAGAAGAAATGGCACATTTCCTAGCACACCAAGCAAATGTTTTTTATTTTACATTTATTTTTGATAAGAATTTGATCTTGCGGTTAATTTGTATTTAAATATGGAGGGTTTTGAGATGGTGAGAAAGGGCTTCAATCCGGTAGCCCCCCTTGGTGCCCCACTAAATTTTCAATTTTACTTAACCTTGTTTTCGTGCTTATGGTGCACTTATCAATATCAAAGCTTGATTAAAATGAAAGTAATCATGAAAAACAGGGTTGGAAAAATATAAAACTGTATAAAATAAAAACCGAGAAATATTAAAAAGAACCAAATATGAATATTTAAAAATTTGTCAAATGTATCCTCGAGGGGTGGACACGCAGGAATTTTAAGTGTATAACCCAAGCGATTCCTTGGGAATTTCACAGAGTTCCGTAAAGATTCCTAAGATTTATTTTTGAGAGGATTTTTTGTATATTTTTTGGAATTCCTACGTTTCTCTTAATAATTGTTAAAGTTGAGAGAAAATTATAACTTACTAAGGGAAGCTTTATTAAATAATTTTGAAATTGTATCAAGTTTTTATAAAATTCATTCAGTTTATAATTTACTTTTTTAATATGTATTTATTCATTTACTAGTCCTTTTTTTAAATAATGGTCTATTTAATTTTTTATATAGTTTACCAATATTTTTTGTATTATAAGCATTAATATTTTATTTGTAGAGTTTTCTCATAGACATTTAGTAAAATTCTGCAAGCCTGGGCGTTCGTAAATAAATTATTTAATTTTCCAAAAACTTTTTTGTCAGTTTTCTTAAATAAATAATTCAATCAAACTGTATTTCAGAACAAATAAACAAAGAAATATTAAATGAACAATTATTAAATATGTAGGATTTAATGATAATATAATTTTAATAAAATGATGGTCGCGGAAAGAACAGTTTTTAAAAAGTTCCATAATTATTTTTAAATCGTATGAAAAATTAACGGCAGTTGGGATTTATCTTTTAATTATGAAACTTTAAACGGATATAACTTTATACATTTCAGTCAAAAAAGTTTAATTATATCGTCTCTTCCGTTACATTAGATTCCGGGAATATTCAATTTATTTCTATTATTTATCTCCCGTCTTAAAGCGCATTGCTGTTGTAATATTATAGTTTATGCCCGCAGCTACAAAGTTTCAAGACCTACGTTTTTTAATAAAACGCGTAAAATCTATTTTAAGTCGTTCTTGCTACTTATGGAACATTTAATATAAACATCTTTATAGGTATTAGCGATGTAAAACTCACCTAAGTTGACAAATAATTTACTTTTATGTTCTGAGCTTGTTTACTTTATGGCCGTTGCGTGTAGCATTACGCATGGGGTTTTCATAAATGGTTTTTATCTTACATTTTCTCGTAAGAAATGCTCTGAGTTTACGCTTTATTCAATTTATTTTCTAATAAAAATACTGTAACTTAATTCCGAAATGGCGGTTAGCGAGGGGCAAATACATCTCTGCGAGAAATCTAAAAATGTTTGGAGTAATAGGTTAACCTAAAAATTTTGTTGGCGTGGTTTATTCATTAATTCTTTTAAACTAATAAAATTGAATGTCTTTTCTAATTTTTGGGAATTATGTACAGGGTGCTTATGAAAGTTCCCAAAAACATATGTCCAGAAATTGTTTGTGAATTATATCATAGTATTGAGCAGCTACGGGTTTGCAGGGGTAGAGCACTATTATATCTACGGCCGTAGGTACTACTTGTTATACATTAATATCGTTTTTCTGTCATCCTGTCTGTCTGCATAGGGTAATCTCAAAAACTAGCTGTAGGGTGCTTAATACGGTTTTATATTACTAAAACCAGCGGTTTCCAAACTGTATGTAACCACGGCACCCTTAAAATATTTAATCATATAACGCTCCCACACGTCACCATTTTATAAAATAATACAAACACTTAATTATGTTAATAAAACTTTAGCAATCAATTTGCGCCTTCCCTTAGACCAGGGTTGGCAACCTGTGGCTCCGGAGCCGCATGCAGCTCTTTTAGAAAATTTTGTGGCACCAAGAATATTAAATATTTTTGTATAAAACCATCTCAAAATTTAGATGCAATCTTTTTAGCGGCTTTTCCATGTTTTTATTTTTTTTATTCAATATAGATTTGGCTCTTTGTCACCGAAAGGTTGCCGACCCCTGCCTTAGATAAGTTCGCGCCTCTTGGTTTGAAAAACGCCCAAATAACCTCTTTGCTTTTGTTGTGGAAAACAAAATTTTAGGTAATGAATTTGCTTTAAATTTCTTCGGGACGTTCTTAAGGACCCCAAACCATAGCCGGACCCATTCTTTTCTGCTCCCCCCTTTAATTTCCAAAATTTTCGAAAAAACTAAATAGATCAAAAAAAAATAATACTTTAACTCACAAAAATGATCGTAGCGCCCTCATTTTTGATATGATCATTAAAAACGACCCGGATTCTGAATCCTGAAACTTTTTTTCATAAGATAAGTGTATAATCAGTATAAGGCGCAATGTTAAGTTTTATATTCATTTTTGTAGCACAAAAGTTTATGTTAAAAAAATTGTAGCGCCGTTGTTTGTGGACGGATCTTTAAAAACTATACAGGTTCAGAATCGCCAGACTTTTTGGCTTCAGAAAAACCATAGCCATGCTATTTAAAATTTTCGAGAAAAACTTGTAATTTATTTTTTCTAATCTTCACTTTTAAAAATCGTAGCTCGGTTATTTGTGAACGGATCTTTAAAAACTTTTTGGATACTAAAAGCCCGTTTATCGGAACGTAAGATCAGACGAAAAAATTGACAGGACCTAATTTCTCCGACTTTCATGAACACACTGTATAGTAGGAATTAATTTACAGGAAAAAAATGAATGTTTTTTTAAATATGTTTACTTACATAATTATGCAAATGTTTGTGCTTTACACATACAAAGTTCATATTTCACCTTACAACATACACAACTCATGTATCTACTCGATACAGAACGGAAATTGAGGTGTCTATGCGGAAATAGATCTATTGCAAAACAGGAATCAATGAGCTGGAAGAAACGCAACCAAACCCGCCCTTATCGATTTATAAACAAATATAGATTTAACCTTATTTGCATATTATTGTTCTAAATTTCACTGCAACACCTAACAGCTAAACGCATTATTACAAAAAATATAATTTTTATGATAGTAGGTACTCAACAACAATAAATAAATAGACTTAATTTTAAACAAAACGAAATAGAAAACAATATTAATACAAAATCAACAAAATTCACAAACAAAAAATAAAAATTATGCCGAATAATTATTTTAACATACAAAACAATGCTGTTTGAATTTCTCTTAAAAATTACCATTTTTTAAAAGCCGTTTTGATTTGGATAAATTCGTTTTTAAAATACATTAGAATGTTCTCAACGAGACCTACTACAATAAAATTAATTTCATTTTGCGTTAGATAAAGTTTAATACAAATTAATTAAATAAAATAATTAAGCTAATATATTTCGTAATAATCTCTTCGAATTGTGCGGTTAATGTTTTGTGCTTAATTTTGTATTAATAACTGTTTAGCAAGATTTATGAAATCCACAAGCTAATTTTCGTCTTGCATAATTTAAAGAACGATTTCCACAAGGGATAACGCATAACACAATTGGAAAGAAGTAGGAACGATTCTTCCCCGACTCTTTTCTTGGATGGCAATAAAACGGACGGGAAACGTTATCAGTCGGACAAAACATTGACAAACTTATGTTAAGCGCTTCCTTTCTTTTGCGCCGAAAGTAGTTCGAAAACAATTTTACATCGAAACCGATAAATTTCAATATGAAACTGAGAACCTGTTAATAATTAAGATTAATTATTTCAAAGTTGTGGGATCAACATAAATCTAAGAGAAATTTAAAACTTTTCGATAATAAAGAGTTATTTCATTAAACCCTCGCCGTAGAATAAAAGTTCCGAGTTAGAAAGCGCTTAACTACAGCACGTCTTTAACCGCAACCCGCATAATGTGAAATTCCGTAGTAGATCATCCTAATTTCCAGTATTATTAAATTTCTTCCAAGCACAACGTATATAGGTTTTACACTTTTCCTATTACATTACATTTTAAACTGCTAAATGAACAGATTAATAAAATGTTCCATAATTCGCAATGAAACTGACAGATAAAAAGGGATTTTTTTTATCAAATTTGGGCGTCTGGAAATTCAAATAAATGGTTAATGACGAAAAGTCTCGAGCTCCACGAAGTTGAAGATTTTATTTCGAGATATTTATTGAGTTGGTTTTTTTATATTTGAAAGCTCGCTTTTTGTTATCAATTAATTATTTTCCAAAATAATTATATAAAGATCGAATGCTTTAGAATTAAATTTCTGAAATTGGTTGTCGTCAATAGCAGGCGAGTCTGCTCATTCCTACCATTTAACCTTCCGCATATTAGATGAGTAATGTTGCATGCCATACTAGGTGGGGTTTGCCATACCCCGAAAATAAAATTAAATAAAATCCACAAAATTGTACTTTATGACAGTTCAATAATAAGAAATATATTTTATTTATTTATGCATTAGAATAGACTTTTATTAATAAAAATACAATAACTTAACTTTTTCTTTAACTCATAAACTATTGAGTCTTTTCTTGAGTACTAAATTCGAATGGCACGTGCCAATTACGATAACAAATATTAAGAAATCCTAAGGAGAATTCATTCTTCCCTCGTTATTGAAATACAAATTAATTTCGCGACAATTTTTTAATTAAAAAAGTAAAAATAAAGCCCCAAACTGAAATTTTGAGAGCGCAATTACGGTTTTAGAATTACTTCAATGTTTTTTAAAGTAAATTGCTCATTGTTAATCGTGGCGAAAAGCGGAGTGTACACATTATATATAGGCAAATTCAATAAATATGAGGATGTGCACATTTGAGCGAAAAGTGGCACATTTCCGAGCAAGGAAAGCAATTTTCTCGAGATCGGAATGTGCTACTTTGAGCTCGAATTTGCACACGCGGTATTAAGTATAATTCATAATATTTTAGGCCAATAAATTGGACGAAAAATTAATTAAACAATTTTAATTGTTCCCTCTCACTTGCTTTGACAAGATTATTGTATCTTTTCGCTCCCTTCCACTCTTTGCTATGGTAAATACGTTTTTCGAATATAAAATCGATATTTACTAAATTAAATTAGAATTTTGGATTTGAAGGAGCGCACTAATGTAATAAATACGAGGATGTGCGCATTCGAGCGAAAAGTGGCACATTTCCGAGCGAGGGAGGCAAATGAAGCGCGACGCGGAGCGGCGCGCTTCATTTTCCCGAGATCGGAATGTGCCACTTTGAGCTCGAATGTGCACACTCGGTTTTAAGCACGATTCACAATAATTTAGACCGATAAGTTACTCGAAAAAGCAGTAGTATAATTTTAATCTTTTCTCTCACTCGCTCTGACGTGATCGTCATATTATTTTTCTCCCTTCCACTCATTGCTATGGTAAATATATTTTTCAAACATAAAATCGATATTTACTAAATTAAATTAGAATTTTGGATTTGAAGGAGGGCACTAATGTAATAAATACGAGGATGTGCGCATTCGAGCGAAAAGTGGCACATTTCCGAGCGAGGGAGGCAAATGAAGCGCGACGCGGAGCGGCGCGCTTCATTTTCCCGAGATCGGAATGTGCCACTTTGAGCTCGAATGTGCACACTCGGTTTTAAGCACGATTCACAATAATTTAGACCGATAAGTTACTCGAAAAAGCAGTAGTATAATTTTAATCTTTTCTCTCACTCGCTCTGACGTGATCGTCATATCATTTTTCTCCCTTCCACTCATTGCTATGGTAAATATATTTTTCAAACATAAAATCGATATTTACTAAATTAAATTAGAATTTTGGATTTGAAGGAGGGCACTAATGTAATAAATACGAGGATGTGCGCATTCGAGCGAAAAGTGGCACATTTCCGAGCGAGGGAGGCAAATAAAGCGCGACGCGGAGCGGCGCGCTTTATTTTCCCGAGATCGGAATGTGCCACTTTGAGCTCGAATGTGCACACTCGGTTTTAAGCACGATTCACAATAATTTAGACCGATAAGTTAGACGAAAAAGCAGTAGTATAATTTTAATCTTTTCTCTCACTCGCACTGACGAGATCGTCATATCTTTTTTCTCCCTTCCACTCATTGCTATGGTAAATATATTTTTCGAACATAAAATCGATATTTACCAAACTAAATTATAATTTTTTGATTTGAAAGAGCTAATGGATAAAGTAGACAAACCTAATAAGTACGATGATGTGCGCATTCGAGCGAAAAGTGGCACATTTCCGAGCGAGGGAAGCAAATGAAGCGCGACGCGGAGCGGCGCGCTTCATTTTCCCGAGATCGGAATGTGCCACTTTGAGCTCGAATGTGCACACTCGGTTTTAAGCACGAAAACCAAGGGTCTCGTTTTAACAAGAAAAAAATTGGTCACGTTAATTCTACCCCACTTCGTACACGGAAGCTTAAAAGAGTTTTTTTTCGACACATTATACTTGTGATAAAGATGAAGATGTAGATTCTTGCATTTCGTTATAATAAAATATTCGGCATCAAAAACATATACAATTGACTCATGCATAATTTAAAATTGGGATGCTTAGTAATTTTCCGATTTAAACATTTCGTTTTTCTTTTAGATAAGAACATCGGCGCAATTAGAATTAAAAGTAGTGGGGCTGCAGTTATTTTTTACAAATTTACAAATTTTTTCCATTTTTTTTATTAACGAATTGACATCAGATTTGATTTGTTTTAATTGTGGGGAGAAACAACCCTGATGGTAAAAATACTGATCTTGGTTTATAATCAAAATTATTTTTGAAAATAAAAAATTAATTATTTTAAATCGTGCATAAAGTCTTGCTCAAAAAAATAACAAAAAACAGTGGTTTACCTACTTTGAAAAATATGCATGTATTTTTTGTTATTTGCTTAAACTATTCAGAAACGAGTTATTTTACATAAAAATTGTTTATAATGGTACCGATCATTAATGTTAGTTTACTCCGAATTTAAATAATAGAGTTATTTTTAGAAAGCTGAGGTCACAAAATCAAATATCTAGAAAATTTAAACTTATTTTTATAAAGAGTTATAAAATAACTTCTATTTATGAAAGACTTTAATATGACATTACTAGTTGACCTAGTTTTGTAATTTTACTTTATAAAAGTTGATGATGAAAAATAGAAAACTCGTACCTGTAAATTGCGTTTTAGTAAAAATTGATGTATCTCGTTCTTACAAGAAATCCTCAATTAGAAATTTTTTTTAATCACAAATCATAAACTTATTATTTTTAAAATTTATACAAAACAAAGAAAAATTAATATTAATTTATTCCTTAATACGAATCTAATTACATTGCCTGATCAACTTATTAAACAACTGTGTTTTTTAAAAATTCGAAGCCAAAACAGAACTTATTTGGAGCTGAATATTTTTATATATTTTTTTTCAGTTTTTTGCCCATAACTTTAGAAGTTAATTTTCCGAATTTAAAAGTACATATTTTTAGAATACTTAATGTCAAAATGAACCCAAAAATGTATCTGACTACCCCAAACAAAATTTTTATCTGAAATACTGTACTTATAAAATAGTCCCCAAAGTTTATAGACGGAAACCCCATTTTCAAAAATTTTACCTCTTTGTAAGGAAATCATAGGTTTACATTAAAAAAAGGGAGGAGTTTTACAAAATGCTAATAGTTTTAACTTTTGTAGGATACGTTTTTTTAAAAATTGCGATTTTAAATGTTATAAATAAATCATACTTTAATCCAGAGTTGTTCAACTTGTATATTAGTAAAAACAATTTTTTTTAGCAATGGTTTTGGTGTACTAGAACTATAAAGTAAAATTTAAAAAAATCTAAATTACATTTTTTACATTAAAATTTAAAGACATTTTGTTTAATTATCATACAACGTGGAGAAAAACCAAGTGTGCAATATAACCGAAAACTGCTTTATTTATAAAGTTACATCTTTTAATTTTTGCAATATTTTACATTTAATTAATCTATATTAAAGAAAGTTATTGCAATTTTTTGCATATAAGTGCATAAAAGTTAATATATAAGAATGCTGTCTTTAATATTATCTTTTATAGTTACCCAAAAGTACATTCATAGTTTTTTCTATTTGAAGTCAATAACTTGTTTTCGAAAAAAGTAACTCGAGCGCTCTACAAGAGGTACTATATTTAATACGAGGATATTTGGTGACCTAGAAGATTATCTGAAAAACTCCTAAAAATACAACAGATTAATTTAATCTTTTTCTATCCTGCATTTTCCTTCATACGTTCTATTTATTTAAGGATTTGCGGATGACCGTCTTAAAGGGTATCCATCCACTAGCATTTTGTTTTCTAAAAACGTTTTGAATTGGGATTTAACAAGAAAACTATCTTTTTATGTATTTCCTTGTTACAAATAATCGTAAAAGTCGATTACATTTCGTTCTTAACATTTTTTTTCCATTTTAACAAAGAATTTTAATTTAGTTATATGACACCTTACACTTTGTGATAATACCTAAGTAGTTGCATTTTAGAACTCTACTGGTAGCAAATAAAAATTAAAAATCACTGATCCAAGCTGAAAATAACATTGTAAAAAATAGTTGTCTAAATTGAATAGTAAATTGGAAAAATAAAACTACTAAACATCAAAACAACATTATCGTTTAGTTCGGAGGTCCAGTAAGGAAGTAGTAAAAATCCAGTTTCTCATTTGAGAGGTTCGAAAGCCTTTATCTCTCTATATCTGTAGGAATAGTCTTGTAAATCAAGCTTAGTTTTATCTAGAATGGTGCATAAAACCTTTTTTTTTAGCTAGCCACCAAACTCGGCGTTGAATCGTGGTCAAATAAGAAGCTTTAACCTACTAATTCAAAATCTTTCTACTTATTTACAAACCGAACCAATACAAATTCGTAAAAAAACTAATTTTTTCGAGATTCTATTTTTTTATACAGATGCAATAAATCTAATATTTGTATTTGAAAACAACGTAATTGAAACTGAGCAAAAAGAAGAAGAAAAAACATTTAGAACAAGATTGAGCGCAATGGCATCATATAGGTTCTGTTCAGAAAGTAATCTAATTTAATTTTTTTAAACTGTTTTATTAATTTTACAGTTGGCACATAATTCAAAATGTTAATTTCTGAACACACCTCGTAGATTAAAACACAAAGTGTGTATTTTTATTTATTTAATTAAAACGCGGATAACATTGTTTGAAGTTTATTGGACAATAATATTAATGCTTGCAATTTCTTCTGTGCTTTAACTCGTCTTTAAGTAATTTGCTATTTTGTTGCAAATGCACAAAAGTAGAATAAACTGAATTTAAAATAGCATCTGCATAAAATAAAAACTGTCATTATTCGTCCAACGATAGAAAAAATTAAGCTAAAAATAATTACTTAGTTTGAACAACTAAATTAAAAGTTTATTTGTTTATTTGTTACTAAATTTTCTGGTAATTAATTATAAATAATCGTATCTACCATTAATTCTTAGATTACAATTTTTATTGGATGATAAACAAAATAATTATTATCGCCACTTATCAAAGAACTCATAAACAAACTGACTGAATATTACTTTCTGACTGACAAACATCAAAGAATGCTTTTTTTAAATATAATTAGAATAATTAAAATTAATTTTTTCTCAAAGATGTATACAAAAAAAATTGTATTGTTTAACAGAACATGTATTAAAAGATACATTTCAATTCTGCCTTTTATCAAAAAATTTTTACATTTTTTCCACGATTTTTGTATAACAATACGTCTAATTTTTGATTCATTAAATCTTGATATTTTATCCACAAAATTTAAATCAACAAAGAAATGTTTAATTTAACACGCTGATTACTACTTTTATTCAAATTATGTAATTATACAGATATACTGGCAGTACATACTAACAGAATATGTAGTATTTTAAAATACAAAAGGGAAAAAAATGAAAAGAACAAGAGTGAAAGTACGCACTTTCTACACCGTTGCCGAAAGGAACGGCGAAAGCCTACCATATTTTGACATGGGGCAATCGACCACTTTACTAGGGCCTCACGGCGCTCAAAAATTAAACTTTCGTAGCGGGTATTATAAGAAAATATTTTTGAATTTAGAAATTTTAAATAAAATAAAAATGATTTATCAATAAACAAACTCACTTTAGATTACCAATATTTAGTGAATATACAATTCTACTATGTTGCAAGAGAAACCATTACAAAATTACTTGTTGTTGCAAAAGGAATTTTGAAGTAGAAACCTTTTCTTGTATAGAAATAGGTACTTAGAAAGTTTCAAAGTGATAACAAGAACAATAAATCGGCAACTACTCCAAATTTATTTCGATAGTTTTATTGACATCATTGAATGTTTTCCTAATAATATATTAAGAATTAGTCGACTCATGTTTCTACCTACCCTTTCTAAAACAAGTTTTCCTTTGTGCATTGTCTCACAGACAATTAACCAAACTCAAAGCACAACAATGAACTTACCCTTAAAATCAAATGAGGTGAAAACAGTGTAGGAGAAGTTATGAAATTGCTATCCCGTCACCTCCAAAACTTACAAAATAGTTTGGAAACTATGTCAGCTTCCAATGACGCCACCGATGCCAAAGCACAATCAGATATCTCTTTAATCATATGCTTCATCTCTTCTGCCCTTATTTTTTACATTCGACATTCGCGAAGGCATAATTTAAATTCCTGCAGCTTCTTCAACTTTCTTTATTGTATTACTAATCAAGAGATTGTTGTTGGAAAGTATGCCGAAGTTCAGAAAAGCAAATATCGACATTCCGATTCCCTTTATATATCTTTAGAAAAATCAATTGTACTTATCTAAAGTCGTTTCTATTACAGTAGGACCTCGATAAGTCGAAAACCTCTACAACTCGAA
Source organism: Sinopyrophorus schimmeli (assembly GCA_036325965.1). Taxonomy (NCBI): domain Eukaryota; kingdom Metazoa; phylum Arthropoda; class Insecta; order Coleoptera; family Elateridae; genus Sinopyrophorus; species Sinopyrophorus schimmeli. The sequence goes on from JARFIZ010000393.1 coordinate 11,977,661, forward strand.
AGAAACCGCATCTCCCTTAAAATTTTTAATCATATCATGCGCCTCCCGGTTCGAAAAACGCTATGCTAAATTTAAGAAAAAAAATTATAGATAATGGATTTGCTTTAAATTTTGATGAGGCATTTCTATGGACCCCAAACCGACATAACCGGAGTCATTCTGTCCTGCTACCTCTTTAACTCCCTAAATTTTGAGAATTTCTGGAATAATTAAGGATTGATGTTTTAGGTTCACTTTTGTAGCACAAAATTTTACGTTAAAAAAATTGTAGCACTGTTATTTGTGGACGGATCTTTAAAAACTATATAGATTCGGATTTGATAGACTTTTGGCTTCAGTTAGACTAAAAAACTATAAGTGTGCTATTTGAAATTCTTGAGAAAAACGGGTTCGAAGAGCCCGACTTGTAAATATATTTTTTTTAATTTGTACTTTGAAAAATCGTTCCTCGGTTATTTCTAAACAGATCTTTAAACACTTTATAGATTCTGAAAGCCCATTTGTCGTAGCGTTAAATCAGATAAAAAAATCAACATGGCCCAATGTTAAATCTGGGTTAAAAACGCGTCTGCAGCCTTCAAAATGTAAATTTTGTTAAAATTATTAATTTTCAAAATGCTTTAACTCGGAAATCTTTGCGAATTTCGTCAAATCCTTTCATTTTTGGCCATTCACATCATATTTATACATAAAATACATGTAAAATAGGTATAGGGCGCAACGTAAATATTTCGAGTAATTAAAAATTGTAATTTTAGTCCATTTTTTACACAAAATTTTACTTTAAAAAAATTGTAGCGCCGTTATTTGTGGACGGATCTTTAAAAACTATACAGATTCGGATTTGGCAGCCTTTTTGACTTTAGATAGACCTAAAAAACCATAGGCGTGCTATTTCAAAGCTTTGAGAAAAACGTTTTTCTTTTTGAAAAAACATGTCCATGTTTTTTTGGCAACAAATGAAAAAAATAGAATTGCTTTATATTGCAAGGGGATGTTCCTCCGCACCTCTAGCAAATATAACCGGTCTCATTTTCCGGCGCTTTCCCTCGAAAACAAAAATTTTGGCCTTTTTGAAAAATTTAATTTAGCTTTAAAATAAAACTTTTAAAATACAATAAATAGCGGACAGTATGCTTCAAAACACGGAGTTCTACTGTATTTGTCATTTATTAATTAAAGTTCTAAAATGATGTGTTGTCAAAAATAAAATAGGGGGTAACGGAGATGGAAAAAACTTTAAAATCAAAATAGAAATATTTGACGTGAACTAATAAGGGGATCTTCCTAACTTTGTAAAGTCCGTATGTAAAGCTTATTCTAAAAGCCATAATTTATCGAGCGTAGGCGAAAAATGACAGGCTTATTTGATCCTTTTGTGACAAGGGCATCAGCATATTATTCCAAGCTTAAGATCGGTTTGTGTTTCATAGCAAAACTGCTTTTAATGTCATCGAAGTAATCCCTATAAAGTAAACAATTTAGATATTCAAGAGCTTTTTAAATACTCGTGACCTTTTGTCATCATATTCAATCGATTTTCTCATAAACTTCAAGTAGGTGGCATATTCATACATATTTAAAATTTGATAAAACGTTTTGGCATTTGCGAGACCGAGAACACTGCTAAAAATAATGTTTGTTCTATATTGGACGTAAAATCATTTTTATAGTTAAACATGCTTATTTAAATATGTCAACAGAATGCTTTTTTAAAACGTTGTAGAGCTTGGAATACATAACTCTGCAAGGAATGATCTATTTGCAAAGGATTTAAATATCATAAAATGGATATTCCCCTAAGGAAGCTTACAGAAGTAGAAAATAATAAAAAAGTTGCAATTTTCTAGAATTTCTTTTTTGGATTTACAATGAATGCCTGTTTTTATGTCTTTTTCAAATCCTGATGAGATTGGCTTGCAGATGTCTACTATCAGTGTTTATAATAATACTTTTTTACCTACTTTTTGAAATCATTTTATACCTTATTACTGTTTATTTTTTTAACATAATTTATTGATGAACGATTATGTATAATAAATAAGGGTTGTCAAACAACAATAAAAGTTGCAAAATAATGTTTATTTTTTACGAAAATATTTTTGGATAGGAAAATTTAGGAATTGCACATTTGTTTTTTTTTTACAAAGAAACGGGCAATAAACCAGTGGTTTCCAAGCTTTATATTCCTTAAAAGAATTTACTTCTTCCTCGCTTTGCCATTGTACATCTATTCATTGATTTACGGATTCCGGAAAATTTTTGTGTGGGAAACCGTGTAAATTGAAACCAGAGCAAAATATGCATGAATCGATCAGTCGCTTTTAGAAATTAATTTATTATTTTTGCGTAAAATAGTTGCAATTTTTTTAATGTATCCTTTTATCAAAAAACTACTACGCATCTATAATATAAAAGAAGCTACAGTAAAACCTCAATTATCCGGACCTCAGTTATACGGATTCGCGATTATCCGGATTGTCAACCGCGTTCGGACTCGTTGCGAAAATTAAACATCGGCACTTTTTACTAATTATTTTATAATTTTATTTTGTATTTCGTACTAAACAGTGTTTTTTTGCTTTGTTCATTTTAAGATAATGTGCTACTGTTTTTTTTAGTGATTAATATTTGTTGCGTTTTTTGTAAACATATACCTAACAATTTGACCAAGTTTTTTCCTGTTAAAACGAGACGCTTTGTAATCCTGCTTAAAGCCGAGTGTGCACATTCGAGCTCAAAGTGGCACATTCCGATCTCGGGAAAATGAAGCGCGCCGCTCCGCGTCGCGCTTCATTTGCCTCCCTCGCTCGGAAATGTGCCACTTTTCGCTCGAATGCGCACATCTTCGTATTTATCGGATTTGCCTATATTATTATTTTTATCTTCTATTCAAAAAATTAATAGTCGAATAAATTAGATCTATTTTCTGTTTGAAAAAGGTTCGATATTTTATTCCTTTTAATAAGTTATTATGGTGCTTTTCCGAACGCCTAATTGTAGCGAGCTTGATAAAAATATTTTCAGGTGTACTTTCGAATGTTTACTAATTCGCATTTTTGATTAATTAAAATTGTGTATGAGTCAAATTTTCTGAAGCGGGCCACTAAAAATCAACTAGTCGATTTTAATATTATCTTTTGCAGATTGCTGAAGGTTTATATGTCAAAATTAATGTCTCCAAATATTTTTGGGTAACTTTCATTTTTGTAAAAATTATAAACAAATTCGTTTTAAGGCACATTTTGTATACAATTGTAATTAGACTTCATTTATGGGTTAATTCAATTTTTAAATATAAAAAAAATATTTATATGTTAAATAGGGGGTGCATCAAAATGTTAGAATGACTTGGGTGGGGTATGTTAAAAAAAAGGTTGGGAAATAAGAGTCAAAATTCGGAAACATTAATTTTTTTTTTCATGTACGATGAAGTCTCCCATCTAGTCTAGTTTAAAAGCACCTACTAAATTAGAAATGTGGTTTTTGGTAAAAATACCCTACTGTAATTTTTAATTAAAAGAAAAGCGAGGAGTGTTACATTTAGTTCAGTTTGATTTAATTAATATTATTTGTAAGAGATAAGAATAAGATAGGCAAATTCAATTAGTAAGAAGTATATGCACTTTCAAGCGAAAACTTTTTCCGAATAGAAAATCTGAATTTGAAGAATTTGTTATTAATATAGTCTAATCCAATTAATACGAAGATGTGCGCATTCGAGCGAAAAGTGGCACATTTCCGAGCGAGGGAGGCAAATGAAGCGCGACGCGGAGCGGCGCGCTTCATTTTCCCGAGATCGGAATGTGCCACTTTGAGCTCGAATGTGCACACTCCGCTTTTCACCACAATTAACAATGATCAATTTACTTTAAAAAATTCAATTAATTCTAAAACCGTAGTTGCGCTCTCAAAATGTCTCCTTTGGGCTTCGCTTATTTTTCATAACTTTTACTTTTTTCATTATGAAATTGCCATGATATTAATTTGTATTTCAATAAAGAGGCAAGAATGAAATTCATGAGAATGTATACTTTTTTTGACTTTAAGATATTGAATGAATTATGCACATTTTCCTTATTTCAATTTACAATTTTCTTAGAAACCCGTCTTCACTGTATAACGGGGTTTAGGAGTATGTTAGATGAATTACTTTTTGTGTGTATTCTTAAAAATTTCTATTGTAATTTTACCGAACATGCGTAGAAAGTTTTTTTGCAAAGAAAATTTGCAATAATAAATTTGGTATTGTAATTTTACAAAACGTTTTAACGGTATTTGTTTTGGAAAATGATAAAAAATTCCACGGTAATTTGGTTTGGGAATATTACAAAACATTTGCTGCATTTATTGAAAGAACGAAAGCCGGTTTGACCTGAAAACTGCTTTTATTAATAAAAAATTAATGACTAAGTTTTTATGAAAGAGCATGCAAAATTAAGTGGAGTAGTGAAAGAATTTTTCTTATCGGATAATGGGAACATTGTTAAAAACGCGTTTGAAAATCAGTCAATAACCTAACTTTTCGGCTCTCAACCCTAATAAAATTATATTATAAACGAAACCAAAACAAATAATAAAATAATTTTTGAAGAAATATGATAAGGTTTAAAAAAATTGATTATATTTATATTTATTTGCATAAAAAGTGACTTAAAATTTTTTTCTAGCGTTTCGGCGCAGCTCAATTTTCGAAGTCGAAAAACTCCATGTTCCCAATACTTTTTTTCGACAGAAATGATCAGCATGGTCTTCTTAACAAAATGAATGGAGTCACAAAGTTTTCCGAAATATAGGCAGTTTTTAGGTCAAACCGGCTTTCGTTCTTTTTTCATTATTAAACTTTTTAGTAATTTTTTTAAATTTATTATGTAGTAGTTCTCAGATTGACCGGCCGAAGTCAAACCGAAAAGAGTTATAATGAAGAAGGATAACAAAGAAAAGTATATTAATGTAGCGATGTATTTATGGCACAATTCTGTGATAATCTTTGTATATAGAACCGTGGTGGATTTAAGTGGCGACTTATATCCAGCGGTCATCTAGCGGTGGCATGATTCACAATCATTAATTTACTTTCTTAGACGGTTAACTTCAACTGCCGACTTTTTGTTAGACGTGCGCGCTCAACTTCCGTTGCTTGCTAAAATTTTACTCTCAACGCGCCAAAAGAAGTATAACTTCAAAAATTATAGTTTTGCGCCTCCCTTCGCTCCAATCCGCGACAATTCAAATTTTATGACACTTTTTAGTACTTAAAGAGTTTATTTCGCACATAATGAAAACAATTGTACATGTAATGAGATTGCGCTGAACTAACAATGACTTTTATGCAAAAAGGTAACGAGTTACCCAAAAAATGTATTATATTTCCTCTTCCGACGGTAAAACTTTTCAAGTTTACGAATTGTTACCGGAAACTTGAGCCGCTTGCGATGATTCGAATTCCCTTCACGGAAGTTAAGGAAGAATAATACTATTCGGGGTTGTAACAGAACAATGTTAGAATTATATTAACCATAGCAATGGGTATTAAGTTACATAAAGCACGTACTGGAAAATTACAACTATTTGCCGGCCATTTAAATATTATCAACGGGGACAACATCGAAAAGCTTTTCAATATTCAATTTTACGATATGTTAATTTAAGAAATTGTCAATTTGTTATAAAAATTATTTTTTCTATATCTATCCGAAGTATAAAATTTTCTTCAAAACGAAACGCATCGAGTTTGTTAAGTTTCAAAGTTATGAATAACATTATTAATAATGTAAAAATTTTATAAATTAAAACTTGAATTGAAATGGAAATTTAAAAGGTTTCCGGAATAAAATGATAAAACGAACACCAACAGTACATACTTGAAGAACATTAATCTTTACAAAGCCTGATACCTGGGCGTGAAAAAGAGCATAAATAAAGCTTTTTAGTACACTGTAAAAACATCATATCTAGAGAGTTGAAATAGGCGGAAAACAGTTTTTAAATTGATTTTTATTTTGCCGTTTTCCCAGAGCTAAATAAAATATTTTAGTCCCAAAAAAAACTATGTATTCTCCCGGGCTTTTTAATATGAAGGGAAACGTTCATAACATGGCAGTAAACTATTACAGTAGAAACTCGGTTATCCGGACTAATTATTGTTGCAGCTCATTCGGATAATCGAAAATTCGGTTAATTGAATGTATAGAAAAAAACGAATTTTAAAGTAAATTGATCATCGTTAATCGTGGCGAAAACGGAGTGTGCACATTCGGGCTCAAAGTTGCACATTCTGATCTCGGGAAAATGTTTACTATATTAGTATAATTTACCGTGCGCACTGTCAAATCAAAAATTTTAATATAATTTAGTAAATATCGATATTATATTGAAAAATGTGTTTACCATAGCAAATGAGTGGAAGGGAGCGAAAAGATACAAAAATCTTGTCAGTGCGAGTGAGAGGGACCGATTAAAATTATTCAATTATATTATTCGTCTAATTTATTGGCCTAAAATATTGTGAATCATGCTTAAAACCGAGTGTGCACATTCGAGCTCAAAGTGGCACATTCCGATCTCGGGAAAATAAAGCGCGCCGCTCCGCGTCGCGCTTTATTTGCCTCCCTCGCTCGGAAATGTGCCACTTTTCGCTCGAATGCGCACATCCTCGTGTTTACTATATTAGTATAATTTACCGTGCGCACCGTTAAATCAAAAATTTTAATATAATTTAGTAAATATCGATATTATATTGGAAAGATGTGTTTACCATAGCAAATGAGTGGAAGGGAGCGAAAAGATACAAAAATTTTGTCAGTGCGAGTGAGAGGGACCGATTAAAATTATTCAATTATATTACTCGTCTAATTTATTGGCCTAAAATATTGTGAATCATGCTTAAAACCGAGTGTGCACATTCGAGCTCAAAGTGGCACATTCCGATCTCGGGAAAATAAAGCGCGCCGCTCCGCGTCGCGCTTTATTTGCCTCCCTCGCTCGGAAATGTGCCACTTTTCGCTCGAATGCGCACATCCTCGTGTTTACTATATTAGTATAATTTACCGTGCGCACCGTTAAATCAAAAATTTTAATATAATTTAGTAAATATCGATATTATATTGGAAAAATGTGTTTACCATAGCAAATGAGTGGAAGGGAGCAAAAAGATACAAAAATCTTGTCAGTGCGAGTGAAAGGGACCGATTAAAATTAATCAATTATATTATTCGTCTAATTTATTGGCCTAAAATATTGTGAATCATGCTTAAAACCGAGTGTGCACATTCGAGCTCAAAGTGGCACATTCCGATCTCGGGAAAATAAAGCGCGCCGCTCCGCGTCGCGCTTTATTTGTCTCCCTCGCTTGGAAATGTGCCACTTTTCGCTCGAATGCGCACATCCTCGTGTTTACTATATTAGTATAATTTACTGTGCGCACCGTTAAATCAAAAATTTTAATATAATTTAGTAAATATCTATATTATATTGGAAAAATGTGTTTACCATAGCAAATGAGTGGAAGGGAGCAAAAAGATACAAAAATCTTGTCAGTGCGAGTGAAAGGGACCGATTAAAATTAATCAATTATATTATTCGTCTAATTTATTGGCCTAAAATATTGTGAATCATGCTTAAAACCGAGTGTGACATTCGAGCTCAAGTGGCACATTCCGATCTCGGGAAAATAAAGCGCGCCGCTCCGCGTCGCGCTTTATTTGCCTCCCTCGCTCGGAAATGTGCCACTTTTCGCTCAAATGCGCACATCTTCACATTAATTGGATTCGACTATATTAATAACAACTCCAGATTTTCTATTCGGAAAAAGTTTTCGCTTGAAAGTGCGCATACTCCTTAATAATTGAATTTGCCTATCTTATTCTTCTCTCTTACAAATAATATTAATTAAATCAAGCTGAACTAAATGTACCACTTTACGCTTTTCTTTTAATTGAAAATTACAGTAAGGTATTTTTACCAAAAACTACATTTCTAATTTAGTACTTTTAAACTAGACTAGATGGGAGACTTCATTTAATTTTTTCCAAATTTTGACTCTTATTTCCCAACCTTTTTTGTAACATAACCCACCCAAGGCATTCTAAAATTCTTATCAAAAGGAATAAAATATCTAACCTTTTTCAAACAACAAATAGATCCAATTTATTCGTCTTTTAATTTTTTGAATTGAAGAATAAAATTACAATATAGGTGAATCCAATAAATTCAAGGACGTGCGCATTCGAGCGAAAAGTGGCACATTTCCGAGCGAGGGAGGCAAATGAAGCGCGACGCGGAGCGGCGCGCTTCATTTTCCCGAGATCGAAATGTGCCACTTTGAGCTCGAATGTGCACACTCGGTTTTAAGCATGAATACAAAGCGTCCCGTTTTAACAGGAAAAAATTTAGTCAAATTGTTAGGTACCTATATGTTTACAAAAAACCCAACAAATATTAATCACTAAATAAAACAGTCGCACATTGTCTTAAAATCAACAAAGCAAAAAAACAGTGTTTAGTGCGAAATACAAAATACAATAATAAAATATTTAATAAGAAATACCGAGGTTTAATTTTCGCAACGACAATCCGGATAATCGCAAATCCGTATAACTGAGGTCCGGATAATCGAGGTTTTACTGTATATAATGTGGGTATAAAGCTAATATTATGTTAAAATATATATATATAAATAGATATTAGATATTACTGTACGTTAAAAAAAGCACTACATACAGATTACCCTCGGATTTCATACTCCTTTGGCGTTTTAATGTCCCGATGTATGATTGGTATTGGAAGACAGGGTTAGCTTTCAAAATTATTAAAAACCATATAATGTTTGTGCGGGTCTATTTTTACCATTTGTGGTATTTTGAATTCTGTTTCATAGCTTGGCAAAACACGTAATGTATTCGAAGAAACATCTCAATCCTTGTGTATAATTTTTATTCCTAAAATACAATACAATCAAAATAGGTTATATTTAATTGTACCTATCTACTAATTATATCTATTTGATTTTTAAAGATGATTAAATTGCTAATTCTAAACATACAATAGATTTATAATTTACGACCACATAAATTGAGATAGTAATTAGAAAAAGAAACCAATTTGTTTTCTTTCCGGACCTATTTTAGAGGTTGAAACTGTTGAGTTGTGAATAAATCTGCTGAACCGGAAATGTGGATATGGAAGGCGTCTCCTCACTTCCGCACTGCTTGCAGACTGCTACTTCAAACACTGCAATGCACTACGGAATTGAAGAGACACGCATGCTATTTCCTCGTTTAGAATAAATTGTTAAAAGTCGACGGTGCATATGCAGACATGCATTTTTTACACACAACAAGAAAACACATTGACGAACAAATAATATATCGCTTATGATCGCTATTCTTCGTAAGCACAACGATTTCATTACGCATCTCACATAGTTATCTGTAAAATTTAACATATACCTACGATATACACATAGATAGAAAAATTTGAAAACAATTGTTTATTAGTTATACAATGTTTTAAAATATTTTTTAAAAAGATAATATAAAGTTTAATAACAATTTTCATTATTATAATATTTTTTCAGAACCGTGTTTTAATTTTTGGTTTGACACTTTTACCAATAACCGGGTACCCCGTTATAGTTCTGTTTTTTTTTTTAGTATAATGGTTAATCTGTTCGTACTTTGCATTTATTTTTGAAATAAAATAAAAATAAGTACAAAAATTAATTTGTTAAAGTCAACGAAGACTTTCTTAAAAGAAAACATGTATAGAATTTATTTCTGACAACTTGTTCTAAAGTCCCCCGACGTGCTTTTCAGCCGTCCTGTCTGTCCATATAGGCTAATCTCAAAAACAATTATAGGAATTTTGATATGATTCCATATAACTTAGACGATTTAAACAGGGTACGCTAAGAAAGTTCTCAAGAAGCATGTTACTTTCCGACTTGAACGACAACCATCATCACAGCTCAACCAATTTCTTCAAAATATTTAAAATTATATATATAAACCTTCTTCATAAATCCAGCTACATATTAGTAAAAATTGCATCAAAATCCCTATAGTAGTTTTTCAGATTACCTTATACGGACAGACAAAACGACAGAAAAATTCCGCGGAGAACTTGAATTTATAATATTTAGGAATAATAAAAAAATAATTTTTTTATAGACAACACTTACAACATTTTTTGATGGTCCTTATGTACTCATCACAAACAGGCTTATTCCGAGTGACACACATTTTTCTACTTTTTCTGCGTCTGTTAAATGCACCCCCATAACTTATGTGGCATGAACCAAAAACAACTTTTCGGCACCAAGTGCTTCTAAGATCCAGATACAGATGTGATAGTTTTTGTAGCATTTACAGGTTTAGCATACATATTTTCTGTGGCAAGCTTTTTTTGTAATGTTTCATGATTTGCGAGTTTTGTGCACCATCTACCGGCATAGATAATTCTTCAAATAATTGAGGCAAAAATAATCGGCTTTGGTTTGTCTGTTTTTAGATCACCTTATTATTTTTCTAATAAATGATGTAAGAAGCAAGACAGGCAATGTCGAGAATATTGAAGCAAAACTTGGAAGCGCGCTTTATTGAAACTGATGACAAAATCACTAAATTTCTAAAAAAAAACTGGTGCAAGGATAAAAGAAATTAGAGGAAAGACAGTAATTCGGAACACAACTAATTTGAAAAGTTAAGAAAAAGGTAGATTCAAATCATAAATTGTTTATGTATATGTAATTATCAAGGGGGTATCCGGGAACCCCCGTTATTGAATAACGTAAACAAGTTTGGTTAAAGACACAAGGGCTAAAGTGCGCTCATATATTATTATGTAAGCACTGGCCCAAAGAGGAGTATATCGTGTACGTATGTACAGTAAAACCTCGATTACCCGGACCTCAGTTATACGGATTCGCGATTATCCGGATTGTCGTTGCGAAAATTAAACCTCGGTATTTCTTATTAAATATTTTATTATTTTATTTTGTATTTCGCACTAAATATTTTTTTTAGTTTTGTTTATTTTAAGATAATGTGTGATTGTTTTATTTAGTGATTAATATTTGTTGCGTTTTTTGTAAACATATACCTACCTAACAATTTGACCAACTTCTTTTCTGTTAAAACAAAGCGCTTTGTAATCGTGCTTAAAACCGAGCGTGCACATTCGAGCTCAAAGTGGCACATTCCGATCTCGGAAAAATGCAGCGCGCCGCTCCGCGTCGCGCTTCATTTGCCTCCCTCGCTCGTCAATGTGCCACTTTTCGCTCGAATGCACACATCCTCGTATTTATTGCATTTGCCTATATTAATCTTCTATTCTTCAATTTAAAAAATTAATAGTCGTATAAATTAAATCTATTTTTTGTTCGAAAAAGTTAGATATTTTATTCTTTTTGTTAAGTTATCGTGGTGCTCTTCTGCACGCCTAATTGTAGCGAGCTTGATAAAAATATTTTCAGGTATACTTTCGAAAGCTTACTAATTCGCATTTTTGATTAATTAAAATTGTATATGGTTCAAATTTTCTGAATGCGCCCTTAAAAAATCAACTAGTTGATTTTTATATCATCTTTTGCAGATTGTTGAAGGTTTATATGTCAAAATTAATGTCTCCAAATATTTTCGGGTAATTTTCATTTTTGTAAAAATTATAAACAAATTAGTTTTAAAGCACATTTTGTATACACTGTTGTAATTAGACTTCATTTATGGATTAATTCAATTTTTAAATATAAAAAAATATTTGTGTTACATAGAGGTTGCATCAAAATTTTAGAATGACTTGGGTGGGGTACGTTACAAAAAAGGTTGGGAAATAAGAGTTAAAATTCGGAAAAAGTTAAAGTATTTTTTTTTTCATGTACGATGAAGACTCCCATGTAGTCTAGTTTAAAAATACTAAATTAGAAATGTGGTTTTTGGTAAAAATATCCTACTGTAATTTTTAATTAAAAGAAAAGCGAGAAGTGGTACATTTAGTTCAGCTTGATTTAATTAATATTATTTTTAAGAGAGAAGAATAAAATAGGCAAATTCAATTATTAAAGAGTATGCGCACTTTCAAGCGAAATTTTTTTCCGAATAGAAAATCTGCATTTGAAGGATTTGTTATTAATATAGTCAAATCAAATTAACACGAAGATGTGCACATTCGAGCGAAAAGTGGCACATTTCCGAGCGAGGGAGGCAAATGAAGCGCGACGCGGAGCGGCGCGCTTTATTTTCCCGAGATCGGAATGTGCCACTTTGAGCTCGAATGTGCACACTCGGTTTTAAGCATGATTCGCAATATTTTAGGCCATTAAATTAGACGAATAATATAATTGAATAATTTTAATCGGTCCCTCTCACTCGCACTGACAAGATTTTTGTATCTTTTTGCTCTCTTCCACTCATTTGCTATGGTAAACACATTTTTCTAATATGATATCGATATTTACTAGATTGAATTAAAATTTTTGATTTGAAAGAGCGCACGGTAAATTATACTAATATAGTAAACACGAGGATGTGCGCATTCGAGCGAAAAGTGGCACATTTCCGAGCGAGAGAGGCAAATGAAGCGCGACGCGGAGCGGCGCGCTTCATTTTCCCGAGATCGGAATGTGCCACTTTGAGCTCGAATGTGCACACTCCGCTTTTCGCCACGATTAACAATGATCAATTTACCTTAAAAAAATTCAAGTAATTCTAAAACCGTAGTTGCGCTCTCCTTTGGGCTTCGCTTATTTTACATAATTTTTCACTTTTTTCATTTAGTCCGGATTACCGAGTTTCTACTGTGTTTGTAAAGATATAACAGAAAACATTCATAGAACAGAATATCAAAAATAGGAACAAAACAGGACTAGGAAAGTATTTCTCGTAAAAAAAGCCAATATAAATATAAAGCTAATTAAAAAATGCTGATGTTGACCAAAACGAAGAAATGGAGAAACGCGTCTTGGCAAAAACAATTTTTATTAGAGGAGAGTAAATAAAACGGATTTCCCATTTTTCAAAACGAATTTAAGAATACAATTTGAGAACTAAAGCTTTTGTTGTATCAGGTTTTAAAAATTCAATAAAATACATTGTGCCATGATTGCAATTTAATTTAGAATAACAGAAAAGTAAGGAGGAAAACGGGAACGCTTGCCAACGCTGCAGTAATTTAAGAGTATATAAACACAACTGTTATTACGGAATTGTCGACGATCGAATTCAGAATTTTATAGTACTTCACCTACTCTCTACCACTAACGTATTTTTATTTTGCGCGATTTCGTTTCTGCTTCAAATGCATTTAATATGTAAATGTTTGTTCAGATAAAACAACGGTAACCAAGATTAAGCGTGTACCAGAAAAATATGAGGGTGATATTTTGCAATGGCTAAAAACAACATTACAGTTCATTTTTAAAATACAACTTGCAATACCTGTTTTATCCATTAACACCTCTACACGTAGGGATGTACCTCGAAATTTTAATAATGAACGAAAATTGTATGAATTTCTGAACAGGGTGAAGTTGGTTGACGGTCGTGTACGCAGTTCTTACAGGCAAACTGATGTAGAGTAATTTATTTAGCGAAATTAGACCTTTTTGCGCTTTTCTATAAAGTATATAAAAAGATTATCAATAATTGTAACATCATCAATTTTAATCAAGATGAGTAGGGGTATCTGTTGTACCTTGGTCTCTTTGTGCCTAGGGCAATTTTATTTTTTTGAATATTTGCGGACTTTGGTGACCCATAATTTTCGATATTTCAAATGCCACATTGACAGACATTAACGTAAAGTTAGCAGCAGCTGGCCAATGTATTTTGTTAATGTATGAGATCAATTGAAATTATTAATCGGAAAAAAGTAAGTCTTTTTATATTCTTTTTACTTAAATATCTTATTGATTTTTATTACCTAATAACAAATGACTCATCGTAATAGAAAGATTATTTATTAATGTTTGCATGGTAGTGGTCTGATTTTGGCACAGCATAATCTATAATTTTATTTTTGAGTTTAAACATCAAGGGTCGGTGTGTTGTACCTCGGTCACTGTCAATAAATTGTACCTTGGCCCTAAGATCAACGTGCAATAAATAAAAATTTAGATATACTTTTGTTACAAATTCTTGTTTTTTTTATTTTGCTTCAGAAAATATGCCTTGTAAGTCTAACAAAAAATTAAAATTTTTGTAAAGTTAATCGTTAAGTATGTGAAATTTTAGTATACGAGACAAGTTTTGTTAATTTTTGAAACAATCCTAGTCTCATCTCAAAGAAGAACATTAGTAGTTCTTATAATCCAAAAATAAATATATAGTTTTCATAGAACAAAGGGGTTTTATTTTGCTTAATGTGAATAGAGCCAAGGTACACAACTCTGTTGTACCTAGGCCATCGATCCACTAATTTTTAAATCTTATAGGAATTTGAGTAAACGGTTGGTAATGCTTTCAAATATTTTATGATGAATACCTTATTAGTGCCCCACTACGATGCAATTCATTTTATCAACAAATTGTTACATAAACAATTTAAAAAAAAATATTACAAGCAAAAAAAAGGCCAAGGTACAACAAGTTCTCCTATATAAAATGATTATTAAATAATCAATAATTATAACATCATCAATTTTAATCAAGATGTGTAATTCATTTTACCCGTTATAATTTTTCATATTTCATACAAGTACCGACATAATTGAACATTATTTGTTCGAGGCTTATCTGAATAGGAATGCTCGATTTAATAAGGTTTGCATCCACATCACTGTTCTCATTAAATTGTTAGAACTGTGCAAGTCTTTAAATTGAAAATTAAATGAGCCGTTTATTTTGAAAGTGGTCCTAGTCCATTTTTATCTTTTTTCAAGTTAACTGTGGTGACATTTATAATTTATACTGAACTGTCAAAAAAATAAATCGGCATTGAAATATATTTAATACATTCGAAAATTTTGTAACACCTACATTTTCATAATAATATAAATACTGAAAATCTTAATTTTGAAAGTGACCCAAGTCCACTTTTTATTGATAATGTCAAAAAGTGCGGCCCAAAATCTTGAAAGCAGTGGTAATTTAAAATACATTATAATATTGAATTAAATTTTAAAGAATAATATTTAATTAAAGAAATTAGAGTATTTCCATTGTAACGGGTGCGACAATGACACTTTGATTATTAAAGATCTTTATATGTCTGACACAAAATTATCGAAAATTATTCGTGAACAAAAAATGTATACAAAATTAGATATTTGATTAAAAAAAAATCTTTTTAAAATCTATTGTTAAAATTATTATACATTGCTCTGAATCGCGTAACCGGTGGGACATTAGAAAATGGACAAATGCGGTGCTGTTGATTTTGAATGTTGATCATGTAATATTTTGGATAAAAGTACCCAGTAATAATTTTTTAAATAAGACTTTGGTAAATTCGAAACAATCTCGTGGTGTGTTAAGAATAGTTTCCCGAACATTAACTGAATACCACAATGTTCTCTTAACAACCGCACCAATGCCATCGACAGCGCCTTTTCCATGACTAGTAGGGAAAAATGACCAAGTACCTAATACCCACCCCCAAATCTTCTGTATGGCAAATATTGTGTATGGCATACACAAATTGTACAAGTTGTAGCGATTTTCGAACTAGAGTTACACTAGAGTTTCTGTCAATCGGGGGTCAAGAATCATGGAAATACCCATTATTAAACTCATGGGAAGGGATAAAATCACAAGATTTCTTGATTCTGAAAGTGAAGAAGAATTAACATCATACAACAAATATAGAAAAAGAAAGACAATTTTAGAACTTCATTCTTCAACAGAGGAAGAGGAACTAATTGAGAATGAGAATTTACAAAACAACAGCTTTAGAGAAGGATTCAGAGAAAACAGAAGAGATACTTATAATCAGAAACTTCGTAAAATTAAACGAAATTTGGGGAAAAGATATGATACACAAATGAGAAAAATTATACCTGCCATAGTTTTTCAAAATAAAGATTGTCAATGTCGAAAAGACTGCTTTTAAAATATATACCTCAGGAACACCATAACTACTTTAAATCCCTTCAGCATACTGAGAATGTTAACGAATAACTTGTTATTAAATTTAATTTTTTTCTTCTAAAAATATAAAGTAAATTAAATGTTTTTTTTAATTTTTTAAGCTATATGTAACAGATTTAAGCTCTTTCACATTTTATAATAAAACAAATTTTTATTTTGAAAGTGACCTAAGTCTTTTCAAAGTAAGCAAGGACATATTATACACTTAATAATAGCGATTTTTTAATAGGAATTATAAAATTAACTCCCTTAAATACGATTTAGCAATGCGAGTCAACCATATAGGGGAAACAGTATAGTTATTGGCCAGTTAAGCGACCTTAATATTGAAAATATCGAGTAAAAATAAATATAACAGTTAGAAATGAATAAAAGTTATGCCATATGGTTTTATATGAATGTATTTATTAGTTGAGACACCTTACATACACTTTTGTTAAACATTTTAGAAATAAAATTAACATAAAAATATAAAACATAAAGTTATAGTAATTGGCCATATTATTGCAGTTATTGACCAAATCAAAGAATAAAATATAAAATAAAACTTGAACAAAAACTTGAAATTCTATAATCACTAAAACATGTCTTCATGATAATGTTCATCTTTAGAAGGTCCAGAATCATCATTTAATGATAAACAGTTATGGCATATAAAGTCAGAAAGCCCATCGTTTGTCCCTCCGGCAAAATATCACACATCGGAAAAGAACCAATCCACCTAGCAAAATTTTGTTGAAACTTTTTGACAGATAATAAAAGTGTTGCCATTGATGTTGTTTTAAATCTACCATTTATCTAGGGTGTTGCTAGTTTTTTAACATCAAAGTTGAAATGGCCAATAACTGTATAGGGGCGAATAACTATACCGTTTCCCCTACCTTACGTATATTTTTAATTTTGTAAAAAGACAAAACCTTAAATATTTCAAATTAAAGATAAATGGACTTAGGCCACTTCCAAAATAAACGGCTCAAATAATGTTTGATATGTGTGTGCTTGCAAATTATTATTGAGATCGCAGTAGTGTCACTTTTTGCAGCACATTGCTTGTCTATGCTCTGTAACTTATAATAAGTAGGGTAAACCAGAAAGTAATTTACCAGCGACAGCGATTGTCCACTTTAAGAAAATATTACTTTGTGTTACTTCCTATCGTCGTCTGACGTTTAGTAATATTGCAACAAAGGTATTGTAATATTCCCAACCTGGGTTGGGATAAGTTGTGTCGTAAAATTACCATGGAAATTTTTTAATAATTTTCTAAATCAGATACAGCAAACATGTTTTGTACAATTCCAATAGGTACCCGATTTATCGTTAAAAAATTAAACATTAACAAAATAAATTGAGAAGTTCTGTGCTGTTTTTAGCAAATAAAATTTTTAACATTTATAGGAGTTGCACAAAAACACTCAAATTGAATTAACTAAAACTCATGACAAGCGAAAACGGCCTCCACTTACCTCTATCAATTAATATTTATTAGTTCTACTTGTCCCACGCCCGTTGAATTATTTGCAAAAAGTGTTTGGTGCATTTATTTATTCAAAAAGTACCTCTGTAGTGGCGTTCCAACTGCGAAAAGCTCTCCAAATGAAAATAACCGTCGTTACGTTTGTTTCTTTTTCTAGTTTTAATAATTGATTACCAGAACTAGTTTGCAATTTTAAAAGGTTATTTACTCTTTCATTTTAATTAAACTTTTTAAATTTGCGGTGTTTGCGGACTTGCAATCGCAAGTACGTTTTAGAAAAACATTAATTACAAAAGGGGTGCTTAATTTGCTTACTTATTTTCTCCATAATTGTATTTTTTTTTTGCTTGACTTGGCGATCCACAATTTTAAAGGTCACAATATATTTAAAGGACTTTAAAAAAGGCGCAGCAAAAGGAATGCGCACAATAAGCCGTTGATCAAAACCACGAAATTTTAAAACTCTATATATGATACAGTGGAACCTCGATAAGTCGAATCTTAAGAGAGACAACAATATCAATATACAGTAAAACCTCTGTAACACGACCAGGGTCGGTTCTTGTTCAAATTGGCCGATTTAGAGAGAAAGACAACGATAAACATTAAAAATTTAATAACGAATACTATATTAGATTAAATGCAGTTATTATTTATCAGAATCATATTGTTATCAAATCAAAGTTATTATAAATATAGTACTATTATTTAGGAAGTAAGTTAATTATTGTGAATCACGCTTAAAATAGAGTGTGCACATTCGAGCTCAAAGTGGCACATTCCGATCTCGGAAAATGAAGCGCGCCGCTCCGCGTCGCGCTTCATTTGCTTCCCTCGCTCGGAAATGTGCCACTTTTCGCTCGAACGCGCACATCTTCGTATTTATTACATTAGTATAATTTACCGTACGCTACTTCAAATCAACAATATTAATTTAATTTAGTAAATAACGATATTATATTGGAAAAATATATTTACCATAGCAAATGAAGGGAAGGGAGCGAAAAGATACAAAAATCTTGTCAGTACGAGTGAGAGGGACCGATTAAAGTTATTCAATTATATTATTCGTCTAATTTATTGGCCTAAAATATTGTGAGTCATGCTTAAAACCGAGTGTGCAAATTCCAGCTCAAAGTGGCTCATTCCGATCTCGTAAATGTGCCACTTTTCGCTCAAATGTGCACATCCCCTTACTTATTAGGTTTGTCTACTTTATCCTTAGCTCTTTCAAGTCAAATAATTATGATATAATTTGGTAAATATCGATTTTATGTTCGAAAAATATATTTACCATAGCCATGAGTGGAAGGGAGCAAAAAGATATGACAATATCGGCAGTGCGAGTGAGAAAATTATACTACTGTTTTTTCTTCTAATTTATCGATTTTTTTACTTTACAGGCTAAGAAAGAATTAAAATATCAATCAAGCTTAGAATCATAAATAAAGCAGATAAAGGCCCGCTTTTACAGTTATTATCTATACCAGGGGTGAGCAACCTTTTTAGTCAACGGGCCAATTTAAAATTAAATTTTTTTTGGTGGGCCGCACATAAAGTAACAGTTATTAATAATTTACAAAACTTTATTTATAATAAACATTAGAATAAAAAAATATAAATTTAAAAAGAATGAATTTAATTTTAGAAATGCTTGGCGGGCCGCATAAACATTTTTCACGGGCCGCAAGCGGCCCGCGGGCCGCGTGTTGCTCATCCCTGATCTGTACAAAACTTTCCAGGTTTAAGAAAGTTTGAAAAGTTGCGTTCTCGCAATTCGCGTTCGCGGTCGAGATAGAGAGTGGTCGTCTTAGAGAAAAATTTATAACAAGAATTCAATTACGGTATAATATTATCCGTTCTGAAACATACTGCCCGTTTTTAGCGGTGGTCTTCTTATAGAGATGGTCGACACGAGAGGTTTTACTGTATATCCAAAATGAAACAAAGGGACACCTGATAAACACGTGTTGACATTCAGTCATAAAAATCGGGGATCCATTTTTTGAACAAATTTTCGTGTTGTAGAGGTAGCAGAATGAAGCATTGATATGTTCGAAATACAGAAGTCATATATATTTTTTTCGAGTTATAGAAGAAATATATGTACCGAAATACTGATTATTTCGACTTATCCAGGATTGAGATTTCGAGATATAGAGGTATTGAAGCTCGAAGGGCATGAAACAAGGGTTCCTTTCGAGTTGTAGAAGTTTTCAACTTATCGAGGTTCGCCTTATGGAGGTTCTACTGTAGTAAATAATTTTTAAATCACACGGGGAAGAAGGGGGTAAAAGAACAAAATAGTACAATATTATCGTTCTATTTATATTGCGTTACAAAATCGATTTACCGAAATTTTCAAGTTTTATTACAGAATCAAAGTTTTAAAGAATATTCTAGAATCGGTTGCTTTAAATCGTATTTATTTTATTCACGGGCAAAACTTGACCTTTCGAAATAAAATTATCGCAACTGCATTTGCGATAAGACATTTCCGGCTAATTTATTTCGAACAATTTTAATTTTTGTGGCTTCGTTCTTAGAGGCGTTTACCGCAACACATTTTTAGTATAGGGAGTTAATTTCTTGTAAACAGGCACAAAATTTATTATTCGTTCACCTGCGTTCGTTAAACGTTGTTCTGTATTCATTACATTATTAGTATTAGAAACAATTAGAAATTTTATTGTGTTTTAAAAGTTATTGCAGCACGAATAATGATTTGGTAAGATCCCTTTATTTTGATTATAGCTATATTTTTTTGAAAATTTCTCGAAACGTATGTGCTATATTCTGCATACCATATTTTAATTTGTGTTAACATTGCATTTGATTATTATGTCAAGAAGTTTAATAGAATACCTATAATTTTTATTTCAAAATGTTTATTTGGCGGATTGATTTTGGAGTTACGGTATTTTTTTCAAGTTACTAATTGAAAATCAAGAATCGATCTATTTTGTTTATATTGTGTTGGAAAATTGAACTTCCAAAAGGCCGAACTTAAATTCCATAGTTATAGTTTTAAAGAGTGTTCTAGTCTATTGCCTTTATATTTCATTTAAATGCGCCTCTTTAATTCAATTCAGGTGTAGTTATAGTCGACCAGTTGTGTTTTCGATAACTTCAGGGTCGCCGATCGAGGTATTGTTTGGTCGACTATAGAATATTCCAGAACACTTGCCGATTACTCATTTTTATATCTGCGTTCGCCAAGGCTAAATGCATGCAAATTGTGCTCGTCCGAAACTTGTTTATTTTTGCTCAATGATAGGTAATTAATTAATCGATATATTTATTATAATTTAAAAATACGATTAAATGAATAATCGAAAAAAGTACTATATTATTAGGTAATAATGCAATTCGTTTAATTCCAGAGTGTTCCTTATGGTGAATGAAGGATGGTCCCAAGAAGTAATCCCGTATTCCTGCATCGCATAGAAGCTCGGACTCTTCCCAAACGGTTTTGGCCCCCGACGGTAAGCTTCTTAATTTAATTTAGGGTCTACAAATTATACAAAATTTAATAAAAAACAATTACATAGACCTGTTTGACGAATTTATCCAACGCCAAAATGTCCCGTTTTTAAAAAACTGAAAATTAGGATACCGAATATTAATAAATCCTAACACGAATTTCATTCTTGCCTCGTTATTTAAATACGAATTAATTTCACGGCAATTTCGCAATGAAAAAAGTAAAAAATTATGAAAAATAAGCGAAGCCCAAAGGAGACATTTTGAGAGCGCAACTACGGTTCTAGAATTACTTAAATTTTTTTTAAAGTAAATTGGTCATTGTGAATCGTGCTTAAAACCGAGTGTGCACATTCGAGCTCGAAGTGGCACATTCCGATCTCGGGAAAATGAAGCGCGCCGCTCCGCGTCGCGCTTCATTTGCTTCCCTCGCTCGGAAATGTGCCACTTTTCGCTCGAATGTGCACATCTTCGTGTTAATTAGATTCGACTATATTAATAACAAATCCTTCAAATCCAGAATTTCTATTCGAAAAATGTTTTAGCTGAAAGTGCACATACTCCTTAATAATTGAATTTGCATATCTTATTCTTCTCTCTTACAAATAATATTAATAAAATCAAACTAAACTAAATGTACAACTTCTCGCTTTTCTTTTAATTAAAAATTACAATAGGGTATTTTTACCAAAAACCACATTTCTAATTTAGTACTTATAAACTAGACTAGATGAGAGATTTCATCGTAGATGAAAAAAAAAATAGTTTATTTTTTTCCGAATTTTAACTTTATTTCCCAACCTTTTTTTTAACATACCCCACTCAAGTCATTCTAAATTTTAAACGCACCCCCTATGTAACATATAAATATTTTTTTATATTTAAAAATTGAATTAATCCATAAATGAAAACTAATTACAACAGTGTATACAAAATGTGCATTAAAACTAATTTGTTTATAATTTTTACAAAAATGAAAATTACCCAAAAATATTTGGAGATATTAATTTTGACATATAAACCTTCAACAAGCCGCAAAAGATGATATAAAAATCAACTAGTTGATTTTTAGTGACCCACTACAGAAAATTTGATACATAGGGGAAGGTGGCCTAAAGCGGTTAGGTTGAGGTTCATCGATTAATATAAACCACTTCGGCTAAAAAAAAGTGTTTCTTTTTTAAATTTACGTAATACAATTATTAAACTTTAATTTTATAATAACAAATAATTACATTTTTGCTTTAATTGTAAAAATAAATTCAAAAATATAAAATGTCAGAAATTAACCGCTTTGCCCGACAGTGGGGCCTAAAGCGGGCAGGCTCTCATAAACCAATCGGATTAATCAAAACCTTTGAAAAAAATTATTTACACTTGACATGTTCTAGACAGTAACATTAGTATTAAGTTATATTAAGCATTTTCATATTATAACCGCTAATTTGTTCCAATCTTAATATTACTTCGGTTTACCATTGTTTTAAAATCTTAATTGCTTCAACGCTTTAAATCACTTATTTTTAATACCAATTTATTCCTATCAACTAGTTCCTATCAATTATAATAAAATTACTCCTTCTGGTACAAGCAAAGAGGGTACCTACCCGCTTTCCCCAAACACACATTTCTTAGTTTTGATACATTAACGTAAAACATAATGGATGGATATTAAAATATTTAGTCAAATAATAACACTAGTTTATTGTAAAAGAAAGCCCCATTATAAAAAATGGGTTAATGTGAAGGGTTTAAGTAGCAATTGAAGTTAAATTAATTTCAAACATTTTACAAAATTATTAAATTTTTTGTTTTTTCATTTTTTGACGTTATTAAGCAACTTAGGTGTCAAAAGTAGTATGACATCAATTAGGCTGGGTACTGGCAGTGTAAATAAATATATAAATTTCAGCTAATATATAACATATCCACATAAGGGCCGTTACCCGCTTTGGGCTACCTACCCGCTTTAGGTCACCCTCCCCTATACAATTTTAATTAATCAAATATGAGAATTAGTAAACATTCAAAAGTACACCTGAAAATATTTTTATCACGCTCGGTACTATTAGACGTGCGGAAGAGCACCATGATAACTTATCAAAAGGCATAAAATATCTAACCTTTTGAAACAAACAATTGATCTAATTTATTCGACTTTTAATTTTTTGAATTGAAGAATAAAATAATAATTTAGGCATATCCAATAAATACGAGGATGTGCGCATTTCTGTCAATTTTTGTCAATGCGGGGTATGTGCGCATTCGAGCGAAAAGTGGCACATTTCCGAGCGAGGGACGCAAATGAAGCGCGACGCGGAGCGGCGCGCTTCATTTTCCCGAGATCGGAATGTGCCACTTTGAGCTCGAATGTGCACACTCGGTTTTAAGCACAATTACAAAGCGTCCCGTTTTAACAGGAAAAAACTTGGTCAAATTGTTAGGTATATCTTTACAAAAAACGCAACAATTATTAATCACTAAATAAAACAGTCGATTATTATCTTAAAATCAACAAATTAAAAAAACACTGTTTAGTGCGAAATACAAAATAAAATAATAAAATATTTAGTATTTCCGAGTTTTAAGTTTCGCAACGAGTCCAAACGCGGTTGACAATCCGGATAATCGAGAATCCGTCTAACTGAGGTCTGGATAATTGAGGTTTTACTGTAATATATATTTGTTTTATTGTTTCAGTTGGAGTTCACTGCTAATTAGGCCGTCCCTTCCACCCTCAAATTACACTCGTTTTGAATCGTTTTACGGGTAGTGCGCGTTTTTGAAAATCGTAGTCTTAAAACCGTTTAATGCCCTCCCAGTATAATCAAAATGGTCCCACATAAAAATAGCTTAACCGTCCGTCTAAAAACTTGGTGCTTTTTTTGCTAAAAACATAACTTTAAAAAAATATAACGCGAGTGTTAATATCGGAATGCTTAGTTTGGGGTACTTGGCGGGTTGATAGCCTTTTCCAGCAGCCTGCAGGGGCCCCCAGCTGTAAAGGTAGGACACCAATTTTTCTTACAGAAAAGCCACTGAAATAATAACTGATAAATAGCAAAATTTAATCAAAACACTTTTAAATTACATTGTTTTATTTTTAGCGCTGATTAAACTTATTTTTCGTATGCAAAAGTAATTTAATATGGTCATTTTGTTGGGAACTCTGTTACAAAAACTACAAAAAAGTAATTCGTCCACTGAATACAAATATGTACGTCGTAAATACCTATTTCAGTGGTTTTTCTTTATTTGAAACTTTTTATTACGTTTGCGTTTTTATGGCGAAATGTGTTATCGAATCAAGTGTTATTTTTGCCTTTCGAAAAACTTTAAATTCTACTAATCTACAAGCAGAATTTAATCCTCCAGAATTCGGTAAAAGCTGACTGAATTTGGATACTATAATATTAGAAGTAGAAATGGTATTTAAACTAAAATCACTTTACAACAGATTTTTAAACGTACGGTTTTTAACTTACTATTAGTCGTTAAAAATTTAGATAGTTGAGCGCTTAGGGGTTGATTAAGTTAACTAGTTATTAAAAGTGACTTTACTAAACGATATATTGAAATAACTTCAAGAATATTTGCACAAAGTTGTTAAACTCAGAAATCTTGAAAAAAAAGCTCAATCTTTGTTTTGCGGCGATTGCTTTCTTAAAATTTTTAATATCAAAGCATTAGTTTAATATACCTAATCATAAAAAGTTTAAGGATTTTAAATCTGTAAAACTTTGGAAGCTGTCTTTACAAATAATCAAGCAGTACCAATTTTAAATACAATCTTTTGTAAAAAATATAAAGTACATAATTATAACGCAAGAGACTTAATAACCGATCACTATTTTGTCGAGTTAAAAGAAGTAAAGCTATAAAAATATTTCTATCCATTAAAATTCCTTTTTCTTTTTTTTTATTAATTAACAAGTGTTTTCAGATATAAAATTAATAAATTTACAAGTAAAAAATTAACAACAATTAGTAAAATTAATATATCAAAATAATTACTCGGTTACTTCAATTTCCGGTCAAGAGAATTAGTAGTGAATCAGTATATAATCCAGTACCGGTTTACTAAACAGTATTTTTATGAACTGACAAAGCATATTAGTTTAATTTTATTATATTTTTATAATAAAATTTATTAAATTTAAAAATAATTAAATTATTAAAATAATAATAATTAGTTTAACCTCTTGACATACAATGATGTTTGAGAAACGCTATTCATTTCTTGTGCTATTGTATATTTTGACATATTATTTGTATAGTATTTGATCGAGTACTAATTCCACACAAAAATAAACGCTACCAGTACTAGATTACGATTTTATACGGTATTAAAAAAAAATATATTTAGCTTATTTACTTAATTGTTAAAACAATTGCTTAAAAATTATAAACAAAAATGGATAATTGCACGCCTTAGATAATAAACAACTGTTAAATAAGAAAATATGTTTTACACGTATCGCTGCTGTTTAACGTTTCTTTGCTTGTAAACGAGTAAAAACAGATATGATTAACGGCGGCCGTTCATTAATTATAAAATAATTTTTCTTAAAAATTATAATATTTGATTATATAATAAATTTAACTTTAAGAATAGTAATTATTTTATGTAAAAGTTTTTGCATAATTATTTTATAAATAGAAAAATACCACAAGTGATCGGGTATTGGTTTTCTTACTTTACATCATTTTTTTATATGAAATAGAATTTGTTTAATATATCTAACTTGTTTTAAAATTTACACATGATAAGATACATATTTTTTAAAATAAGGTTCATAAGAAATGATCAGTCTTTATATTCAATTATATAAAATTCTTTATAACGTATGGTTACTAATTTCAAAATGATTGTATTACTTTATATCATCATTAAAAAAGTTTATTTAGTTTAAAAAAAATTTCTATATTGTTCTGTTAAAATTGTTACAGTTTGCACTTTAAAATAACTGAAATACAAGGTATCAGACGAATAGGTACTGAAAATTCATCGGGTGATACCTAACACCAAACAAAACAATAAAATCTAAAAAATTTCGTAAAAATGCATTTTTATTCTTCATTAAATGGCAACATGGCATTGTCTGCATATAATTTTAAAAGAGAGTGAGGTTATTTAATACGTGCTTCATTGCTAATTTGGGTATTTGACATGAAATTTTAATGGTTTTTTTGATTTATAGAAAACAAAATTTACATATGGCTTTAATTACATTATTATAACAGCCATGAGCAAACATTTACAAAATATTCTAAATAATAAGGTATTTATTACACATTTCTAAATTAAAGTTTACGATGTCATAACTTAAAAGTATTACACCTAAGGCACTTGGCTTAGGATATGTTTTGGTTCAGTTTAGAGTCATTTACAAGTGGGTTAACTTTTACTACCTATTCGTCTGACACCCAGTATACCATCAAATTACAATTAAAAAATAATCATAACTAAATTAAATATCTACAAAAGTAATTCTTCTTCATTCTTTCATGTCTTGAAATGTTAGATATTAAGCAGTTAGCAAACAAAAATTATTTCAATAGA
Source organism: Sinopyrophorus schimmeli (assembly GCA_036325965.1). Classification (NCBI taxonomy): domain Eukaryota; kingdom Metazoa; phylum Arthropoda; class Insecta; order Coleoptera; family Elateridae; genus Sinopyrophorus; species Sinopyrophorus schimmeli. The sequence goes on from JARFIZ010000393.1 coordinate 12,004,266, forward strand.
ATTAACCAATCATATTGAAAATAACCTATCTTATTTTATTTTCTATAAGTGATTATTCATTTTCTAGTGCTGGGTTCTGTCTTAAATAGTCCAAGATTTTTTCTCTTTCGCTGAAGTTAGTATTAATAGTACTTCTCCTGGCAATTTAAATAAAATGCAAGTCATCCACAAAATTCGTAAAATATTTTAATGACACAATAACAACAGGAACATCACCCTATCAATACTTGTCCTCCTTTAATCGCATAAACATAAAATGTAAAATGGTAAACGCCAAATACATCTGTTACAGATAATTGTACAATTCTGCAAATATTAATCAATCATCACAGTCGATCAAACATAAATATCTGTACACCAATTGAATAATACTTAAAATGGGACAAAGCAAATTAACGAAATTTCCTGATGCCATCATAAAATGCAGGCTTTGTTATTTCTCTTTATGTTTAGCGCTAATCGTTATTTTAGAGGTATAAATCAATCACTTCTGTTGTCTTTTACTGACGACTGTTCACACAATTGTAGTAATTTATAGCAGACTAAAATTTTGATCACGGTCGGTATTTCTGCGCTTTCCTCACGTTTGTTTCGAGTTTGCTTTACAGCTTTGGCAAACTTCTACAATTTACGGTTATTAAAGGGATTTTTAGATATTATTTCTTATATGAAAGATATCTTAGCTCTGATAGCGTACATTTCGAAATTTATTTATTGCTTGTTTAGATGTTTACAGTGTAAATATAGTGTGCGAAAAATATACATTTTAAACACGTGTACAAACAAATTTACATACACTTCTTTTTAATTTTAATAAAACTTTATTTATTTTGTGAGAGACTTGGTATCAAAGAGAGAACTTGTTTATTAACGATATACAGTAGAACCCCGGTGCACGAGCAACCTCCTTCCGTGTACTAGGTGGGGTATAACTAACGTAAATATTTTTTTGTTAAAACTACACGTTTGTTAATCGAGCTTAAAACCGAGTGTGCACATTCGAGCTCAAAGTGGCACATTTCGATCTCGGGAAAATGAAGCGCGCCGCTCCGCGTCGCGCTTCATTTGCCTCCCTCGCTCGGCAATGTGCCACTTTTCGCTCGAATGCGCACATCTTCGTGTTTATTATATTAGTGTAATTTACGGTGCGCTCCTTCAAATCAAAAATTTTAATTTAATTTAGTAAATATCGATTTTATATTCGAAAAATGTATTTACCATAGCAATGAGTGGAAGGGAGCGAGAAGATACGACAATCTTGTCAATGGAAGTGAGAGGGAACGATTAAAATTATTCAATTAATTTTTTGTATAATTTAGTGGTCTAAAATTTAGACCAATAAGTTGCAATAATTTAAACTCTGAATTATTGCGACTCGTTCAGAAATTGCCTTGAAATTAATTTGTATTTCAATACGCAGGCAAGAATGAAATTCTTGTTAGGTTTTCTTAATATTCGGTATCGTAATTGGCACGTGTCATTGGAGTTTATTACTCAAGAAATGATTCAATATTTTATAAGTTGAAGAAAAAGTTAAGTTTTTCTATTTTTATTAATAAAAGTCTATTCTAATGCATAAGAGTCAGATCACATCAAGTGGGCCCCCCATGTACCACATGATCATGAAAATTAAATTAATGCATTTTTTTATTAAGTAGTCACTACTAAAAATTAATCCCCAAAACAGTTTTTCGAAATTTTTATTTTAACGACAATTTTTTTAACAATGAAAATTTCTTGTACTTTTAATTAAAAAATCGATTGCATATCAACCGTGAAAGATAAATTGATGAAATTTTCAGAATTTATTGTTGAATGTCTATATTTTGTTAAAATGGTACAAAATCAAAATTATTTATTTATTATCCTATTGTTTATTACTTTTTAAATAAACAAATGAAAATTTCAATGACTTCTTGGTCGAAAAATAAAAAGTTTTTTCACTGATTTTATGCGTTATATATTTAAGTTTAAGATGCAAAAAAAAAATTTCACTGCTCACGATTAATTTAAACAATATAAATTTATTTATGACCGCGCGCCGGGCGCTCTCAGTGTAGCGTGCTGCCGAGTACCTCTGAATTTATTCTAACTCCGGTCGGTCGCAACTAAAAATAACAATAAAAGATATTCATTATTTAATAAATTTTATTTCTTTTAAGTATAATTTAGTAAACAATAAAATAACGTAATTTTTTATTAATTAACTAAACCAGAGAAAAACTAACATAAAACATAAAATCAGTGAAAAAACTTTTTATTTTTCGACCAAGAAGTCATTGAAATTTTCATTTGTTTATTTAAAAATTAATTATCAATAGGATAATAAATAAATAATTTTGAGTTTTAGTATTTTAACAACATATAGACATTCAACAATAAATCCTGAAAATTTCATCAATTTATCTTTCACGGTTGATATGTAATCGATTTTTTAATTAAATGTACTCGAAAAACTGTTTTGGGGATTAATTTTTAGTAGTGAATACTTAATAAAAAAATGCTTTAATTTAATTTTCATGATCAAGTGATAAATGGGGGGTCCACTTGATGTGATCTGACTCATAAATAAATATGTGTTTTACTTAAACCTATTCATTATTGGTTATTAAATTATATTTCTTATCAGTGAACTGTCATAAAGTACAATTTTGTGGATTTTATTTTATTTTCGTGGTGTGGCAAACCCCACATAGTATGGCATGCGACATTTAGTCACCTAGTATGCGGAGGGTTAATCAAAGTCGAATTATTTCGTCGACATTCGACTGGTAGCTCCTTACAAAGATAAAATAGTTTATTAGAGCGCGCAAAATACTTGCCGGCAATCGTTTCCAGTAAAATCATAAGGATATTAAAACAATTCTAGGAAAGTAGGGGATACAATTATGTTATAAATACGGGAAAAGATTAGTCGATATCAGTACGCAGCACACACAAACTTCGAATAAAGTAGCTTTCCGAGTTTTCTTATACAATAAGCACCAAACCACAAGTCGTTTGAGAACTTTATATTTTATATGGGAAATTGGCGGCGTCAAACTGCAGTATTTACTACTCGCAGTTAGTTCTTTTTCTTTCTCCGCGATCGAAAGACTTTAAACTTTGTATTATGAAAATATGAAAAACAACTATAAATTTAACATTTTAAAATGGAGTAAAATCTCTAGTTTCGGCTAAGCGGTCATCTCTAAAGACGGTCAGTTTTCAAATTTACAAACCAATTCACTTGAATAGTGGCCACCTCCTTATAGCGGTCACCTCCTTATAACGGTTACTCTTAATGTCAATTTTTGTGGCGGCTATTTAAATGTTTCATTGTATAACACTAATTAAAGTAACTATTTTGACTTATTTTTTAGATTGAAGTAGAATTAAAATTTATAAAACTAATACAAATAACTTAAGTAAGTTATTCTATGTACAATACTGTGAAGAAATAAATGGAAATTAGAAAAACGCCAATAAAAAAAATATTTAAAATATAAAAAAAACATTCTTATTATATATTGATGAGTTAACAATATCAAACATAATACATTAATAATTGAAACACATTATTTCACTATTATTGCAAAAATTAAATATAAAGTAAATATATAAAAAAGTGTTTGGAAATCTACGTTGTTCTCTTCTAAACTAGTATAAAAATTGGTAAATTTTTAAAATTTAGCAAAATTTTACCTAATGCTTAGTGCCATATCCCTTATGTTTAATTACATCCCTTAATCGCTTTAACATGGATTTTTTCCAAATTTTTTAGTAATAAAATTATATATTTTATTTCATTCTTTTTCTATAAAGGTTTTAAGGTTTACAATGCTTGTTTGATTATTATATTTTCGATTTTTTCTTCAAAATCAATCCAAAGACGCTCGATGGGGTTAAGATCTGTATTCTGAGTGCATGGGAGCAATTATATAACAACCCCATTCCAACTTTCCAAGCTTTATGCTTGAGAACATTAACTTGGTAAAATTAAAAAACTTCTTGAATGCCTAGTTTTAGGGCCGATGATTTACATTTTTTTTTCAAAATAGTCAGATAACCATATTTATTAAGTATTTCGTTTATAAAAACTAAATTACCAACCTCATTGTAATTCAAAGAACCCCACACCATAACGTTCTTAGCACTATGCTTAACTGTTACGCTAATATTTTTTAAATTTAGGGCAGAATTTTCATTTTTTTTTACTTTTTTGCGTCGTATATTATTTTGTATACATAAAACTTACTTTTGTCTATAAAAATTACTTTTTTCCAAAATTTATATATCTTTATTTATGTATTTTTTTAGCAAATTGAATCCTCTTGTTTCTACAAACTTTAGTTAGTAGTGACTTGCTTCTTGCAACACATGAATTATAATTATTAAAAATTAATTTTTTCTTATTAACGAAGAATATACTGCCTTGCCATTAAATTGTTTTAATTTTGAAACAAAATCAGTGGTTGTTAATCTGCGAATTTGCCCTATTTCCTAAGTAAGAATTTTTCGTCAGTTGTTATTAATATCTTAGGGCCCCCACAACGTGGTTTATCTTCAATATTACTCTCTTTGAAGTAATGACAACTTATAAGCATGCACTCTACTTTATTTTAATTAAAACATATCTGCTATTGAAGAAAAGGTTTTTTCTTTTTCTCTATAAAAAATTACAAGAGATCTAATAATAATGTCGGTATTAATCATTTTATTTTTTTTAACACAGTTTGAAAAAATATTTCTCGTAGCTTTAATTACAAAAACAATCTACCTTACCCTAACAGCCCATAAGGTATTTTTGAAATAATAATATTGGATTTTTATCGTAGCTTCCACATTTTTAACTAAATGGTTATTGTGATTTCCAAGAACTTTTTCACAGCCTGTTTTAATGTGTTTGTGTTCCAGATTTTATTTGCGTCAAGATTTTTAGTTATATTTTATTAAATATTATTAAATTATTAAATATTATTAAATATTTATTAAATAAATAAATCGTGTAAACGAATATTTCATCTAACATAATAAAAAAAAATTTACTACTATAAACACACTTTATGTACTATTTTGCCGATTTTATTGTTCTACGAAGCATTTTTAAATACTTTTTCACAGTATTGTATATTGATTTACTCATTCAGTTTGTATCAGAAAAACATTAGTTTCTAAATATTTGAGTATGAAGTTAAAGATATCTCAATTATATCTTAACTCCTTAAAGGAATAAGACAAAAACACTATAAGGTAGTTAAAAAGCAATTGCAGTTGCATTGACGCGAAACTTCCCTGCAATTAGAAGTTAACGTTAGCGAACACTAAACACTAATTTATTATTGTTGGCAATTATTTACTAAACCAATTTTCAATTAAAAACATAATTATTTATAGCGTCTAACTAAATTGCAATCAGAGAACTTGTCGCATTTACGATAATTATTCACTTGATTTCCAATGTTTTCTCGCTATAATGAAGCATGTAAACGCTTTAATTAAAAATCGATCGAGTTTGGTCAAGCTAGTAATGGGCCAACAAAGCCTATAATTGAGAAGCACATGGAGGTACCAGTATTAAGTGAGGAGTTTGATCTATGAATCTCTAACTTCTGTTTTTGATGTTCCATCCCCAAACGAGTGTCAATTAAAATGCGTTTGAAAGGTTTTTAGCTGGCACATAAAACCAAAGATAGAGGAAACGCGAACCCCTTTTTTAACACATCCTCTGACGATACGGCGTAACATAATATGCAAGTAAATTAACGCTTGAAAGTATTTTATAGTCGTCGCCGAAGCTTAACGTGTGTCCAAAACTTTTAAATTTCGCCCTCATCCAGTTCTGGATTATGCGTAATGGAATCCTAAATTAATATGTTTTATTAACCCGCAGAAAGTAATTTAAAAGTTTATTTAATGAAATTATATGGAGGTACACCTTTTTGCAAATTTGTTATTATTAATAGTTATATAGAAGTTATTATTTTTTAAATAACTTTATTTCATTATTCTAAATCAGGGGTTCCCAAAGTGCGATATATTGTATTTTTATTAACCTTCAGAGTACTAGGTGGGGTATAACTAACGTGAACAATTTTTTTTGTTAAAACGGGACATTTGGTAATCGAGCTTAAAATCAAGTGTGCACATTCGAGCTCAAAGTGGCACATTCCGATCTCGGGAAAATGAAGCGCGCCGCTCCGCGTCGCGCTTCATTTGCTTCCCTCGCTCGGAAATGTGCCACTTTTCGCTCGAATGCGCACATCCTCGTGTTTATTACATTAGTATAATTTACGGTGCGCTCCTTCAAACCAAAAATTTTAATATAATTTAGTAAATATCGATATTACATTGGAAAACTATATTTACCATAGCAAATGAGTGGAAGGGAGCGAAAAGATACAAAAATCTTGTGAATGCGAGTGAGAGGGACCGATTAAAATTATTCAATTATATTATTCGTCTAATTTATTGGCTTAAAATGTTGTGAATCATGCTTAAAACCGAGTGTGCCCATTCGAGCTCAAAGTGGCACATTCCGATCTCGGGAAAATGAAGCGCGCCGCTCCGCGTCGCGCTTCATTTGCTTCCCTCGCTCGGAAATGTGCCACTTTTCGCTCGAATGCGCACATCCTCGTGTTTATTACATTAGTACAATTTACGGTGCGCTCCTTCAAATCAAAAATTTTAATTCAATTTAGTAAATATCGATTTTATATTCGAAAAACGTATTTACCATACCAATGAGTAGAAGGGAGCGAGAAGATACGATAATTTTGTCAATGCAAGTGAGAGGGAACGATTAAAACTATTCAATTTATTTTTCGTGTAATTTTTTGGTCTAAATTATTGCAAACCATTAAAAAATTGCCATGAAATTAATTTGTATTTCAATAAGGAGGCTAGAATGAAATTCTTGTTAGGTTTTTTTAATATTCGGTATCGCAATTGACACGTGTCATTGGAATTTAGTACTCAAGAAAAAACTAAATAATTTATAAGTTGAAGAAAAAGTTAAGTTTTCGTATTTTTAGTAATAAAAGTCTAGTCTAATGCATATATAAATATTAGGGTGTCCGTTATTTCCCAAAATGATTTTTTTTCTGCTACCGCCCCATAAATTTTTGTTTTTTTCCCTAAAAAAAATATCCATCCCAAAAAAAACCGTGCCGAAAGCATGTTACATTTCCTATTTAAATACCATGGGAATTTCGGACTTTATGCATTTAATTTTTTCTTTGAAACAAATAATAATACGGCACTGACTATTGGGCGCTCTACAAAAAAGGTCTCTTATGATTTTTTGATAATTTCACTCCTTCGAAAGTTATTCAAGATTAAAGTCGGGTTCATGGTTAATTTTATAATTTTTATGATTCTCTTTACTTTCAAGAACCATTTGTGGTACTTGAATGCTGAAACTGCTGCTTTGGCTTTTTTTGATCCGAATGTGTCATCTCCCATAGAACGTAAAACGATTAAAGCATTAAAAACTAATGAAGATTTAGATTTCGATTGCCTTAAACCAGGGTCGGCAACCTGTGGCTCCGGAGCCGCATGCGGCTCTTTAGAAAAGTTTGTGGCTCCTGAATATTAAATATTTCTGTATAAAACCATCTCAAAATTTAGATGCAATCTTTTTAGCGGCTCTTCCATGTTTTTATTTTTTTTATTCAATATAGATTTGGCTCTTTGTCACTGAAATAAATCTTTATTTAATATTATTTACAATGTATTGTTTACGTTATTGTAGCTATTACGCTTTTTTAATTGTTATAGATTAGTGGAATGATTTTATTAAAAAGAATCGTAGCAAAACTTGAAAACTGTGATATTCACTATGGACAAAACTTTAATTTTAAATAACTTTCGAAGGAGTGAAATTATGAAAAAATCATAAGAGACCTTTTTTGTAGAGCGTTTAATTATCTATAAAATATGTCTTGGTCATTGCCGTATTGTTATTTGTTTCAGAAAAAAAAAATTAAATGCAAAAAGTCTGAAATTCCCATGTTAAGAGTTTTTTTTGGGATGGATATTTTTTTTAAGGAAAAAACCATAAATTTATGGGGCGGCAGCAAAAAAATACAACTTGGGATATAACGGACACCCTAATAAATATGTGTTCTATTTAAACCTATTAATTATTGGTTATTAAAATATATTTCTTATCATTTAACTGTCATAAAGTGCAATTTTGTGAACTTTATTTCATTTTATTTTCGGGGTATGGCAAACCCCACCTAGTATGACAAAGGTTAAAAAATAAATAAGTAAATAGTAAAATAAAAAATAAATATTTATGGTTATTGTTTTGATTTTATTCCGTTTTTTTTTGGCCCGCCAAAAATTCGGTAATATTAAATTGGCTCGCCTAAAAAAAACTTTTGGAACCTCTATTCTAAATCCTAGAGAGTTATCAACTATATGCTGGGTGATTTTTTAAGATTGAGGTCTTTTCGTATTTGGCGCCATACCAATTTATTTTGATGTTGATAATACTGGATGAGTTCTGTTGAACAGGAGTTTCCAGTACCGTTTAGAATACGATTGGTCAATATCATATTAATAATTTTAAAAAACCTGTTTTAGGTCACTTACTGTTTCACACAAAATGTAACAAGTACTTAGTAAAATTAAAAAAAATATAATAACTACGGAAATCAAAACAACAAAACTCAAAACCCCCCTTAGAAACATTTGTCACCAAAAATTGTCAGATGAAAATTATTTAATCACATCCACACTATAAAATACGCTAAAAACGGTAATAACGGCACCAAATTTAAAACGTTCTTAATCTTAAACAATCCCGCTATACACTATATTCGCTTTACAAATAAATTCAAAGTCAAAAGGCAGTAAAATCAAGAATTTAGTAAATTGCAGAAATATGCAGAAAAAATTCAAAAGTTGTGTCGGGCTTCATTTGCTTCCCTTGCTTGGAAATGCAAATACCTGTACCTACATAAGTGTGTTCAATTCTGTTTAATTTATAGTTTTTTAATTTTTACGCTGAAACCCTAAATATTAGTTGAATAATGGTACTCCAGATTGCTCCCTTAAAAGCCCTTTACCTACCAATTAAAGACCCGTCCAAATCTGTTGAGCCGTTTCAGAGATTAGTTCGGACAATCAAAACGGCAGATAGACAGACAGCCAGACAAAAACTTTAAAATAGCGTGTGCGTTTTGGTAACGTGCAAATATCCATATGAAAAAAAGTCTCTATTTTGAAATAATACACAGACACATCAATTTTTTATTTATATGTTCCTATAGATTTAGAAAAATAAAAAATGTTTTTTGAACGTTTGACCTTATATATTTCTGTGATGCGAATAAAAAACAAGAACGACTTTGTAAGGATTATTTCAAATTATTAAAAAAAGAAATTAAACTCTAAAATTTTTTCCTAACTTGACGTTATTTCTCGTTTAAAGTGACTGATTGTGAGTTAGATATGTATAGCAAACAGTGCCGTTCTCGGTCTCATCAAAATTTACTTTTAAGCGACAAATTTGTTAAAAGTTTGGCTAAAATGAGAAGCCCGCAGTATTTATTGTTTTCAACGGAGCCCTAGTAGGAAGAGGTGAGAAAGAGCAATGTTTGCTTTAGAATTATTTTATCCGCTTTAAAGAAGTACGAAAATCAAAATTTAGGTATAAGTACTTACTTTAAAATTCAAATTAATTCGCAATGTAAACACAAAGGGAAATACTTTTACAATTCAGATTTTGTTTAGAATTCCTAAAAAAATACAGTTAAAATGATTATTATTCGTTTTTAAATGAAAATTCAAATAAAGGAGCAAAAAAAAGATAAAATTTTTAAATGAATATTTACTAAATCACTTTTGCGATTTCTCTACAAAAATTTAATTTAATAAATACATAGAAGAAAAGACCAAAAAGATTTCTTATAATTATTCATACGATATGTCTGACCCGATTTTAAAACTTCACTTAAATTTTGGTATCTATTCACAAATGTTTAATTGAATGAATTTATTTTGAAAAATTGCTAGTTGTTAAATTTCTACAATTTAAAAATAGCGTCGTTTCAACGTTCATTTTAAAAACACCTTTTTGTTAAATCCATCTTTTGATTAAGAAGATCTCTGATTCAATACTCAATGTTTAATAATATACAGAATTTTCGATTTTAAGCAGAATAGTAATTGTTTTTCTGCATTACGATGTTATTTCCAATGCCCATTTTTAGTTTAAGTTTGATTTCCTTACATATGGTAAGAGACCCAAAACTCGATCGGGACCCAATGCCCCATCACTTGCAGTATTTTTCGTATTTATAAAATAATTATGTGAAAACTGCTACATACAAAAATTAATAAACTATTCATGAAGTTGAATTTATTATACAGGGTGTCAGGCTAATAGGTACTAAAACTTAACCGTGTGATACCTGACACTGATCTAAACACTAAAAGCTGATATACAGTGTGTCTTAAATCTAAAGAATTTTGAAAAAATGTATTTTAACTTTTCAGTAAATAGCAACACAGCATCGTCCCCTATGCTATTGAAATAGAATGAGATTATTTAGTGCAAACGTCATTGCTAATTGGCATGTTTGATGTGTGATTTCTATGCTTTCTTTGTCGGTTTATAAAATACGATTAAGTAATCGGGACAAGGTTATATACTGATCTACTACTAATTCCTTAAATTTAGTGTGATCGGCAATTGGGGTAACCAAGTAATTATTTTGAAATATTACTTTTACTAATTGCCGTTGATTTATTACTTGGAATTTTATTAATTTTATATCTAAAAACCATTGTTAATTAATAAAAAGAAAAATAAATTTTAATAGATAGATATATTTTTATAGTTTTTTTTTCGTCTAATACAACAAAATAGTGATGGAGCATTGGGTCTCTTACCTTACTAAATCTTTATTTGTAAATCTATTCACATTAACTAATCGAAATTTAGAAAATAATACACAACAGAAAGTTAGAAACTTGATCACAAGTTCTTCGATCGATTTTTCAAGTAGCTTATTTTTTGGTAACTGTCCCTCAACTTTTAGTCTTCCATCTGAACGGGCATGTTTTTTGAGCACATCAAAAACAATTTCTTACCGTATCGATCAATATCCTTCGCCTCTTTTTAAACAGTTTTCTTCAAAATTTCATTTGAACAATTCCGTGATATGTTTCGTAACAAGGCAAATACTTGCTACTTGTTTTAGTTTTGCGTTAATTTACAACTAATGAAGAACTATTTTAATTATGGTTCTCTTTCGTAGATAAATTTCTTCCTAAGCGAGATTTTTAAAATTAAGCTGAAACTTACCAACTAAAGTATCCTGTTAATATTCATTAGAGTCCAGAATTTTTGAAGTAGTGCAACTATTATAAAAACTGCAACTTTTCATATTTAAAGTTTATATCTGATATATTATATGCACACAGGGAAATAACTTCAAAGTAAATTATTTAAAAAACTTTGAAAATGCTTTTAACGTTTTAGAGCAACATTAATTTGCGATAATAAAGACGTACTTTTTTTAAGTATTAAGTAATATACAAATAAAATAATTTACTGTTATCAATATTTTCTAAATAACACTAAAGTAATTTTTATAACTAATTTACATAAAAAAACCGGTGCGCTTACTTATGTCATCGAAAACAAAGCAAAATATGCAAAAATTAATGTAAACAAATTCAATAAATACGAAGATGTGCGCATTCGAGCGAAAAGTGGCACATTTCCGAGCGAGGGAAGCAAATGAAGCGCGACGCGGAGCGGCGCGCTTCATTTTCCCGAGATCGGAATGTGCCACTTTGAGCTCGAATGTGCACACTCGGTTTTAAGCACGATTCACAATAACTTAGACCGATAAATTAGACGAAAAAGCAGTAGTATAATTTTAATCTTTTTTCACTCGCACTGACGAGATTGTCATATCTTTTGCTCCTTCCACTCATTGCTCTGGTAAATATATTTTGGAACATAAAATCGATATTTACCAAACTAAATTATATTTTTTTGATTTGAAAGAGCTAAAGATAAAGTAGACAAACCTAATAAGTACGAGGATGTGCGCATTCGAGCGAAAAGTGGCACATTTCCGAGCGAGGGAAGCAAATGAAGCGCGACGCGGAGCGGCGCGCTTCATTTTCCCGAGATCGGAATGTGCCACTTTGAGCTCGAATGTGCACACTCGGTTTTAAGCACGATTCACAATAACTTAGACCGATAAATTAGACGAAAAAGCAGTAGTATAATTTTAATCTTTTTTCTCACTCGCACTGACGAGATTGTCATATCTTTTTGCTCCCTTCCACTCATTGCTCTGGTAAATATATTTTTGGAACATAAAATCGATATTTACCAAACTAAATTATATTTTTTTGATTTGAAAGAGCTAAAGATAAAGTAGACAAACCTAATAAGTACGAGGATGTGCGCATTCGAGCGAAAAGTGGCACATTTCCGAGCGAGGGAGGCAAATGAAGCGCGACGCGGAGCGGCGCGCTTCATTTTCCCGAGATCGGAATGTGCCACTTTGAGCTCGAATGTGCACACTCGATTTTAAGCATCATTCACAATAATTTATTTACTTTCGAAATAATTTTAATTAAAAATTACAAAACTGTATTTATACCAGAAATGTCAAATCTCTGATTTAGTGCTTTTAAACAGCTATTTTAGAAAAACAACTTCCTGAGGCGGTTAACCTCAACTGCCGACTTTTTGTTAGCTATGCGCGCGCAACTTCCGTTACCTAGAATAGGCGGCTTAGCTTAGCCTGCTAAGATTTCACTCTCTAAGCGCCAAAAGAAGTATAACTTCAAAAACAGGAAATGCTTACTAATGATTTTTTTTTCATTTTTTTTATATTAACGACCAGCAAAGAAATGCAATTTCGCGTTGTGAAAGGGCTTTGTCTACATGGGTTTCGTAGCTAATTCCACGATTTTTATGCGCATCACATAATTTCCTGTAAACACTCTTAATCATTTGAATTTAAAAATAAAATTGAATTATTATTTTTTTATCTGTAGGTTACTATATTTAAAGCCCCATGTTGCTTATTCTAAATTTCAGTGTTGTCTTATAACTCTGTATTTCTCTACGAAAAATTACGTTTGTCAGTTTTTGGTAACTGAAATAAATGTAACTTACAAGTTTCGTTGCAAGATAATTTGCAATTTAACTATTCGGTATAAAGTTTAGTACCTAATACTAATTCTAACTAATTTTGAGGCAATAAAAACTGATGTCGGTATCGTCTCTTGTGTTTCTAACGTAAATTACATACAAGTATCACATATAAACTCTGGAGATTCGAAGTGCACGTTTGCAAAACGGGATATTAATGTGTTTTAGAACTGTGGTAGCGAGATATAATATGTAATAACTAAATTCAATTGCTAGAATGGTTGATGAGTAATAATTCGTGATAATCACTCGTCACAATTAGATACAATTATTGCGATGATAAAAATTAATAATTATATGTAACTCAAACTTTGATGCGTGCTTCCAAACTCAAAAAAAAATGTCAATAAATCAATGACACATTCGGCATTATTTTTGGAGAGGCTTCGGTAATTTATCATTAGTGTAAAAATATGTACAGTCCATATGAACTATCATAAAATTAGTTCTTGTCATCAAAATTAAGTACGCTTAATGTATTAACCGTAATAATTCGTAAATCATTTAAATTACCTATTAGTTTTATTCTATTTATTATTATTATTCAAACATTAAAAACCTGTTAAAAAATTATTTCGATTAAGGGAGGTATCGAACTTCCAAATTCTTAATATTTTAACTCATAACAGAAAATTTCTAATTTTTCCTATTGAAAGTATTTTATAAAATTAAATTATTCTAATTTTTAAAAATGAAAACCCTTTTAGATTTAAGAGGTATCGAGCTCCCAAATTATTAATATCTTCTCTCATCATACAAGAATTAATAATTTTTGCTTTCCAAATTATTTTACAAAATGGAACCTTAATGAAAAAAATTCCAACTATTAATAAATCAAAAGTCTCTTAAGTTTTTGAACGTAACTTAACCAAAAAGTCTAAAGTATCCAAAAAAATAATTTTTGTTTAGAAATCTCTTAGATCAGTATTTCCCAACGTGGGCCCACGCCCCACAGGGGGGCAACTCGATTGTTCAAGAGGGCAATTGAAAAAAATGAACTTTTGAGAATGTAAATTTAACCAAATGGTGACTTTTAGTCCCTTAGTTTTTGTAATAACTTTCTTGTGATTTCTTTCTAAAGTCCATCATTTAAGGTACTAATGAATAATGAAAAATTTTGAATTATAAAAATTATGCATATGTTACACGGGGGGACATAATACATTTTTAAAAGTATAGGTGGGGCATGGCACCAAAAAGGTTGGGAGACACTGTCTTAGATTAAGGGGAGGTATCGAGCTCCCAAATTTTTAAATATCTTCTTGAAAAAAGGGGACTTACGTTATTTTTTATAAATTTACATTTTTTGTAAGGAATTGGCTATTTAGTTAATTTAGACGAATTCGGGGTGACGTCTGAAGTCCTATAGCCCTGCATTTACAATGGGTCGGAAGTAAGTGTTATGCGTAAAAGTGAATAAAACTGGTGTCATTGGATTCGCTATCAAAAACCATTGAAAAAAATATATAACAATATATGTGTTTTTTTTACTCAAACTTTTTGCAAAAAACAAAGTTTTTAAAGAGTCATTGCGAGGCGTGAAATTTAAAAGGTCAACAAATCTCTAATCTACTATCAAGAGATATTCCAAAAAATAAGTACCTACCTAGAGAATGGTATAAATCAATTTTCCATTAAAAATCCAAAAAATAAATTTTGTACATTATATGGTTTATTTACATTTTGCATAATTAAAGTTAGTTATTAAAAAATATTTACGTCTTTCAAGTGACAACTTTGCAAAAATTATTTCTGTTTTCAATAGTATTCTGATAGTTAATGAAAAGACCTCAGATATGTCACTTGCAAGATAAAAATAATTTCTTGTATATTTCCCTAAATATTTTCATAAGGCTGTATAGTAAAGGTGTACTCGAGAAATAAATATTTTCTTATTAAATAATATACGTGCTTAGAATTAGCAAGAACTGTCCTTTCGTTTGATATATAATTTGTCCAGATCGGGCTTGGATTTATTTTTCCCATAAAAGTGTCCACTTTCTTTGTCTAAGCGTTTGATCATGAAGATTAAAAAAACCACATAAGTATTTTGTTATATATTTTCTTCAATGGTTTTTAATGGCGAGTCTACTGACACCAGTTTTATTTACTTTTAGGCAAAACACTTACATCCGACCCATTGTTAGGTGCGCCTTTGAATCAAAACGAAAGGCTAGAATTTCTTTTATGAGATCCAGCTTTATAATAAGTATCAAAAGAAGTACCTAATTAAATTTTTGATGTTTTCACTGCTAAAAAAAAATTAAAATAATTAGTGATAAATTTTCTAAACTACTTTTTGTGCAAATTCCAGAGGAGTCTATCTTAATTGAAAGAAAATTGTGTTAAATTATTTTAAATTAAAACCTAAAGCCGTCTGGGATCGAATATCATAAGTAAATTTTAGAAGAGCATTTTGTAACTTGCTCCGCCCAAAAAACAGACCGCGGAGCTTTCGAATACTGCTTAGCTAAAATTTAGTAAGTTATAGCTTTAATTTAATTTACATAATGCCGGCTTAATTAAATCTTAAAATCAAAATAAGACAGATAGCTGGATAAATTTATCTACATTGATTTACTTTGAAGTTTATTTTCGCGAAAATTAGATTCGTATTCTTTTCCTTTTTGTTTAGGTAAGTTTTTATCTGTAGACTGTTATGTATTTAGTTTTATACGACAATTATTTTTGTCGTAAAATTGTTTACGGCAGACACAACGAAAAAAGTTTAATGACTTTTCGCAAATCTTATAAATACGTAAAAAGAAAAAGTTTAATCATAAATACTAAAATGTATAACAAAATCCTTTAAGGTTATAAGTTAAGCATAAGTTCGGGGACATATAAATAAGAAGATGAAGTAAAAAGCGTACGACTCATAAATATGTAGAATTCTTGAGGATAATACTATACGTGCGGTACAATCTACCGGCAGTCTTAGAAGGGTTTCTAAAATATGTGAGTACGTTTCGATACTTATTACATTCTGACAAAATACCTTTTTAAAAAATATTACTTTTTTCTCTAACAAATGCTTTAAAACGCCTTATTTATATAAACACATCGCGCCTTCGTTGTACGTATTATGCCGAATTACGAAAGGAGCAAGCAGCGGCGGTTCGTGAATTTGTGGGGGCGTGGGCTAATACTACTTAGGGGCTCAACTAATTGCCAAATTGTCAAAAAACTGTTTTCTACACTAAAGGAAAAAATAAAAGGGTCAAAAAATTTCCGAAATTTTTTGGCGATTTTTGAAAAGCTGTATTTCAGTCAAAAATGGTCGTATCTTAAATTAAAAAAAAAGTATTTTAAAGCTCCAAGATTCTAGTTTACAGATTTTTTGGTCAAAAATTTTTAGGAAGCACCGTTATCACGCAATCTTAAGCAATAGCGCGCAAGAAAAAATTTGCAAATGTTTTTCTTTTTGTTTTTGGACCATGAAATTTTTATTTAGCTAAACCATTATATGGAAGGGATAGTTCATTTATCAGCTTCAAGTTTCTTTTTTTAAAACCTCCATGCGACCATTTTTCACCGAGATACCGGACATTAAATAAAAAAAGATCCTTTTGTTTTTAATCATTGATATCTCAGTAACAAATAATTGTACGGAAAATTGCAAAACAGTTTTCGAAACTGGAATAAATGCCCCACAAGAAACTCTTACGATTTTTAGAAAAATCTTTTTTTTTCATTCTTAACTTTTTGTGTTTTAAGTGGGGTATAACTAACGTGAACAATTTTTTTTGTTAAAACGGGACGTTTGGTAATCGAGCTCAAAACCGAGTGTGCACATTCGAGCTCAAAGTGGCACATTCCGATCTCGGGAAAATGAAGCGCGCCGCTCCGCGTCGCGCTTCATTTGCCTCCCTCGCTCGGAAATGTGCCACTTTTCGCTCGAATGCGCACATCCTCGTGTTTATTACATTAGTATAATTTACGGTGGGCTCCTTCAAAACAAAAATTTTATTTTAATTTAGTAAATATTGATTTTATATTCGAAAAACGTATTTACCATAGCAATGAGTGGAACGGAGCGAGAAGATACGATAATCTTGTCGATGCAAGTGAGAGGGAACGAGTAAAATGATTCAATTAATTTTTCGTGTAATTTATTAGTCTAAATTATTGCGAATCATTAAGAAATTTCCGTGAAATTAATTTATATTTCAATAAGGAGACAAGAATGAAATTCTTGTTAGGTTTTTTAATATTTGGTTGAAGAAAAAGTAAAGTTTTAGTATTTTAATTAATAAAAGTCTATTCTAATGCATAAATAGGTATGTGTTTTACTTAAACCTATTTATTATTAGTAATTAAGGTTTTACATACGTCTAGCAGCGCCAAAAATGCGCTGAAAGAAATTTTTTTTTAGTAAGGAAAACAATAAAAATTCTTAAAAGTAAATAGTACATACACATTGTTTATTGGTATTTAAAATTTATAAAAAAATTTATTGAACTTTATTTTTACAAAAATTGCTATATAAAAATCACGTGATCTACAACACTGAGAAAAAAAGTTGCTCTATGGTCTGCATCATACTTCCAGTAAATTTTGATCGATGCAAATTAAAAAAAAAAATTGTAAAATAAAGTACTAGTTATAGTCTGTCGAGCCGGAATTTTGAGTTTTGAAAAATTATGCAATTTATGGCAGTTTAAAAAAAGTATGTTTTTTACTTCATAAATTTTACACTTTAATGATTTTTATAAAATTTTTAAATCAAAATATCAAAAATCGGGCTTGACAGACTATAGAAAAAACCATTTAAAATATTTTTAAAAAAATCGCATAAAAAAATATTAAAAACTGTATGAGTTATCATGCCGACCGTGCCGGAAAAAGTAGTTTCGAGAAAAACGCGCTTAAAGACCTGCGTGCAACAAACTTGTGGGTCGGTCACATTTTCTACTATAACTTTGGATCTAAGGGGAATTTTTGCAATCAACTTTTACAGAACCAAGCCTAAAACTATAGAGAACAACAATCTGTAAAAAAAACGATTTTTTTAAAATTCTAGACGTATGTAAAGCCTTAAAATATATTTTTTATCATTTAACTGTCATAAAGTACACTTTTGTGGATTTTATTTCATTTTATTTTCGGGGTATGGTAAACCCCACCTAGTATGGCATGTGACATTTAGTCACCTAATATGCGGAGGGCTAACATATATTTCAAAAAATGAGTAATTTATCGTTTTTTAGAAAATTGACGGCTAAGTTACATATTCATAAAATGGCTAATGTAAAGCGTGATGTCCATAGCTGAATATAGTACTTCATGAAAATATAAAATATAATGTTAAACATATGAAAAATAACTCGGTAACATAGAAATAAAAATAATTTTAGATTATTTGGCATGAAAATATTTGACCAACTACATCGTGTCCAAAAATAGTAAATGTATTTTTTGTTGTTACTATATTTTATTAATTCGCTATATCGTCTATTATTTTCAATGGCGGCTAGGGGCCTTTCGTATCCACAGGGCATTAGGCTGCGGCCCAAAAAGCCCTTAAGTAGATCCGCCCCTGGGATCAAGCTTTTAAACAATACTTCGTAATTTCCAACTAGGGTAATTTAAGAAAAAAATCTAAAATCAATATTTGTCGAACAGTTGTACTTTACTACGAAACGTGTAATTGTATTACACCAGATGTCTTTTAAACCGTATTTTTCATTCGGCGCGCACAATTTTTAAGAGGCTTGATACTTTCTTAAAATTCTTCATTTTAGCAAACAAATTTAATTTCCCAAATGGAACTAAAAGTGAAAGCTTTAAACATTTTTTATGAGCACATAATAAAACTACTTACAAAGTAGCTTTATATTTACAGAGGGTTGTAATAAAAATAGGGCGAAGCATTTCAGTGGTATTAAATATATAACTTAAGATTTAGCCTTTAATTCTCAAAGTATTCATATTTAACGTTCTTAAGTCGATAAATAAAATTTCTCTATTATGTGAGCTTTTTAAAGATTTCCAACTAGTCAGCTAAATTCTAAGTTTTTTTTTCGCGCATACTTAAATCGATTTTTCGCGAACTGATCGCAGCGAGCGAGGAAAAAGTGGGAGGCGTGGAAGTAATTGGTAGGAGCCAGTTATTATAATTAGGAAAATTTTCAAACAATTTCCGACGATATTACCGACACATTATTATAATTTTCGCTAAAAATAATGCAGAGTCCTTTTAAAGTTCTGCATCGTCAGCGTCGCTTTTAAAATTCAACTACGGTAACAAGTTGCTCTTTTATAGTCTGTTCGGTGTGCTGACAGAATCATAATAGCGCATTTCGTTTAATATAAATCTAAATAAACGAAATTAACGTATAATTTATAAAGTACTAGAGTAATTAGATGTTCGAATAAAACCCAAAGTTGCTGACATAGATTTAAAGTTATTATAATTATTCTAAATTGTCATCTTCCAAATTCAAAATGTTTAAATAAATTAGTACATATTATTGATGTGTGTTACAGTCTAAGTGTCGATTTAGTTGAAAAATAAAATTAGTAGACCAGAGAAACTTCGTCTAGTATGAGAACGAGTAACAAACATTTTAAAAACGCTCACTAATTTAAATAATTTGAAAAATAGTAAAAAGTTGAATTGTTGTTACTAATGTTTTTTTTTTGCTAATAATCTTCTGAAAATTTTAAATCAAACTATGAATTTTTTAAGGTCGCTCAAGATTTTTCTAAATTTTTTCAGTTCATTACTTTTGAAGTTGTCCAGCGACTTTTAAATATTAAGATTTTACTTTTAATTCATACTATAATGATTAAATATACGAAAAAAAAAATTATATTTTAATTAACGTATAGTTTTAATAAATATTTTATTAAAATTTTGTTGCTTTTAGTAACTAAACCTTGTTTTTTTTCTGTATTGCGTATATTGAATTTGTCAAAGATGAAGTATGCAAATAGTAGAAAAGACTGGTAAAATATATCCCATATATATACATCCGACACCTAACGGTATAAGGATTTTAGTTTAAATAATAAAAAGAACCAAAACAAATTTTGATAAATTATTTAATTGTTTACTAAAATTTAATTAATTTTTAAATTCATTAAAAAATATGAATATGGTAAAAATCACTACATAGTGTTAAAACAGAGTTATAAAAAATTATTACAGTAATTGATTTTGAATTTTTACTTTTATGTTTCAAATAAAAAAGTTTAATAACTAAAAACAATTAAAAATTAAATTGTTATTTAAACATACGTTCATTAAAATATAATAATATCAATGTTTTCTTAATGTTTTTATATCTATCTCATTGTATATTTTGAATCATATAATGTTAATTAACAATATTAACGTTTAAAAGTCGCTCGACGACTTCAAAAGTAATTTCAAAATTTTAATATTTTTGAACGACCTTTATAACTCCATATTTTCATTTGAATTTTTTAGAGGATTATTGTGTTTTTAAAAAAAATGGATTTTTATTTCTAACTAAAAATCAAAATTACTTTCTTGCCAACCCCATATTTTTCAAATTCGTGAGCGACTTCTATTTTTTCTTTTAACCGTTCTTGTCTTTGGTGAGGTATATTAAAATATCTTAAGGTAACATATTTTTTTGAAAGAGGGAAAGAAAAAAATAGTCGGTTTTTACACCGTCTTAATATAGGTACACAGATACGTTGTATATCTCTTGGAATATCCAGTTTTGGGTTTTTTAGAATATTAAATTTAAGAAACCCAATTTCGAACCAATTCAACGACATATTGAAAATATAAAATGTTAGTCATGTGATGTACGTAAACTTACCGCGATATACGATGTACATATATCAATATTTATGCGGTACATAAAACTTTCCATAAATAAATGTCTAGAAAACTAATGCAACCGAACATAATATATCTAAAACAGCAATGAAGAACATTGGTGAACAAACAGGAATTTTCAAAAATAAAAGAAAACATAGGAACGTCGAATACATACGTATTTATCAGGAGTTGGTTTTTCAATCACTTTAAAGTGATTCCATTCTATCTTTCCGAAGAATAGGCGACTCAGGTCACTCTGAGGAAAACTCAACAATGCTGACATTTTTCCTGACCCTAATTCAAGGAAGGCGCCACTATTTCGAGCAAGTATTCTTTGAAGGGGCGCAAAATTTATTACTTAAATTGTTTAAAAAAAAATTGATATAAAATCGACTGCAAAAAGAATTTAAAATTTGATATTTACATATAACACAATAACTTTGTGGTCGGATAAAGTTAAAGCGTTGATGATTTGTTTCTAAAAACTTTGTGTTAAAATTTTAAAAAATCCTACAATTATTTTATTGATGTATAAATTAAGATATAATTACCAAATATCATATTTCTCAACAGTCAAACTTTTTATAAATTAAATAGTTCTATAATAGAAGGTTTGAAAACAACTAGAGCTTACTTTTAACTTATTTTTATAACATTTTTTTCAACAATGTATTGTTTTCAACTAATGAGAATTAGTTGTAAGCTATTTTATTATTCTATAAAATGCTAAAAATGCGCCCCAAAAACCAGAAAAAACCAAATGGTCTTCTCAAAGACGCTGTTCCATGTTTAGAATTTTCTTTTTACTTTTGTCAATCTTATGAATCCTTGCAGTTGATTTGCATTATGTAGAGTTGAAAATTAAAACAAAAATTTACTGCCAAAGTAAATAAATTTATTTGATATTAAACAATTTTTAAAATTTAAAAATTATTTGTTAAAACAATAAAATAAAATTATTAAAAATAAAATGTTACGTCTTAACAGTGTTTTCCAACGTGGAGCCCACGGCCCACAGGGTGGCAATTTGACTGTAAAAGAGAGTAATTTAAAAAAAATCGACTTTTCCAGAATGTAAATTCAACTATATGGTGACTCTTAGACTGTTAGTTTTTTTTTTAATAACTTTTTTGTGATTTCTTCCTAAATTCCATCATTTATGATACTTAGTGAATAATTAAAAATTTCGAATATTAAAAATTATGCATGGGGGGACCATAATAAATTTTTAAAAGATTAGGTGTGGCATGGCACAAAAAAGGTTGAGAAACACTGCGCTATAACTTACTCTGAAATTAAAGTTTTAAGCCACCGGTCTTTGTCGCAATATCTGCATGGGATTTTTATGAATTTGTTATAAATGACTTATTGAAACGAGTCGCTATATCCAAAATCGGCGTTATATCCGAAATCGCTATATCCAAATGAATTTCCTATGAAAGTATTCTTTAAATTGGAGTGATTTAAAAGTTACTTCACTATAACTGAAAGGTCGTTACAACCGAGGTTGTTATAAATGAAATCCACTGTATATTATTATGCCATTTCAATGTGTTGTAAGAAGTTCTACATTCATAAATATTTTAGTTATAATTAAATCTAAAATTGTGTGTGTTTAATCAATAGTAATAGAAATTTGTTTTTTGAAACGCTTCATAGAGCATAAAATATTGCGCACAGCTGACGATATTAATAAAGGGATCCGTATTTTAAAATGATAAAAGACAGCTGTACTTAACTGGTTGCTTGTTGTATCTTTTTCGAAAAAATCGTATTACTTAATACTAAGTTTGAATATTAACGTAGGAGCGGACTAATGAAGTAATTAAAACTTAAACTTACCCCTTCGAGGAACATAAAGGTTAAGATATAAACAATCTTCACTTTGATTAGCGAGAAGAGGCAAAAGTTTCTCGAGAAATAGCAGTCTGCCTCGAGGAAATTCTAAAAGAGCTTCCGTGCGATTACCGATATCGGGCGGTCGTTGCGGACATACAGCACTAAAGCGGTCTGCCAAACGCGTACTTTTCCACAGCGAAGGTGTCACAGGTGGCATATATCTGCACAATAAAAACACAAATTGTCAAAAAATTCACAAACACTTATATGCATACAATCATTTAGAATTTAGCGGGACGGATATTTGCATATTCTCAAAAAAATAATAATATAATAATAACCATGCAGCATAGTAATACAAACACAAAATAAAATAACAATGAAACGTTTCTTTAATACAATTTAAATAAAAAATGGCATTTCCTAACTCTACCTTTTCTATATAATACAGTAAAACCTCGATAAGTTGAATCTGAAGATAGACGCCAAAAAATTCGAATTATAGAAATTCTGAGAGTGCAACTACAGCTTTAAAATTACTTAATTTTTTTTAAAGTAACGTGATTATTGTTATTCGTTAACGATTAAAATTATTCAACTAATTTTTCGTCTCATTTATTGGGTTAAGGAGGTTGAGGTCGGATAGCCCAACCAAAAATTTGGAATGTTGTCATTCAAAAATGCCTTGTACTAAAAAATTATAAGACTAACTATACTTATTATTAAGATTTATTATGATTAATTATCGAAAAAAAATGAATCTTATAAATATTGTTTATTTAATTTTATTAAATCATTTTAGATGAATGCGTTAACTTTTGTATGTTTTATACAAACTTATAAAAAAAATATGAAAAATAAAGATTAATTATATTTTATAAATTTTGAAAAATTATCAAAGCAAATGATATAACAAAAATAAAAGAATTAAAAAAATAATTTTAATAGTTAAAAATAAAGTAATTAATTCAAAATGAGAATTAAAAATTTAAAAATTTCAGTGTTTCGAAACGGCAATACTTTAACGTCTTTTACTGTTGGCTCTACTGACAGAATAAAATATAGTTATATTTTATTTTGGGGTTACTTATTATTACATATTAGGTACTTATTACTTATTATTTCATATTAATCTATATTTGTTCTAAAAACAATTATTCAAATATGAATATGTTTGAGTTATATTGGATTTAAGTTTTACTTATTTATTTACATTGTTATTTCTATAAATGCAATTTTCAACATAAATACTTTGTTAATGAAATAATTAAAACAAATACTTTAAATTATTTATTCCTCTATTATTAATTAAACAATTTAATCGGCGTTTAATTGACGTAACTTTTAGCTCGTTTCCACTCAGTGGTATGGTAAATACACCCATACCTCGCTTTACGGCCTAGATACGTTTCACGAAACTTGGCCGCAAAGCGAAAAGCCGTATAAGGAATCAATTATTGCGCTTGCGCAAGATTGGTAACGTGTAGATATATCGACATCGAAAAAAAGGCTTTTTTGCCGTTATAGCAAAACATTTTAGGCCGTAAATTGAAAACGTGCCTTAATTGAAGAGGGCCGTTATAGCGAAACGCCGTATAAAGAGCGGCCGTATGGAGAGGTATGGGTGTACATTTTTTGGACATAAAATCCATATTTACTAAACTTTTAATTTTGTGAGTTGAAAGTGAAAAGATTAATTAGGGCAAATCAATAAATACGAGGATGTGCGCATTTGAGTGAAAAGTGGTACATTTCCGAGCGAGGGAAGCAAATGAAGCGTACAACAGGTTCCCCTACTGTTAGCGACCTTCAAATCAAAATAATCGATTCGTTATACGGCTTTGCGCTGTACGGCCAACTTATCTGGAACGTATCTAGGCCGTAAAGCGAAGTATGGGTGTATTTCGAATTTTCACAGTGCGAAAGAAAATTAAATTTAGGCAAATGGATGTCTCGTCGATTTTTTAGAAAATCATTAATACGTCCGCTCGAAATTTAAACTTATAAAATTAGAAAAACTAAATTAAAAACAACATTTTTTACAATATTTTAGGGTATTTTTGGATCTTTAAAATGATTAATTCATTACAGCCCTTGTATGTGGCTTGTTCTATTTTCAGTTTTAAGTTATTGATTTTTGATTTGTGGAATTCAATTCAAGGCGAAAATGACTAAGGCTTGCTATAGCACGAGGCTTGTAGATAAACGTTTAGGCAAAAAAATAAAGATAAGTGTACGAGTGTGCAACTTTCGAAATTTTTAACGTTTAAATATTAGTATTTAATTGTGCGTCGTGGATACCGGGTTAAAAACGAACGAATCTTTGTTTAATTTGACTGTGTTTTTAAGGGTGTTTAAATTTACGAATTTTAGAAATAATTCGTTAACAGCGGCGTTTTTAAAAATTGTGTGATTTTTCTAAAGGTACTACCCAACGTATTTTCACGTCTCGGGTGAGTTGTTTTTTTAATTATTTTTTAGGCAGCTCGATTTACGGTTTGATTATTATCATTACATAATAATGCGATCATCGACTTCAAAAAATAATTGAAACAAATTCAATAAATGCGAAGATGTGCGCATTCGAGCGAAAAGTGGCACATTTCCGAGCGAGGGAGGCAAATGAAGCGCGACGCGGAGCGGCGCGCTTCATTTTCCCGAGATCGGAATGTGCCACTTTGAGCTCGAATGTGCACACTCGGTTTTAAGCACGATTCACAATAATTTAGACCGATAAATTAGACGAAAAAGCAGTAGTATAATTTTAATCTTTTTTCTCACTCGCACTGACGAGATTGTCATATCTTTTTGCTCCCTTCCACTCATTGCTATGGTAAATATATTTTTCGAACATAAAATCGATATTTACCAAACTAAATTATAATTTTTTGATTTGAAAGATTGAAAGGATAAAGTAGACAAACTTAATAAATACGAGGATGTGCGCATTCGAGCGAAAAGTGGCACATTTCCGAGCGAGGGAGCAAATGAAGCGCGACGCGGAGCGGCGCGCTTCATTTTCCCGAGATCGGAATGTGCCACTTTGAGCTCGAATGTGCACACTCGGTTTTAAGCACGATTCACAAAATTTAGACCGATAAATTAGACGAAAAGCAGTAGTATAATTTTAATCTTTTTCTCACTCGCACTGACGAGATTGTCATATCTTTTGCTCCTTCCACTCATTGCTATGGTAAATATATTTTCGAACATAAAATCGATATTTACCAAACTAAATTATAATTTTTTGATTTGAAAGATTAAAAGGATAAAGTAGACAAACCTAATAAATACGAGGATGTGCGCATTCGAGTGAAAAGTGGCACATTTCGAGCGAGGGAGGCTAATGAAGCGCGACGCGGAGCGGCGCGCTTCATTTTCCCGAGATCGGAATGTGCCACTTTGAGCTCGAATGCGCACACTCGGTTTTAAGCACGATTATTGAGCGTCCCGTTTTAACAACAAAAAAAGTGATCACGTTAGTTATGGAGGGAAAATATGTATTAGCATACTTTGTAGGAAACACTGATTTTTTTGACTTATTGATGACTCATATTTGAAGATATAGATGTTTTGGGGCGTGAAGGAAAGGGAATAAAGATTTCTTTCGAGTTGTAGAGGTTTTCCACTTATCGAAGTTCAATTTATAGAGGTTCCACTGTAGGAACAGAAAAGCTTTTTCAATTTGAAAAAAGGGCAGATAATCTCATTATAGAACACGATTTGCAAGAATAAATTTAAAACAAGGATATCTGGCGATGTAAATGGCTTTAATTGAATCTTTGTGGACAAAAAGTTCTTCGGTTTAATTCCAAAAATAATTGTGACTTTATAGGATTTGTATTAATTAAATTTGAGCGGATGCTACAATTAGTTAACGTTCGATTAAAATTTAAATGTCCTCTCAAAGTTTTACGTTGCAATAAAAACTAAAGTACGGCTATATGTGTTAATGCTACGGTAAATCAAAATTTGAAAGATCACTATTACGGCGATCATTATACCATTTCACAGTGGAAACGATCTAAAACGTGACTATAATTTAATGTTGCTTTGGGAGATATCTACCCATTTCGTATCAAGGCTTAATGTTTATCACTAACATAACAACCAAAGGGTTGGAGCGCCAGACCTTTACTGTAAACATACATTCTCTATAATTAAAACAAAAATAGCGACTTGTTTTGACCCAGACTATCAGGGCTAGTTCACCTACAAAAGCCTATGTTTAGTGCAATGGTAAATTAGAGGCACGCCTATCTATTGTAACTTTAAAGTTGAGAAGTTTATATATCAAAGTGTTAAAATACATTTTGTTTAGTTTCTTTGTAAGAGCCAACGAACTTGATCAATTTATTATTTAAATTCGGTTATAAATAATGCAAATCTTTTGTGCAAAATATCACAATTAACTCTTTTAGCAAATCGCCCGAGTTTCTGAAATGAAGCAGATTGTATCTGACATCAAAGGTTTACTTTATTTTTGTTTTTGGAAGACCATTAAACCAAATATTCGGTTATTTTGCCCCATCACGTATTCTACGCGCATCCCTACTTTTAATACTTAAAACTAAATAGGGTAGAAGCACCGGTTTTGGACACTGTACCAGTTGTGAACATATTCCACTTTATTTTAACAAAATGTGAAATATAAGTATTATCGATACTGCTATAAGTGTAATTAATGTATTTTTAACTACGACAGAAACATCAATGGTGTTTTTTTCGTAATTTTCAAATTATTTTATCAAAAATACTCAAGTGTTTAAACCCCTTGACATACAATGACGTCTGGGAGACGTCAATCATTTGGGGTATCATTGTAGATTTTGACGTCTCTAATTGTAAGACGTCAAGAACTGTCTTCAATAAATAGGAAAAAAAAGAGGCCAGGAAGAAAATGTTTTAAAATGTTTAAAAAATACCTAGTTACTCTATATCAGTGTTTCCCAACGCCCCACATGGAGCAATTTAAAGGTTTGGAGGGGCAATATCGGTATTAGGGTGGTCGTTAAAAATTAAATTTCTTTCAACGCTTCAAAAAAACCTTCCTTTTAATGAAAAATTACGGGGAAATTTTTTTAAAATTTTTATAACACGTGCCTCAAGACAATAAAGTTTATTTTTTGATAAAATCGTAGTTTATTGTAACTATCTCTTAAAGCAGGGGTCGGCAAACTTTTTCGATCGGCGGGCCATTTTCAAAATATTTTTTTTATGCGGGCCGCATATTCAAATGTAACTTAAATAGGGCTATACGAGTATAAATATTATTAAAAATAAATATAGAAAAAATTTATTTTTTATTGACATGCTATAATAACAATAATGTCAGAGAACAAAAATTTTACAATTCTTAAAAGGGAAAAAAAGAAAATACAATTTTAATTACATATGTATAAATATGTAAATATAAAATATATAAAATATTAAGGAAACTAGTTTATCTTTCATTTTATTCATTCATTAAAATTCAATGCCCTTTTTGTTCTTGTATAGTGTTTGATAATTCTTTTAAGTCCGGTTGTGTTTGGGATATTGAGATTCTCAACAAGTTTTGTAAAATTTCATCCGTCATGAAATTCATTTTTGAAAATGTTTGTCCGCATTTTTTTAAAATTATATTGGTGCTTTGGCCCGCGCAAAAAGGTATAAAAGGCCGCATGCGGCCCGCGGGCCGCAGGTTGCCGACCCCTCTCTTAAAGTATACTGATTTGAAAAAAAGTTATAGGAACAATTTTGTAGGAAATTAAATTCTCTATGAAAAAGGTCTTTTTCATTTTCTTCATGAAATTCATATTTATGGAGATATTCTCAATAACAAATTCATAAAATCCATATAGTCAACATTTTAAGACCTACAAACGTAATTTTTCCGAAATTAAAAACTTTTGTAACAACTAAAATTTATTATAGTTTTAAGAAATTATATATATTTAAGAAACAATGACGTTTGAGAGTCTTAAAGGTCTTAAAAGTTTTTTTGGGGCGTCGGAAAATTTTATTTTTAACGACTACCCTAATCGTTATTCAGGGGAACAATTTGAAAACACACTTGATTTTTAGTTTATGTTTTGAAAATTTACTTATTGTTTTTTTTCTAAATAATTTCTAGTGATTTCTTGCTAAAACCTAAATCTTGTGTCTTGCACAAGTTGTAATTAGGCTTCATTTATGGAATAATTCAATTTTTAAATCACAAAAAAAAATTGATGTTACATAGGGGAGTATCAAAATTTTAGAATGACTCAGGTGGGGAATGTTAAAAAAAGGTTGGGAAACACTGCTCTATATATTTCAAAATGTTATAAAACTATTAATTATTTATTTTATGTTACTTGTGTATGCTCATAACAGTTAAGTTGGGCCAAATTAATAATTTTTTTCGGTCCCATAAAATTACGGTTTTTTTTGTATATCAAGGGGTTAAAACTGGGCCTAACGTGTCCAAAACCCGTACTTTTTATCTTACATATTTTTGATTATCAGAAATCGTTTTTATAAATTGTAAAATATATTGCATTAAAAATTTTAATTAAAAATATTAAATTTTTGAAAATTGCAGTAATTTTCTCTATCGCAGCCAATTATAAATTATGAGTTTTTCAAATTTTCGTCGAGCTTTACTGCAACTTTTCAGTGAACTTACCTTAAACTACCGATTGGCGGCGTAGCATAAGGAACGCCAAGAAATGCTTCGACAGGAGGATAGCTGTGTACGATAATGCCTCTTAATGCACCATATTTAGTTCTTACAACACGAGTACTGTATTTATGTACCGGAATTGATGCTCCCGATTTGTCGCAAAGAGTCACAAATACCACCACCCACATACCACAAAAGAACGCGAAAACGGTAGTAATTAGTCGTCCTAATACTTTATCTAACACACGCATGACGTCACCAGAGATGACGTGATTTCCATTTAACCTCCTTCATTATCCTTCGACATGCTTCGTAATTTTGCACGAAAAAATTTTCGACGTTGCAAGTTTAAGGTTTATTCTCCATTTGTAATCCGAGTACATCGCCGTCATTGTAATTTCGACGTTTTTTTATAATTCCTTTATTATTATTCGGTGGGATGTAACGTCATATGCGATTTTTACTTTTTGATCTATTTGCCGAAGTATTAAAAAATATACTTCGAGTGTAGTATATCAATATTTCTAATAACATTAAAGGTCCACAGCTTATGTTGAGAGCTTTCTCTGCTGATGTGTGTGTATATTGGAGACTGTCAAGCTTCTAAACTACTTTATCGGCTGTTCCCATCTCTTTCAAATTTCACAGTTACAAATCGAAATATAGCTTCCATCAAGAAAGTTTATATCTTCTAAACGTTTATCTGCAGCATGCGAAATTGTAGCAACGAACATGCGGATTGTTTTTCTATGGCTTATAGTTAATATCTTATGCGGTTGCTTTGTAATATTACCAACTTTCATATTTCTTTATCAAAAGTTATAAATTTTATTTTATAATTTTTCTTTTATCGCATTTGGACCTTCTGAAAAACAGCTTTGTTGTTGTCCATAAGTGCTGTATAACTTTTTTACTGCCTATCTGGTGTTTCTGAAAAAGAAAGAAGTACATTAATCATTTCTTGAAATAAATCAATAGAATGCAATCATTGGAATCTTTCTCTTTTTTTAATTTATAACACAACAAATCACCACAAATAAAATTATTAATTTTCTATGATTAGTCATTCTTCAAAACTATTTGGAGTTATGAAACAAATTTAATTTTGCACCATAATCTATTGCAATATTTTTTTAGAATATTTTGAAAAATTTTAAATTAAGAAACTTTCGCTACTAAATTTTATAATTGCGTTCGAACTCTTGTGTTTATCAAAATAATTTTAAATCATGTCAAAGTAACGTTCCTGAACTCGTATTATATGATTAAATAATCAATAATTAAAATATTTCAGCAAATCGACCTTGCAAGGTATCATAGATCGAACCTTTTTACAAAATTTTATTAATTGAAATTAAAATTTCACATTTTTAAGTATAATATGCAGAATTTTTTTTTTTTTGATACTTTGGTATACGATAAGACTAAAAAAGCAATAAAATATTGTTTGCATTATTTTTAAGAAGGTTCGGAGTAAACCTTCAAAATAAAGAATTGTTCATTTATTCATAAAACTATTTTTTGTAATAACCGCTGCGAAAGTTTGATTTTCGAGCTCCCTGCGTCAGTAGTAAAGTGGTAGATTTCCCCATGTCAGAATAGAGTGTATTTTTGTCGTTCCTGAGTGCACGTGTGTGCAAAGTGCGTACTTTCGCTCTTTCTTATTTCACTTTTGCCCTTTTGTATTATAAAACATTATAGTTCCTTTTGGTATTTAGTGCCAGTTTATTTATATAATTGCACAATTTGAATAAAAGTTGTAATCACATGGTAGCAAATGGGTTACAAGAAAATAATTTAAGCAAAATGGACTAGAATACATTGCACTACAATATTTCCAAATAAAATGTGAGGTACTATTTTTTTCAAGAACAATAGGGCCTTAATTTCCAATAACTTATGTATTGTACAACACTAACAATTGTTATTTGGGTGACAATTATATCTTTCGTTTCATGTTTTAGAAATTAATTTTATTCTAAATAAAGTTTAATTGCAAAACAATAACAGTTCCAAATGAATCACTTATCTACTAATAAAGATAATTCATTGATAAAACAAAATTTTATTTAAAGGCGTTAATAGTATAAAAATTTGACGAATTAAATAAGAGATAAAATCAGCAATAAAAATTTTATTGATTAAATGCGACTTATCGAGAGAAATCTAAAATGCAAATCGTTGACCTAGTTATTAAAGATATAAGACGACAAGAAATTTTAATTTATTGTTAAAAATTAATAAAAGCAAAAAATTTAGATATTATTCTCCTTGAATTAGACACATAAACAATATTCGCTAAATAGCAAAATCTTTATGAATTTCAAGCTTCTCTATTTGCACAACACCTCGCCTTTTCTAAAAATTCAATTTGGATTACAGATTCCTATTTTCATAATTTACAAAGCTATTATACTTTAAACGCCAACTTTTCTCCACATAATAATATTAAATAAAAATCGCAAAATAAAAGAAATGCATTAGCATTCAAAGAGAGAAGTTAAAAGATGAAATTTCTTAAATCGGATTTTCAACATAAAAATATGAGTTTTGTTGGTCTAAAAATAAATCATAATTTAGAGTACCAGAAAGATCAAAGCAGAAAGCGAATGAATTATTTGAAACGCGTCACTTTGAGTAACGCCAAAATTTCTCATTTTTATAAGAAGTAAAAATCTTATGTGCTTTTAAATCTCGGTTTTTTAAATGCAAATTCGGTTTTAAAAACATCCTTAAAACCTGATTGCGTTTTTAATTAAAAATGCGGATTAAGTTCAAAAATCTATTACATAACAGAAGAAATACATGTTAAAATTGGAAACGGTTAATTACAACTGGCCATTCTAATTTAAATGACAATTAATCAGCGGAGCCAGAAGCTTTAAAGGATCTTTGCGCTAATCGCACGAGCTCGCCATTCTTAAATTCGGGTTTTTATTTTAACGTTACTTTTATATATGCATATTGGTAATTTTTATTTAAGCGCAACTTTATATTCTTTACCAAACGATCAGCAATTCCTGCATTTTTTATTAAATTGCACACGCAAAATAATAATGTTTTAAAAAGGCTAAACAAGATTGTGGTGTATGGTCTTAAGGGTCTAGTCTACCAAATATCTTGCTATATACTTTAAATGTAAACTTAATATGGCTCTCACGGTCGTATTTTTGAAGATAGAAACTTGAAAATTTTTTTATATATAGAGATCATCTGG
Organism: Sinopyrophorus schimmeli; assembly: GCA_036325965.1. NCBI lineage: Eukaryota > Metazoa > Arthropoda > Insecta > Coleoptera > Elateridae > Sinopyrophorus > Sinopyrophorus schimmeli. The sequence goes on from JARFIZ010000393.1 coordinate 12,036,940, forward strand.
ATCAATCCGTGATTGCCTTTGATTTTTTTTTTATTATGCAAATTTGGCAGAACAAAATTAATAACTGCAAAAACAGTGTCAAACGCCTTTACATCCTCTTCCTTCAAAAATAAAGATATAAATTTCAACTTTTTACCAAATGAAGCAGAAAACTTGTGAAATTGTGGCGCCGTTTTCGAAATTTTGATAATTATATTTAGTAATAAGTTACAAGCAATTAAAGTATGTGAATTTTGAACGAAATTTTCTAAAAATTGGAAGTGTTTGGATATGATTGACAGATCTTAAGCAGCTTATCCCTTGTAATCGCAAGGTCTATTCAAAACTCGAAATAACAATAGGTTACCAAGAACGCTTAAAAATTTTAATAACCAATAATGAATAGGTTTAAGTAAAAAACATTTATTTATGCATTAGAATAGACTTTTATTAAAAAAATACAAAAACTTAACTTTTTTTCAACTTATAAACTATTGAGTCATTGAGTACCAAATTTCAATGACACGTGTCAATTACGATATCGAATATTAAGAAAACCTAACAAGAATTTTATTTTTGCCTCCTTATTGTAATACAAATTAATTTCACGGCAATTTATTAATGTTTCGCAATAATTTAGACCAATTTCACGAAAAATTAATTCAACAACTTTAATCGTTCCTTCTCACTTGAATTCACAAGATTATCGTATCTTCTCGCTCCCTTCCACTCATTGCTGTGATAAATACATTTTTCGAATATAAAATCGGTATTTACTAAATTAAATTAAAATTTTTGATTTGAAGGAGCGCACGGTAAATTATACTAATGTAATAAACACGAGGATGTGCGCATTCGAGCGAAAAGTGGCACATTTCCGAGCGAGGGAGGCAAATGAAGCGCGACGCGGAGCGGCGCGCTTCATTTTCCCGAGATCGGAATGTGCCACTTTGAGCTCGAATGTGCACACTCCGTTTTAAGCTCTATTACCAAACGTGCCGTTTTAACAAAAAAAATGGTTCACGTTAGTTATACCCCACCTAGTACACGGAAGCTTAAAATTAGTTTTATTAAATTCCAGCTGCCCCACCCGAAATTCGCCCATGTATTGCGATTTAAAATTAAAAACTTGTTTTCTCAAAATCAAATATAGCCTATATTATTAAAGAATAAAGTAGCTTTTTACTAGTAAAAAAAATTGTAGTATCGGTTCAGTAATTTCGGAGATTATCCCCTACAAACAAGAAAACAAATTTTACTTTTTATAATATTAGTACATTAGTACAGTTTTCTTTAAACTAAAAAACCGAAATAACTTTCTTGCCGACCCGATCAGAAAAAAAACATTTAGATAAATAAATATTGATAAAAATAATTGTTATGAATCTTCAATATAATTTGGAACCCTCGAAACCGTCCGAATTTACATTCAACGCCAATGAATTGCTTGATTTTGCTACCAATTAATTTTATAAAAGCTCAAAAGCAATTAAAGCTTTTGCAATTTAAATTTAATTTAAAATGTAATTATTTCAAGGTATTTCTTGATAATTGCTTATAAAGAAGATAGAAAATACAAATTTCTTATTAATATTGATGGCGGCAACTTTGTAATTAGTAGGTTTCGTTGCGATATGCGTTTTATGGGGGTGCTGTATCGGAAACTGGGGCGCGGCGAGCTCCACATTCGAAAAGTTGGCCCATAAATAAATCGTATTTAATAAATTAGCAAACATACAATTTTTTTTCTCGTGGCTGTCGGGTGGACGGGACCTGAATAACTCAACTTTTTCTTTGAGAAAAATTATTAAAATATTCAAAGAAAAACATGACTTATTATTTTTCTTTCTCATATTTAAATACGACTATTTAAATATTCGCTTTTAAACATTGAAGAAGTAAATGTAAGGGAAAAGCGTATTTATGTAGGTACTTCCAAAACGACTTTATCTGGAGCCATTTATAAGCAATTAACTTTCAGTAAGCTGTAAAATATGCTTTATATGAAAAGCTTCTATTAATAAAATAGAATGGTTTAGGTCCTAAGCTTGATGTATTGAACTTACGTTAGTACAAGTTCAACCATAAAAAACGATAAGTAAGGTGTAACATAAATCATAAATCCGGGAGAACTGTTCGACCATTCGCTCTTTGTTATAACGTTTTGGAAACCTACTAACACTGATATTTCGAAAAAATGTTATTCTTGTAATTAAAAATATAAAATAACGTCAAAAATCGAAAATTTAATTTTTTGGGTTTGATTGTTGGACGCGCATCGTTGTTTATCCTTCCGTGTAGTAGGTGGGGTATAGCTAACGTGAATAATTTTCTTTTTTTGTTAAAACGGGAGGTTTCGTAATCGAGCTTAAAACGGAGTGTGCACATTCGAGCTCAAAGTGGCACATTACGAACTCGGGAAAATGAAGCGCGCCGCTCCGCGTCGCGCTTCATTTGCCTCCCTCGCTCGGAAATGTGCCACTTTTCGCTCGAATGCGCACATCCTCGTATTTATTATATTAGTATAATTTACTGTGAGTTCCTTCAAATCAAAAATTTTAATTTAATTTAGCAAATATCGATTTTATATTCGAAAAACGTATTTACCATAGCAACGAGTGGAAGGGAGCGAGAAGATACGATAATCTTGTCAATGCAAGTGAGAGGGAACGATTAAAATTATTCAATTAATTTTTCGTCTAATTTATTGCCCTAAAATATTGTGAATCAGGCTTAAAACGGAGTGTGCACATTCGAGCTCAAAGTGGCACATTCCGATCTCGGGAAAATGAAGCGCGCCGCTCCGCGTCGCGCTTCATTTGCCTCCCTCGCTCGGAAATGTGCCACTTTTCGCTCGAATGCGCACATCCTCGTATTTATTATATTAGTATAATTTACTGTGAGTTCCTTCAAAGCAAAAAATTTATTTTAATTTAGTAAATATCGATTTTATATTCAAAAAACGTATTTACCATAGCAATGAGTGGAAGGGAGCGAGAAGATACGATAATCTTGTCAATGCAAGTGAGAGGAAACGATTAAAATTATTCAATTAATTTTTCGTCTAATTTATTGCCCTAAAATATTGTGAATCAGGCTTAAAATGGAGTGTGCACATTCGAGCTCAAAGTGGCACATTCCGATCTCGGGAAAATGAAGCGCGCCGCTCCGCGTCGCGCTTCATTTGCCTCCCTCGCTCGGAAATGTGCCACTTTTCGCTCGAATGCGCACATCCTCGTGTTTATCATATTAATATAATTTGCGGTGCGCTTCTTCAAAGCAAAAAATTTAATTTAATTTAGTAAATATCGATTTTATATTCAAAAAACGTATTTACCATAGCAATGAGTGGAAGGGAGCGAGAAGATACGATAATCTTGTGAATGCAAGTGAGAGGGAACGATTAAAATTATTCAATTAACTTTTCGTGTAATTTATTGCTGTAAATTATTGCGAATCATTAAGAAATTGCCGTGCAATTAATTTGTATTTCAATAAGGAGGCAAAAATGAAATTCTTGTTAGGTATTCTTAATATTTGGTATAGTAATTGACACGTGTCATTGGAAATTGGTACTCAAGAAAAGACTCAATCGTTTATAAGTTGAAGAAAAAGTTAAGTTTTTTTATTTTTATTAATAAAAGTCTATTTCTAATGCATAAATAAATATGTTTTACTTAAACCTATTAATTATTGGTTATTAAAATATATTTCTTATCATTTAACTGTCATAAAGTAGAATTTTGTGGATTTTATGGGTATTGCAAACCCCACCTAGTATGGTATGTGACATTTAATCACCTAGTATGCGGAAGGTTAAATAACTAAACAAAAATTGAACGGTAGACAATACGAATCAAATCATTAAAAATGCTTTTTCAAACACTTTTCGGGTAATTTCGCCAGTAGTCGGCCTTTTTTGATGAACTGCCACTTACAACTATAATTGCAATGAGCTTAGTCAAGTAAAATTAAAAATTCTTTAGTAGGTGTGTTACACATACATTCGGTAATTAAAAAGAAAAGACAAAGAAAGCTTGAATTTTTTGTATAATTTTTTTCTTAAAAATTAGCATTTTTGCCGGTAGTCGGCAGTTTAACATTTTGATTTAAAAGTTTTTATTGTTTTTAGGGCGATTGTGAATGAAACTTTAATTCTTTGCCATTTTAAGATAATTTGGTCATAAATTTTGTAATTATTTGTTTGGAAATACCATTTAACATCCAATTCAAAATTAAAGTACAATTACAATTAGAATTGTAATTTTAAGGCTCCAACCGGGTGGTTTTCATTATTTTAAAATTTCCAAATACAGCTTTTATTTATATTATAATGTTGGTTGCTACATTCTTATTTTTTTTTATACGATTTTTTTAAGTTCAATTTCTTTTACAATTTCTTTTTTCAGTATTTTAAACTCAGAAATAGTTTCTGTTAGTGTTTCTTATCAAAAATTGTTGTTCCTTAACTAAAATTTTCATCAATCTTGATTGTGCATTGAAACCATTTATTTAAGAATATTGTAACGTATTTATTAAACATCTTTTCTTAAACGTCCAACTTAAAAACTTTGAAAAGTTCCAAAAAATTTGATTCAAAAGAATCTTAAAAATTAATAAATAGAGCAAACTTGTTTTTGAAAAGCAAACCTTTGATCTCAATATATATAGGGTGCCTTAGAATTCCGCACGCGCTTTTTCATGTTTGTACACGAATACTTTCAGATTGATCTGAGTATTTAGTAGGGGCACCTGTTGTAACTTGGCCTTTTTTTCACTTGTAATTTTTTATAAATTATATGTGTAACAATTTGTTGATAAAATGAATTGCATCGTAGTGGGGCACTAATAAGGTATTCATCATAAAATATTTGAAAGCATTACCAACCGTTTACTTAAATTGCTATAAGATTTAAAAATTAGTGCATTTATGGCCTAGGTACAACGGAGGTGATGTACCTTGGCTCTATTCACATTAAGAAATATATAACCCATTGTTCTATAAAAACTCTATATTTATTTTTGGACTATAAAAACTACTAATGTTCTTCTTTGAGATGACACTAAAATTGTTTCAAAAATTAACAAAACTTTTCTCGTATACTAAAATTTCACGTACTTAATGGTTAACTTTGCAAAAATTTAAATTTTTTGTTAGATTTGCGATGCATATTATCTGAAACAAAATTTAAAAAAATAAGAATTTATAACAAAGGTATATCTAAACTTTTATTTATTGCACGTCGATCTTAGGGCCAAGGAACAAATTTATTGACAGTGACCGAGGTACAACACACCGACCCGTGATGTTTAAACTCAAAAATAAAATTAAAGATTATGCTGTGCCAAAATCGGTTTACTACTACTATGCAAACATTAATAAATAATCTTTCTATTACGATGAGTTATTTGTTATTAGGCAATAAAAATCAATAAGATATTTAAGTAAAAAAAATATAAAAATACTTTTCAGCTTATAGCAATAATTTTTACAATAAGCAATTTAAATTTACTTTTGGATAAGAGAAACCACGATATTCACCATAGAAACGATTTTGACACCTTTGACCTGAAATATCCCGCTGAAGCGAATCAAGTGTATACCGATGAGGATTTTCAAATTGTATTTTAAGAGCCATGCAACTTGCAAAACTTGTAAACTTCGCCTAGAGCATAAAACAACCTGACACCGGGTGTATATGGTTGGCGGTCACATTACGTTTTGATTTAGCGATTTTCGGTAATATTTTTGAAAACGAAAAATATGTTACCGCTAAAAAGTTTGTGTTTTTGCAGTAAGTTGAAAACTACAAACTTGAACCCAAATGTGTTTATCTATTGAGCGTGTAGTTTTAAGCTTTCTTCCTTTTCAACTTAATAACGTTAACGTCAACGTTTCGGCACAGTAATCTTAAGAGTTAGAACTTTGCACAATACGCTATTGTGAAAGCTGCTTGGCTGCTAGGATCCTAAATAAGTCGCAGAGCTTTAGATTTTCATTTTACACGCATTTACGTGTTAATGGCGAGGATTGCTAGGAAGGATTACTGTTCTGCGGGAAGCATAATAGCAACTGTATTTATTTCTTTGTCCATGAATAATTTATGTTTTATTGTAACATTTGGAGTAATTACAATAAGAGCGGCGAGCACTGGCTTTGCCTACGGACGGAGAAAGACCCGCGACCAACGCTGGTTCCATTACATATCTGCAGAAGCGCAGAAACGCCAAATACCACTTAAAATACGCTACGCAAACGTGGATCTTTGGGTACTACCCGATTCGTCACGAAAACGATACCGAATTTGTATGATTGCAGGTTCAGTGTAAAACGCACTTTGTACCTAGGGCAACTTTATTTTTTTTAATATTTGCGGGCTTTCATGAGCCATAATTTTCGATATTTCAAATGCCATATTGACAGGCATTAACTTAAAGTTAACAGCAGCTGGCCAATGTACTTTGTTAATGTATGAGATCAATTGAAATTTTTAATTGAAAAAAAGTAAGTCTTTTTATATTCTTTTTACTTCAATATCTTATTGATTTTTATTACCTTATAACAAATGATTCATCGTAATAGAAAGATTATTTATTGATGTTTGCATATAATAGTAGTAGTCTGATTTTGGCACAGCATAATCATTAATTTTATTTTTGAGTTTAAACATCAAGGGTCGGTGTGTTGTACCTCGGTCACTGACATTAAATTGTACCTTGGCCCTAAGATCAACGTGCTATAAATACAAATTTAGATATACCTTTGTTATAAATTATTATTTTTTTTTATTTTGCTTCAGATAATATGCCTCGCAAGTCTAACGAAAAATTTAAATTTTTGCAAAGTGAACCATTAAGTATGTGAAATTTTAGTATATGAGAAAAGTTTTGTTAATTTTTGAAATAATTTTAGTGTGATCTCAAAGAAGAACATTAGTAGTTCTTATAATTCAAAAATAAATATCTAGTTTTTATAGAACAATGGGTTTTATTTTGCTTAATGTGAATAGAGCCAAGGTACATCATCTCTATTGTACCTAGGCCATAGATCCACTAATTTTTAAATCTTATAGAAATTTGAGTAAACGGTTGGTAATGCTTTCAAATACAGTCGAACTTCCATAAGTCGAACACCGATAAGCCGAATTTTTGATACCTCGAACTCGAACTGGTTTCGCTAGAACTTGTCTATCTTAACGTTAATATTTTTATGTCAATAACTCGAAATTTAATAAATTTAATTATTTAATTAGTCGAAGCGTTTTACAATTCATTAAATTCAAATTTCCATTAGTAAATAGGTCGATGACTCAAAGTTAAATTTTACAACTTTTCTAAAAATTTCTCTACCTGAGAGAGGATTAACGACAGTTCGGTTTGGTGTTATTGATGCTTTAAAAACTCTATTATTAACTACGAATAAAAGGTTTATACTACAAGAATGTTTTGACGGTGGCACTTCAATTGGATTTAAAAACTAATTTATGTTTAAATGCCTTATGAACAGTTATAAATTTTTGAGATGGTTTTACCGTTTATTTTACAAAAAAAGAAACTATTTTTGCATTTTAGTTTTCAATTTGCTAGTTATTCGTCGACTACGAAGACTAACAAATGTGTTTTACGTTCTTTATAGTTTGTAACAGAGTATAACAGAAAATCTAAAAAAGTTTAATACTTTTCTAAAATTATTTACGTATTAACATGGAGTGTAAACGAAAATTAAAAAGTTTAACCATAAGGAGAAAATTAATCTTATAAAAGAAGTGGAACGTGGGCTCAAAAGAAAAAGGATATAGCTAAAGATTTTGGTATTCCCGCAAACACTTTATCAACCATTTTAAAAAACAGAGACCTAATTGTAGCTGCTGAAGATACAAATGACAAATGTCAACGTTGATAAAGATTTGGAAGTTGCTGAAATTCCTAGCGATGAAAGCATTATAAGTAAAGGGCTAGAAGAAAATAAGAAAAACTGTGAAAGTGAAAGTGAATATGAAAGTGATACATATGTTACAGTAAACATCCCTTCAACAACTCAAGTTTACAATGCCATAGATACTATTTCTCTATTCCTATGTGCTCAAGAAAATGTTCCTACAGATATATTATTATCGGTAAGATCATTGGAAAAATTTGTAGAAACGTAACATTTTGGAGCAATGAAGCAAAAGATAATTTGAGATTACTTTCAATTTAACAGTAAATAATATGTAAATAACTATATTTTTAAGCTCTTAATAAAAATAAATAATGTTAATGATTGTAAATCAATTTTGGTTATTTTCTATAAAAATGAATGATATATATATATACGGAAGTATTTAACTGAACTTCTTTTGGTAACTCGAGTTTTTGATATGACGAATTATTTTTGCTGTCCTTCGACTTCGACTTATCGAGGTTCGACTGTATTTTATGATGAATACCTTATTAGTGCCCCACTACGATGCAATTCATTTTATCAACAAATTGTTACATATATAATTTACAAAAAATTGCAAGTGGAAAAAGGACCAAGGTACAACAGGTTTCTCTACATATCACGCATTGCCAAAACTCCAAAATTGACTGTCTCAAGTTAGTGCTTAGATTTTGGTTAAAAACCGAGAGCGCGATTTGGTCTCAAAAAAAATGTGCATTTTTGTACAAATGCACATTTGTACGAAAATGCACGTCGTTTTACTTGAGTGAATGACCGTTTTCTTTTTAATTCCAATAATGAATGTAAACAAATTTAATAATAGAGAATGTGCACATTCGAGCGAAAAGTGGCACATTTCCGAGCGAGGGAGGCAAATGAAGCGCGACGCGGAGCGGCGCGCTTCATTTTCCCGAGATCGGAATGTGCCACTTTGAGCTCGAATGTGCACACTCGGCTTTTCACCACGATTTACAAGAATCACATTCTAAAAGGTTTTGATTAAAAATTACAGAACTTTGTTTCTATCATGTACAAAATTTATAATTTTTGTGACTTGGGATTGAATATATTTGTAAAGCAAATACAATCTTGCGATAAGAACTTTTCAGGGATTTTTTAAAATAATGAAACATAGTTATAAGGGTTATTACTTTATTTTTAATAAGTTTTTCCGAACTTGATCTGAAATGACTGAACTATATGCACAAATATGAAATTGTAATTTTTCTCCTCGTCAGTTTTGCCAACTATCTTTAAATCTATTCAATTTCGAAGTTTTTCATCTTAGGCGGTTGCCTACTTTATCTAAATGGTACCTTCGACCCTGCAACCAGAGTCAGCAATTAATTTTAGTGTAATTCAAAGACTACGGCCAAATTAATACAAAACAAACAGACCCTTTCGTCTTCATCACAAATACTTACGATCCATTAGCAACGAGAAAAATTAATTCGCTTCGAATTCGAGATAGGTTTTCATTTGCAAAACGTCGGCTTTCCTATTTTCGTGGTCACCGACATCAGAAACTACATCGGTGAAAATGATCAAACCAATATTTGCAAGTGATGAGGAACGTAATACCCTCGCGGAAAATAGAACAAGATTATGTTTTGGCAATGCGGCAATTTTAACGTTTTCTAACTCATAAACGCCGACCGGCAGCGCATCTCTATTTTTCCCGATGTTTTTATTAAAACGAAATTTATTAAAATTCGACCGACGAAACGTTTCGCAAATAATCTAAATTGCATTGAAATTTACCCCCCTGCAATATCGCGTGTATGTTATTTTCCCCAAAGGCGGCCGCCTCAACCGGCACGAAAGACTTATTAAAATTAAATTGGGAGCAAGTTTTTGCATAAAGCAAAACGAAAGAAATGACGATTGAGTTAATTAACGAGAAGTCGTCATTTTGATAAGTCCCCTTCGGTTTTATGGAATTAAGTGTAGTAGATTTTCTCAAACGAAATGAAAATACGTTATTAATATTAAAAGGAAATAGATCATTAAGAAAGATATTTAAACGCAAACGATTACCTTAGTGGCGAATTTTCGCAAGCTAAAAGACAGTGTTTCCCAACCTTTTTTTTAACATGCCCCACCTAAGTCATTCTAAAATTTAAATGTCCCCCTACGTAACATAATTATTTTTGAAGTTATACTTCTTTTGGCGTGTGAGTGTATAATATTAGCACTGCTAACGAAAATTTGACAGTTGAAGTAAGAAAGTAAATTAATACTTGTGAATGAGGCTTAAAACCGAGTGTGCACGTTCGAGCTCAAAGTGGCACATTCCGATCTCGGGAAAATGAAGCGCGCCGCTCCGCGTCGCGCTTCATTTGCCTCCCTCGCTCGGAAATGTGCCACTTTTCGCTCGAACGCGCACATCTTCGTATTTATTAAACTTATCTTTGCACGTGGTTAAGTTTAATTTAGTTACACCAAAGAAGTATAACTTCTAATGCGCGTACATAAGTACACGCACCGAATTTTTTAATTTTTTATTTAAATATTGAATTATTTTATATACACTGTAAAAAAATTTGGTGTAAAGTTGGACCCGGCGACTTTTACACGGCCGTGTAAGTGTGAAATTTTGGTGTAAAATTTCCTTCGTGTAAAATTTTCACTTGAGTTAATTTTACACGGTGTAATTGATTGTTTTACACTATTCCGTGTATATAAAAGAAATATACAGTCAACTCGCGTTATAACGAATTTCAAGGGACTCATGAAAAAGTTCGTTATATCGAAATTCTTTATTATAAAAGCATAAATTAACAAACTTTTACAAATTTGTTTAGAGATATAGAATAAATCAATCCAATACATCACAAATTCGTTGTCGCTTAATAAAATAACCAATATAACGCATAAATGTTTTTTTTTTAATAAAACAATAGAAAACAACAATAAAAAAATCAATAGAAATAGAAACAAGTATAATCTAAAAAAAAATCCGTAATTTTAGTTTGTATGCAGGTGACTGTACGTGTCCGTTCAATTGCGTTCTCCAGATTTAAGATACTTGAGAATACATTGTCGTCAAGGTCATGGCTTTGCAAGTAATTGATAATTGATAGTGTTAAGTTTGCATTGCTTTAAGATAAAAAAATCAAAAATTGTGTAGAAACACATTGTGTAAATTATAAAACATACCTACAGTACTTACTTTTTTACCAAAAATTATTTAGACTTTGGTCACAAAAACCAAAACCCATTAAAATTTTTGTTATAAAGCGAGATTTTCAAGGGACCGGTGGTTTCTTTCTTTATATCGAGATTTTCGTTATATCGAGCTTCGTTATAACGCGAGTTGACTGTACTTTTAAATATTTATTTTTACATGATCATTTTCATAATCTAATATCGTATGAGCCTGAAACTACACAATCAAATTATATTTATCGATAAAAAATTATCATGAACTGCATTTACAAGCAGGACGGTATAAAATTAAGGATTCACACCGTTCAGAATTTTACACTACACTTAGTGCGATTTTTACACCGTACGTGTTAAAAATCATATTAACGTTGGAAAATTTGCAACAAGAATGTAAACATTCAAGTTGTTACAGGCCCAGGGAAATCTATTAAATACAATAAAATAATTATAAATTTATCTAATTATACGGTGGATCCTATGTTAGAGAGTATTGATAAAAATGAAAATGTTTGTAATGTTAAATACTTAAAATATGGTCATCAATATAAAATTAAATATTTTATTACTGTTAGAGACGAAAATGAGTTACCAGTTTTTGCTCAGATTCGTTCTTTATTTGTTTATAATAACATTGCATTTGCTGTTTGTGCGCTGTGGGAGACTGTTGATTTTGAAGATCCATTCGATGCCTATTTAATTAAACAAAATAATACAGAATCTATCGTTATCGTAAATTTATCATCGTTAAGGCATGAAGAACCTTATGAAGGCCACAGGAGTATAAGTGGTAAAGGTTTATTTATAGTTTGTAAATATATCATAATTGTTTCATAATAAATAATTATAAAAATCTTAAAAGTAATTGATTGTAAATATATTTTCATAGATTAGAAACCACTAATAGTAATTTAATTGGTAAAATTATAAATAATAACACGGAATGGTGTAAAACAGTAAATTACACCGTGTAAAATTTACTCAAGTGAAAATTTTACACGAAGAGAATTTTACACCAAAATTTCACACTTACACGGCCGTGTAAAATTCGCCGGGTTCAACTTCACACCAAAATTTTTTACTGTGTATGAAGCTTAATTATATCTTGTTCAAGACCCAAGATTTAGGTTTTAGAAAGAAATCACTATAAAATTATTAAGAAAAAAACAATAAATAAATTTTCAACGCATATAATAGGTAGATAACTAAAAATCAAGTACGTTTTCAAATTGATAATGATATTGCCCCCCTAAGCCTTTAAATTGCCCCCATGTGGGGCGTGGGACCCACGTTGGGAAACACTGCTATAAGAGAAACAATAAATCGTTCTATGAACACAAAAGAAAAGAATTAGAAGAAGGAATTGAATCCGTAGTCAGTCAGCTAGAAATTCTTGGCGTTATTAGTAATCATCACTTCTGGAAGCCGTAATTTCGTTTGCGAACAAATAATGTCGGTTTAATGTCCTTGACAACTATTAGAAAGATTTTTCCGGATTAGAACGCAAACGTAACCGCAAATACACTTTGCAAAGTCGACGAGGAAGTTTCTTACTCTTCGGCATTGCTAACATATACTAAATTCCGGCGGCTATGACGGTAATACCTGTATGTGTACATAAACCGCTTTGCATTTACTCAGAAATTTTAACGGCTCCTTTCCTCTATGTACTACACACGACGGCATAAATTTACATAAGTTTCTAAGTTTCCGCGGAGTCAAGTATCCACCTGAACAGCTGCCAGCTTTTCCAACTATGTATGTGTGTGCATGTTCGAAATTTTGTATTTACATTAATAATTGATTTACGAATATATGGAAACACTGGATTTAGTTTAGAATAATTTGGAGATGTTGAGCAATTCACACTTTCCTGCCTAACTTAAAGCTTTAAATCAATTATAGTTAACCGTCTCGTAAACAAGCGGCAATTAATCCGAAAACGTAAATTGCAAATTATTTATGTGGGTTCGTATGAGGGGTCCGGCGTTTAAAACTTGCAATCTCTATGTTCTCTGATTTTGAGAGAATCGAGAGAAATGATTAATAACTAAAGTAACTAAGTAAAGCTCTAATAGTTCCCGAATGACTTAGGTTAATAGTTTGATATGCCTAGTTAGATCACATTATTTGTACGTTTATTATTATCTGACATTCAAGTTTATTTAGCCATCGAACTCTCAAGAATATTATCTCGTGTATCTGGATATCGCAATAGTTAAATATAGGGGGACCTGATGTACCTTGACCCTTTTTTTACTTGTAATTTGTTTTAAATTGTATATGTAACAATTTGTTGATAAAATGAATTGCATCGTAGTGGGGCACTAATAAGGTATTCATCATAAAATATTTGAAAGCATTACTAACCGTTTACTCAAATTGCCATAAGATTTAAAAATTAGTGGATCTATGGCCTAGGTACAACAGAGGTGATGTACCTTGGCTCTACTCACATTAAGCAAAATAAAACCCATTGTTCTGTGAAAACTATATTTTTATTTTTGGATTATACGGTAAGAACTACTAATGTTCTTCTTCGAGATGTCACTAAAGTTGTTTCAAAAATTAACAAAACTTTTCTCGTATACTAAAATTTCACATACTTAATGGTTAACTTTGCAAAATTTAAATTTTTCGTTAGACTTGCGAGGCATATTATCTGAAGCAAAATTTAAAAAAAAATAAGAATTTATAACAAAGGTAGGGGAAGATGGGGTAGCCCCGAACACTTGAAAGAATTAGAAATAAAAAATATAAATAAATAAATTTATTTATCTTTATGATTTAAAATGAAAGTAGGGACTTTTAAGTTTATACTAATTAAAAATTTGTAATGATATATTTATTTTTTTAGGAAATATGGCCAATCCAATTTGACGTTATTTTTTGGCAATACAAAAAGTGGCGGGTAGCCCCGGACTAGTACTTATTGGTGGCCCAATCGTTTTTTGGCGTTATAAACATCACAAAAATTATTAATATTTAAACAATTTTTATGTGGCCAGTCTTTGCACTCATAACATTGAATCCAGTCTTTATCAAAAGTTCGAATATTTTTGTCTGTTTTCAATATTTTTAGCAATTTTTTGTTTTTTTTTGCTTTGACAAATTTATTGTTTTTAGTTTTCTGCTTTTTCTCTAAATTTTGTTCAAATGGAGATGTTTAAATATCGCGCCTATGGGTTTTTGAGCTCCGTTGCTAAATGTTATTTTGATCCATCAGGAAATCGTAACAGTTGTTTTAATAAATGTGCTGTGCTGATTGAAGGCTCCGGCTCAGTATAGATGTTGACCACCGTTGCGATTCGTACTGGATGTGAAAAATACGCAAAGTTGACTAAAGTACAGTAATTTAACTACTATTTATTATCACAGTAAATAATAAAGCACCGACAAGTTATTTATTTCAACTGTAGTATAGAGTAACTTTTGAAAAAAGTTAGTAATTAAGCTAAAATAATGTCCGGCGATACCCGACATTTTAGTGTCCGGGCGTACCCGATTCTCAATATTCAACATTTTTATTCAGAGCTCCTAAGATGTAGTAGAAATATTTCAAATACTATTACAAAGTTTAAATATAATGCATTTTCTTCAACTTAAAAAAAAATAAGTATTCACACTTACGTTTTCTAGTTGATAACTTGAAATGAAATCTGACGAGCGCGATGATAAATTTTTATATTTTACAAACTACTCTTTAAATTTTAACAGACTCGGTGTTTACGTGACAACTAAATTGCATATGTTTTTACTCTAGACGAGGCCTGTTTTAAAGAAAATTTTACCAATGCAACGTGATTAGGTTCTTGGAAATTCTTATGTCCGCGGTTACCCGCTGTCCGGGGCTACCCCACTTTCCCCTATATCTAAATTTTTATTTATTGCACGTTGATCTTAGGACCAAGGTACAATTTATTGACAGTGACCGAGGTACAACACACCGACCCTTGATGTTTAAACTCAAAAATACAATTAAAGATTATGCTGTGCCAAAATCAGACCACTACTATGCAAGCAATAATAAATAATCTTTGTATTACGATGAGTTATTTGTTATTAGGTAATAAAAATAAAAAAGACTTACTGTTTTTCGATTAAAAATTTCAATCGATCTCATACATTAACAAAGTACATTGACCAGCTGCTGCTAACTTTACGTTAAAGTCTGTCACTGTGGCATTTGAAATATCGAAAATTAGGGGACACGAAAGGCGGAAAATATTAAAAAAATTTAAGTTGCCCTAGGTACAAAGGGACCAAAGTACAACAAGTTTCGCTATTTATTTATGCATTAGATAAGGTTTTTATTGATAAAAATACAAAAAAAATTTTTCGTTTTATAACCTATTGAGTCTTTTTTGAGTAATAAATTCCAAAGGCACGTATTAATGACGATACCGAATATTAAGAAATCCTAACAAGAATTTCATTCTTGTCTCTTTATTGCAATACAAATTAATTTCGCGGCGTTTTCTTAATGATTCGCAATAATTTAGACCAATGAATTAGACGAAACATTGATTGAATAATTATAATCGTTCCCTTTCACTTGTATTGACAAGATTATCGTATCTTCTCGCTCCTTTCCACTCATTGCTATGGTAAATACGTTTTTCGAATATAAAATCGATATTTACTAAATTAAATTAAAATATTTGATTTGAAGGAGCCCACAGTAAATTATACTAATATAATAAATACGAGGATGTGCGCATTCGAGCGAAAAGTGGCACATTTCCGAGCGAGGGAAGCAAATGAAGCGCGACGCGGAGCGGCGCGCTTCATTTTCCCGAGATCGGAATGTGCCACTTTGAGCTCGAATGTGCACACTCCGTTTTAAGCCTGATTCACAATATTTTAGGGCAATAAATTAGACGAAAAATTAATTAAATAATTTTAATCCTTCCCTCTCACTTGCATTGACAAGATTATCGTATCTTCTCGCTCCCTTCCACTCATTGCTATGGGAAATACGTTTTCCGAATATAAAATCGATATTTACTAAATTAAATTAAAATTTTGATTTGAAGGAACTTACAGTAAATTATACTAATAAAATAAATACGAGGATGTGCGCATTCGAGCGAAAAGTGGCACATTTCCGAGCGAGGAAGCAAATGAAGCGCGACGCGGGCGGCGCGCTTCATTTTCCGAGATCGGAATGTGCCACTTTGAGCTCGAATGTACACTCGTTTTAAGCCTGATTCACAATATTTTAGGGCAATAAATTAGACGAAAAATTAATTAAATAATTTTAATCCTTCCTTCTCACTTGCATTGACAAGATTATCGTATCTTCTGGCTCTCTTCCACTCATTGCTATGGGAAATACGTTTTTCGAATATAAAATCGATATTTACTAACTTAAATTAAAATTTTTGATTTGAAGGAACTTACAGTAAATTATACTAATAAAATAAATACGAGGATGTGCGCATTCGAGCGAAAAGTGGCACATTTCCGAGCGAGGGAAGCAAATGAAGCGCGGCGCGGAGCGGCGCGCTTCATTTTCCCGAGATCGGAATGTGCCACTTTGAGCTCGAATGTGCACACTCCGTTTTAAGCCTGATTCACAATATTTTAGGGCAATAAATTAGACAAAAAATTAATTGAATAATTTTAATCGTTCCCTCTCACTTGCATTGACAAGATTATCGTATCTTCTCGCTGCTTTCCACTCATTGCTATGGTAAATACGTTTTTCGAAAATAAAATCGATATTTACTAAATTAAATTAAAATTTTTGATTTGAAGGAACTCACAGTAAATTATACTAATATAATAAATACGAGGATGTGCGCATTCGAGCGAAAAGTGGCACATTTCCGAGCGAGGGAGGCAAATGAAGCGCGACGCGGAGCGGCGCGCTTCATTTTCCCGAGATCGGAATGTGCCACTTTGAGCTCGAATGTGCACACTCGGTTTTAAGCACGATTACCAAACGTCCCGTTTTAACAAAAATTAATTTCAATTTTGTCGCACACGCTATAAATAAAACCCTAGTGTTATTATTTTTATTTTTATATCTATTCCAATAACTTTTTTATGGACCTACTTTCACATACAACTTCTAAACGAATTATAAGTACTCAATTAAGAAGTTTTTTTTAATAAAACAACCACAAAAACTCTAATTCAATGTCTTTGATATAAATTTCAAAACTGTTGCTTAACACTTTCGTGCATTTACCCTGTTAATCTTAATTTGGCACTTTATAACACCTTAATAGTTGTTAGCTAAACACTCCTAATAGGCCACTTTCCTGTGCTCGTTGGACAGCTCCTTTGTGAATTTTACTAGTAATTGACGTGACTGACAGACATTTATAAAACAACTTTAACGGTAATGAATTTAAAACGAATTTAACATCGCATTAGTATCTCGTTTATTTTATAATATAATTAAAAACGTACGCTCCCTTTTTCTTCAGGTACACTCGTAAACTAATATAATGTCGCAGAAAATCGGACAGTTTCAGAAAATCGCAGTTAGTTTTGAGTCGTGTTATTGTCACCACTGATTGAACCGCACAAAACACGAGATATGCTTACTTTTTTTTTAATGATACTGTTAGTCGGAACTAACAGCTGTTTACTACAACAATCCTATTTTCTACATTATTTTAGTCTACGATAGTACGTAGGTACTGAAACCAATAAATCAATAAAAACGATATTGACGTATTTCTTCAAGTACCTCCAATGTTTTGCAATTAGTTCATAGCGACATGGTGAAATATTATTTATAACCAGTATTATTATAAACAATTAACATTTTTTTGTGTGGAGTGAGAGGTAGAACCTATTTTTAAAAAGTTTTCTCCATAATCTTATATAAATTTAAAAGCTACTGGCATATTTTGCAAAGTACACCCCTGCTTTTAAATCACTTTTTAAAAGTGGAGTAAAGTCTTATTTATAATAAATATTTTGGTAAACAATTAACATTTCCATGTGTAAAATATATCTTAGAACTATTTTCTGAAGAGTTTGGTCAAATATCTTAAGTAATAAAAAGATATAGGCCTATTTCTTAAAGTACCCCGCCCCCCATTGAAATTAGTTTATAGAGCCGGAATGAAGTATCATTTATAATCACTATTATTATAATATTGTAAAATGAGCCGTGGAATCTATTTCTGAGAAATTTGCTTCAATATCTTATGTGAATAAAAAAAAAACAGGCATATTTTCGAAAAAACCCCTGCTTTTAAATTACGTGTTAGAGGTGGAAGAAAGTATTAATATTATTGTAAACAATTAACATTTTTGTATATAAAATGACCCAGTGAATTAATTTCTAAAGAGTTTTTTTTCCATTTAATGATTATATTTCAATAGGTTTTTAAATTATTTTCTCACCAACTCTTTTGGATTTTATTCCTAGTCTTACTACTGTTCACAGATGATTTTCAATTACAATAATCAATATTCCTCCAACTCGGGTACACTTTGTCTTAATTAATCAACTTTATCTTCATCTCACCTATGGTGAATAGATTATCTGATACACCTTATGTAACGCTCCAAGGTAACAGAGAATCCTGAGTAAATTTATTATGTAATTACGGTTACTATCATAGTTTTAGTAACCAATCGAAATTCGCATTGGAAGTACTGCATTTACATTGTGTTTCTAAGAAAGTTCCTAATTCGGGTTTCAAACAGTTTATACCTAAACTTGGTACTATCAAGAGCTGATTAATTCCTCGCCCATTCGAATGGACTTCGGCAAACGGTATTTAGACGCAATACACAAAAATTATTTTCGGTAGATTTTTGCTAATAAGACGGGAAAATTACATCAAAAGTCTACTCGGGGTAATTTAAGTTTGTAAATGAGAAGATCAAAATAAAGTATTTTCGTAGCTTTAAATGAGATTTTAACATTAAAAATTTGAGTCTTAATTTAAATGTAGATATTTACATATTTCTTTGAACATAATAATATTTTTAGATAGGATTTATTTTTTATCTTTTGGAGATTTGTCGCAAAAAATGAAGCACATAAGTATTTCGAGAGCAAATAGCGTACCGTAAATTTTTAAATTGTTTTATTATTTATTTTCTCAGATTTGCATAATGTTACAGATGCATTTGCGTAATAACACGTAGATAAGTAATTCGAACATATTGAAAGTATTTTAACTTCAATAAATTAGAAGTTTTTCGAAATTAATTGGATACCCATCATTAATTTATGGAGCAAAACTTGCTACTTAAAGAATTTAGTGCGACAAGGAAATAAAATATGCAAATCTTTTTTTGATTTATAGTACAAAATAATTTTGCATACATTTATAATGTTGTTTTTCGAAATATCAGAAAATTAATCCATAATTCAAAGAAAAAAATAACTAAAGTCTGCTTTGTTTCTTTTAAATTCATAGACTACGAACTTATTACAATATTTAAATTGATTTAGTAACCAATTTTAGTATTCCAAGCAACTATATACAAGCTAAGAAAGAATTCCTATTTAAAAAAAGTAATAAAACGAAACATAAATTGGGGTTTTCTTAAATGTAACTAGAACGAAATTTGATTTTTGGAATTTAAGTTTGCAGATAATTTAAACTCACAATTAATATTTTTTCGTATAATCCCAAAAATAAATAAAGACCGATAATTTTAATAATACAGTAAAACCTCAATTATCCGGACTTCAGTTATACGGATTCGCGATTATCCGGATTGTCAACCGCGTTCGGACTTGTTGCGAAAATTAAACCTCGGTATTTCTTACTAAATATTTGATTTTTTGATTTCGCACTAAAATAATGTTTTTTTTTGCTTTGTTGATTTTAAGATAATGTGCGACTGTTTTATTTAGTGATTAATATTTGTTGCGTTTTTTGTAAAACATATACCTAACAATTTGACCAAGTTTTTTCCTGTTAAAACGGGACGTTTTGTAATTGTGCTTAAAACCGAGTGTGCACATTCGAGCTCAAAGTGGCACATTCCGATCTCGGGAAAATAAAGCGCGCCGCTCCGCGTCGCGCTTCATTTGCCTCCCTCGCTCGGAAATGTGCCACTTTTCGCTCGAATGCGCACATCTTCGTCTTTATCGAATTTGCCTATATTATTATTTGATTCTTCTATTCAAAAAATTAAAAGTCGAATAAATTAGATCTATTTTGTTGTTTGGAAAAGGTTAGATATTTTATTCTTTATGATAAGTTATCATGGTGCTCATCCGCACGCCTAATTATAGCGAGCTTGATAAAAATATTTTCAGGTGTACTTTCGAATGTTTACTAATTCACATTTTTGATTAATTAAAATTGTATATGAGTCAAATTTTCTAAAGTGGGCCACTAAAAATCAACTAGTTTTTTCTATAATCATATTTGCAGATTGTTGAAGGTTTATATATCAAAATTAATGTCTCCAAATATTTTTGGGTAATTTTTATTTTTCTGAAAATTATAAACAAATTAGTTTTAAGGCACATTTTGTAGACACTCTTGTAATTAAACTTCATTTATGGATTAATTCAATTTTTAAATATAAAACAATATTTATATGTTACATAGGGGGGTACATCAAAATTTGAGAATGACTTGGGTAGGTATGTTAAAAAAAAGGTTGAGAAATAAAAGTCAAAATTCGTCAAAAAAGTCAAAATTCATGTACGATAAAGTATCCCAGCTAGTCTAGTTTCAAAGTACTAAATTAGAAATGTGGTTTTTGGTAAAAATACCCTACTGTAATTTTTAATTAAAAGAAAAGCAAAAAGTGGTACATTTAGTTCAGTTTGATTTAATTAATATTGAATAAGATAGGCAAATTAAATTATTAAGCAGTATGTGCCCTTTCAAGCGAAAACATTTTCCGAATAGAAAATTTGGATTTGAAGGATTTGTTATTAATATAGTCAAATCCAATTAACACGAAGATGTGCACATTCGAGCGAAAAGTGGCACATTTCCGAGCGAGGGAAGCAAATTAATTTCACGGCAATTTCTTAACGATTCGCAATAATTTAGAGTAATAAATTACACGAAAAATTAATTGAATAATTATAATCGTTCCCTCTCACTCGCATTACAAGATTATCGTATCTTTTCGCTTCCTTCCACTCATTCCTATGGTAAATACTTTTCGAATATATAAAATCGGTATTTACTAAATTAAGTAAAAGCACGAATGCTCGACATTGAACTAAAGGATGACACTTTCGAAGAAAACGATATATAATAAGAATATTATAATTCATATTAATTTACTATTGATCTAAGAAACACCTAGTACCATTTTTAATACACGGGCCAAAACTTACATCTACTTAATTCTTCAGAGTTAAAAATATCTCTAGTTAAAGTAGACAATATGAACGAATCAACACGTGCCCTGTGATTGCTTAACATTTTTTGTAGGAAGTTAAAATTTTGAAGATAATATTTTGTTCCATATTTTTACAATTATTCTTATTTATGGTTTTGTTTATAAAAATATAATAGATTACTTACATACTAGCGTTGTGGTGTTTTTATTTGGTTTAGATTTTCTAACAATTTTAAGTATGTCTACTAATAGTATCGAAAATTTGTCAAAACCTAAAATCCAACACATAATGATGTCATCTATTGGTCACATCAAACTGAATTCTTAAGCTCTTGTTAACTAATGCAATTATCATTATTTGATATTAATAACGTGCTGTCTAAATTTTATTAGTTTTGTATTATCGTTTCTAACAGTAGACAGGGTGTCAACTATTAGGATACAGAATTTAGGTATGTCAGATTATGTCTATTATTAGTGCAATTGGATTAGTGATTTAGTTTTTTTGTGATGTCATCTACTAGTACCTATGACAAGATTTGAAAAAATTCAAATTTTAATCTGAAAAATGTTGATTTTTAAAGCTTTTATATTAAAAAGCTATTTTCTAATCTTTACTATACTTATATGAAAACCTATAACTTTGTTGTTGTAACAAATTTATTTCATTTTGAATAATAAAGTTTGTGTATTCCTTACCTTAAATTAAAATTTTTGATTTGAAGGAGTGCACCGTAAATTTTATTAATATGATAAACACGAGGATGTGCGCATTCGAGCGAAAAGTGGCACATTTCCGAGCGAGGGAAGCAAATAAAGCGCGACGCGGGCGGCGCGCTTCATTTCCGAGATCGGAATGTGCCACTTTGAGCTCGAATGTGCACACTCCGCTTTTCGCCACGATTAACAATAATCAATTTACTTTAAAAAAATTCAAGTAATTCTAAAACCGTAGTTGCGCTCTCAAAATGTCACATTATATATATATACATTATATAATGTCACATTATACGTATATATGGTATAGCAAAATTCGTTTTTTTTCTTATACATTCAATTAACCGAATTTTGATTATCCGAATGATCTGTAACAATAATTAGGGCGGATAACCGAGTTTCCACTGTAATAAAGTTTCTTTAATGTTAAATACCACAAAATACCTTGATTACAAATAGTGAATATTGTTGATTTTTATTTAGCAATATATCTCAGTATCTTTTTAAGTATTTTTCAGCAAGTTTTAAATGTTTTTCACAATTGTAAGTTTCTATGGACATCACCTGTTCTATCATTCTTTCCTCCAGTTTCAGTTTACACCTTACGGCAGGGGTTCCCAAATTTTTTCTTAGGCTGGCCAATTTAATATTCCCGAAATTTTTGGGGAGCCAAAAAAATAAAATCAAAACAACCACGATTTTTTTTGTTTTAGATATATTTAACTATTTCTTTTTTTTTTTTATTAGTATACTAAATTTAATATAAATATAAATCTTTAATTATATATTTGAGCCGTTTATTTTGAAAGTGACCTAAGTCCATTTATCTTTAATTTGAAATATTAAAGTTTTGAGTTTTTACAAAATTAAAAATGTACGTAAGGTATATGGTTGACTCGCAATGCTAAATCGTATTTAAGGGAGTTAATTTTATAATTCCTATTAATAAATCGCTATTATTAAGTGTATAATATGTCCTTGCTTACCTTGAAAGGACTTAGGTGACTTTCAAAATAAAAAATTTGTTTTGTTATAAAATGTGAAAGAGCTTAAGTCTGTTACACATAGCTTAAAAAATTTAAAAAACCATTTAATTTACTTTATATTTTTAGAAAAAAAAAATTAAATCTAATAACAAGTTATTCGTTAACATTCTCAGTATGCGGAAGAGATTTAAAGTAGTTATGGTGTTCCGGAGGTATATATTTTCTAAGCAGTTTTTTCGACATTGGCAATCTTTATTTTGAAAAACTTTGGCAGGTATAATTTTTCCCGTTTGTGTATCGTATCTTTTCCCTCAATTTCGTTTAATTTTACGAAGTTTCTGAGTATAAATATCACTTCTGTTTTCACTGAACCCTTCTCTGTAGCTGTTGTTTTGTAAATTTTCATTCTCAATTAATTCCTCTTCCTCTGTTGAAGAATGAAGTTCTAAAATTCTCTTTTTTTTCTATATTTGTTGTATGATTTTAATTCTTCATTTTCAGAGTCAAGAAATCTTGTGATTTTATCCTTTCCCATGGGTTTAAAGATTTCTTTAATTAAATATTATTCTTTAAAATTTAATTCAATATTATAATGTAATTTAAATTACCTTCATCACTGCTTTCAAGATTTTGGGCCGCACTTTTTGACATTATCAATAAAAAGTGGACTTAGGTCACTTTCAAAATTATGATTTTTAGTATTTATATTATTATGAAAATGTACGTGTTACAAAATTTTCAAATGTATTAAATATATTTCAATGACGATTTATTTTTTTGACAGTTCAGCATAAATTATAAATGTCACCACAGTTAACTTGAAAAAAGATAAAAATGGACTTGAACCACTTTCAAAATAAACGGCTCATTTATTAAAACAAGAAAAACTGAAATCCATCTTATTATATAATAATATATATTATTTAATTTACTATTTACTTATTTATTTTTTAATAAAAATATAATATATCGTATCGATATCGCGGGCCGCACTTTGGGAACCCCTGTCTTACGGTTTGCCTTTCATTGTTAAAGTTTTAGTGTTTTCAACTGAAATTCTCATATTGTATATTTTGCCCGTTATCTGCCTAGCATACCATGTTGATTGTTTGTTTCCATTAGTCGTCATTCTATATTCTGTGTTATTTTGTCCAATAATATGTTAAATAACACTGGAGTTAGAGTGTCACCTTGTTTAACCCCCGCTTTAGTGTGCTTCTTCGGTTACTTGCTCTTCTACCTTTCTTTTGTCTTTGTGTTGCTGTTTAAATCTATAATTAGTTTTATTAATTTCGGCGGAACTTTTTTTACAAAAATTAACTTCCAATTTTGTTGAAATATAACTGTTCTATTTCTTTAGGCTGGGTATTATAGTATTATTTATAATCAAGAATGTTTCATCGAAACCACATTTAATAAGAACACGTATGTAATTCATTACTGAAGAGTTCTTCACAATATTTTCATTAATAAGAAGGACAAGCAAATTTGATTAGAGCAAACCCCTGGAATTTTGTTAGAGTTTCTTAAATGCGGTGTAATTTATTTTGTTGCCACTTTAAGCTGCACGATAAATTCTTAATAATGTCAGGTTTACGTAAATCCAAAAAAAAAGAAAACAATTTAATTGTATTATATTTTACATATTTAGCTGCCGAGTACTTTCGGAAGATTGTTTTTATTTACAAATCTAGCATTCTGTACCAATTTCTTTTCTGGACAAAGGGTACATAAACCCACGTCTACTTTTTATTGCCTTTCTAGCTCGTATAATAATAAAAATCCTATTTCGTTTCGTAAAAACGTTTAAACAATACGATATCTACTAAATTTAAAAAAGAATAAACTGGGATTTGTTGACGTTCGGAGATATTTAGTATCGTATATTTGTTTTAGTGTTGTAACAGTACGAACATTCTTCAGAAAATTTTGCCCGTGCATCATTGCTTCTGGAAAACTTTACGAAGAGACGTATTCATTTACAAAGACAGTTATGTATAATTCATTTTAATGTGGCGGTCTATAATTTACTGTTAACGGATATTGTGGTTCAACGCATTTGCGCATTACAATTTGAATACCCGCCAGAATAGAATATTACAGCAATTTTCATAACTGTCCCATTTGGATAATTTTATTACTTTCATTGCAGGTTGACTAATAACCATTTGGGGCTATATTCCATTAATAGCTAACCTAACTACTGCTGCATTTAGCTTCTATCCATTAAAAGCGAATTGCTCATCGATTTTTCCAAAAGCTTCCTTGATATTATCGAATGTATTGAGGCAGCTGAAACTTATGGCTCTATTTTCTATAAATTGTTTGCCAAAAATAGAATTCTAAGTTTATTGAAAGTTTTGCGCTATAAAACAAGGGTGTTTTATTGGATGTACTTTTCGCTGCCGTTGTGTGCTGAACATTTTAGAGCTGTACACTAAAAAAGGTTATTAGAGTAAAATCAAAAACAATAACTATAAAAATTATAAGCAATTATTAATTTTGATAGATTTGAGAAAACTGGTTGCGTGTTCTTTGGGAAAAATAGAAGTTGATAGACAAAAGAGATCATAGTTTAAAAACTGAATTTAATTCTTATAGGAAAACGTATAGAAGTACGATTTTCTGTTTTCTCAAAAAGGCGTAGACAAATCTACTAATTTTTCAAAGTAAAATATGACGGCTGGATTAAACTTATTTCTATTGAAAAATGCTTCGCTTCTGTGTCATAGACCGTTAGAAAGATTCTGGTTTTCCTTATGTCGAAATTTTTTTACCTGTACTGAAAAATTTTGGACACTGTATCTGAACCGCGAAAACTATGTTTTATATATTTTTGAATGTTCCAAAGTTTTTACGAATCCCATACAAAGAAACTATTTTTTTGAATGTTTGAATTAATGCCTCTCTTTAATTCTGTTTTGTTTGTACTTAGGATACAAATGTTACGTCTGGGTTAATAGTACCCAATACAATAATACAATAAAATTTTTGAATAATCTCACTTTCTTCCACTTGCAATAATAAAATCACTAACTTTGAGTTATGTCTATTTTTAAATTATTCTATCTCACTTGTATTTATGTGATATTCGTATCTTTTCACTCGCACTCTCACTCATTGCAAAATTAAAAAAAGTTCTATTCTGCGTATTTTAAGTTAAGTATCATAAATACGAAGATGTGCGCAATCAAGCGAAAAATGGTACCTTTCCGATCGAGGGAAGCAATTTATTTTAAAAAAAAATTTAGTAAATCTAAAATCGTAGTCGCGCTCTCAAAATTTCTTCGTGAGACAAAATTTATTGAATTTTGTGCAATAATAGCCTTATACGTGCAGTTAAGCTCAAAATGTGCAATATATGGGTGATTCCGTTCTATTACTTTTTTGATTAAAAATTTTTGAATTCTATAACTCAACTTTTTTTGAAAAACAATACAGTAGCACTTCCATCAAAAATGTATAATTTATAAGCAGTTAAAATACATTTTGGGTCAAATAGACCCAAACAGCGGGGTTAATGCATTTACATTTAGTATCAGTTAAGAATTGCTCCTACTTCACATGGTACATACCTATAAACAGAAAATAAAATTACTTGTCGGATATAAACGCTTTATCTGTTTATTATTTGACGACGCTTTTAGAGTTTTCAATTAAATCAGAGAAAATAAAATAAATTTTAGTGCGCATTGAACGTTAAACTTTTATTCTATACAAAAGCAAAAAGGGAATAGCGTTTCAAGTTTTTAAATGCAAGTAATTAAATAAATTATACCATAGAGTTTAAATGTACAAGAATGTTTTCTCATTATCGTATTTATTAAGCTCTTGCCGTTGGCTGTGTAAATTTTACAGCAATTAACTTTGATCTATAAAGCATCCTATGCTTATAGGTTTAATAAAGTACACTGTTTCCTTGTACAACAAATTATTATGAAACTTCTGACAGAAGAAGGTGTAAACCGGCTAAAACTTCGACAAAGTTTAACTTCCATTTAAAGACAACGTTTTAAGCTGAAGTCATAAATACACATGAACGATGTCTATTTGCAAATTGTAATCATAACATTCAATCCTCTTACAAGATAATCCCCGATGTCATTTGAATTTCCAACTTTTTATTCGCGAATTTTTTTACGTACAAAAATGCATTAGAACGGGTTTTTAACAGTCGCTCTTTCAAATAATTAATTGAAGATCAAATGTCTGGAAGTTGCCATTTTTTAAATTCGAATCTCTGCGTTTCGCCAGAAACTAATAATAAAAATTGATAACAGAAGCGATATGTTTGAGAGGAAAACTTAATTTCAAAAAGCCAAATTTACATTTTACGTTATCTAAGCGTGATGTTGATTGATGATGCGCTATCAATTTTTAATAATCAAATTATGAGTTTTTGGGGTGGTTATCTATTTCAAACGTGTTGAGTTATAATTTTAATTTTATACAAACAATTTAGTCAGAGTGTTAACACATTATTTTCGCGAATTATTAATAACCACCTATTCGAATTTCGTTTACAAATTAAAATGCCTACATGTAATGCAATAAGCGCGATTCCATGAAAATATTGGGTTGGCAAGAAAGTAATTTCGGTTTTTCAGTTTGAAATAAAATGTAATTTTTTTTATACAAAAATTGTATTTTAATTTAGTATAAATATACCATTTTGTTCAATGACCTTTTTCCAATATTCTGGTAACTCTATGGTTCCATGTTTGTGTAACTTCTGGTCCTTTTTAGAAAAAACTGAAATATGTACGATTTCAGGTCATCATCATTAGTGAAATTTTTAGTAGTTAAAGAAATAAATGGCAATCTGATGGTGCAAGGTCGGAGCTATTAGTTGGATGTGACATCAGTTCCCAACCAAGTTCTCATAATTTTTGATGAGCTACTAATGATGTGTGAGGTCGAGCGTTGCCATGGTGCAATATAAAGCCTTTACAATTAACCAATTTTGGCCGTTTATTTTTAATTATTTCTTTCAATTTCATTACTTGTTGACAGTATAATTTGAATTGAACGTTTGGTTTTTTGGAACCAGCCCAAAATGTATAACACTGTTATAATCCCACCAAACAAAAGCATGATCTTTTTTTTTGATGAAATTCACCTTTTGATGTAGTTTGTGCTAAGCAAGCTTGGAACATGATCATTATTGATGAATGTCATTGTAAACAATTCATTTTTATCACCAGTGATGATTCATTTAATAATGATCAATTTCTTTGCGTTGGAGATGCAAATCATAAATACTTATTCGTGGTATTAAATGAATCTTTTCAATTCATTTAGAAGCTTTTTTTTCGGGGTTTCTCAACAAGTCCAAAACATTTTAAAGAATATTCGATTGCTGTGTGTGATACATTTAACTTCTCTCCAATCTCTTTTCTTATATGACGATCTGCTTCAATTATGACTTTGATATGGTCATTACTAACTTCCTAATTTGTGTTGATCTAAATGTTTATATATAAGTACATATAAATATACATAACAAAATTTAAAAATTTATTCTTGCATAAGAAATTTCACTTTATAGTTTACCCTATGTGGCACCCATGTTGTAGTTGAGTTTATTTGAGGCACCATTATAGTTTACGTTACCATTATGAGTTTATATCACCATTCATGGTTTATTTGGTAAACTGTGTGTTTAAATTTTGAGATTAATTACGGAACGATTTTGATACACCACCATCTTGACGTAACTAGTAAACAACTTTTTATTATTTATGTTTCGTTGCCAAGGTCGTAGATATGTTTTGTTATGTGGTTTTTGCGCTTCTAGATCCTCTCGTGTAGGGTGTGAAATGTTGATTCTTGACCACCACTACTTCAAAAATTGTAACGCCATCTATTTATAAAAAAACCGTAATTACGTTCTTGCGAACCCAATAGTTCATGAAATAACTTGATTAAAAATCTACTACAGTTATTTATGATCCATAATTTTCTCTAAAACTATCTGTGTCGATAAATATTGATCATAAGCAAGATATGTGTTTTTACGTTTCACGAAAAGGCAATTAATTGCAACTATTTAGCTATATTCGATGTTTTAGTTGATTAATAGTCTAATTTATTTATTTAGCTGTTACATTCACAATTCTAGAAGCGTTGTAACTCACAACAGTTTGCAACTAGAGTGCCAAGAAAGTTTTGATGTAGGAAGTTTACACATTGCATTCGGTATGCGTTTAATCAAAACTTTAAAATCCTTTGAATATAATAAAATAGAACTTGCGCAAAGTTTTTCATATGAAATAGTTTTTATGCGAGTGCACACGACTGGGGTAAAGCATCTACAAAATGTTGCTAAAACATCAAACCAAACCGGTAATGCAACAAACTCAATAAGAAAAGTTATAAAAGTAATGTAGAACGGTAAATACGTATAACATATACAAAGAGCTTTAAACCAATATTTCTTTTAGCTGAAATAGTAATAATCGTGCGATAGAAAAGTTTTATTAATCCGTACCATATTTAATTTAAAGTTTTATATACTTCTGAAAAATATTAATTATTGTTCTAAATTTATTTTTTCTCTTCTTTTTGCTTATTTTATAGAAAAACGTAGATGAAATATAAAATTTCTAAATGGTGGTTAAACAGAAGTTGTTCAGATAAAATAGTAACAGAAGTAAATTCAGTGTTCGGGTTAAATAGCCCTGAATTAAATTCTTAATTGACCAATAACTACATTAGAGCAGTTACAGCAAAGTTAGTCCGGCGACTGTCCCTACGACATTTATGGAACTTTAATGGCTTTCGTCTCCCGCTCTAGTAAAACAAAAAGGAATATGCCATAGTTTCTGATGCCTATAATTCACGTTACTCCAAGATGAACTAATTCACTGCATAGTTTATGGTTCTGTGCCGAAGCTTCTGTACGAAATTGTTGTGTATTGTTTGCCAAAAAGTGCAAGTCATATACATAAATATCTATTTTATTTGGGACAAAATAGTCGTATTATTTTTTGACTACGGAAAAAATAATAACAAAGTTTGACATAAAAACGATTGATGTTTTATAGAAATGCATGCTTGCAACTAGTGCTCGACTTGTGGCGCAATTACGTTTTTAACCTTCCGCATACTAGGTGACTAAATGTCACATGCCATACTAGGTGGGGTATGCCATACCCCGAAAATAAAATAAACTAAAATCCCCAAAATTGTAGGGAAACCTATTGTACCTTGGTTCCTTTGTACCTAGGGCAACTTGATTTTTTTTAATATTTGCGGGCTTACGTGACCCATAATTTTCGATATTTCAAATGCCACATTGACAGTCACGTTAATTACTAGTAAAATTCACAAAGGAGCTGTCCAACGAGCACAGGAAAGTGGCCTATTAGGAGTGTTTAGCTAACAACTATTAAGGTGTTATAAAGTGCCAAATTAAGATTAACAGGGTAAATGCATGAAAGTGTTAAGCAACAGTTTTGAAATTTATATCAAAGACATTGATTTAAAGTTTTCTGTTGTTTTATTATAAAAATTTTCTTAATAGTGTACTTATAATTTGTTTAAAAGTTGTACGTGAAAGTACGAGAATAAAGTTATTGGAATAGATATAAAAATTATAAGTAATAACACTAGGGTTTTATTTAAAACGTGTGCGACAAAATTGAAATTAAACAAATAGTAAATTTGATGCAAAAGTATGCAAAATAAGTCATCTATAGGAGAACCTGTTGTGCCTTGGTCCCTTTGTACCTAGGGCAACTTTATTTTTTTTTAATATTTGCGGGCTTTCGTGACCCATAATTTTCGATATTTCGAATGCCACATTGACAGACATTAACGTAAAGTTAGCAGCAGCTGGCCAATGTACTTTGTTAATGTATGAGATCAATTGACACTTTTAATCGAAAAAAAGTAAGTCTTTTTATATTCTTTTTACTTAAATATCTTACTGATTTTTATTACCTAATAACAAATGACTCATCGTAATAGAAAGATTATTTATTAATGTTTGCATAGTAGTGGTCTGATTTTGGCACAGCATATACTATGATTTTATTTTTGAGTTTGAACATCAAGGGTCGGTGTGTTGTACCTTGGCACTAAGATCAACGTGCAATAAATAAAAATTTAGATATACCTTTGTTATAAATTCTTATTTTTTGTTATTTTGCTTCAGATAATATGCCTCGCTAGTCTTAAAATTTAATTTTTTGCATAGTTAACCAATAAGTATTTGAAATTTTATTATACGAGAAAAGTTTTGTTAATTTTAGAAACAATTTTAGTGTCATCTTAAAGAAGGACATTAGTAGTTCTTATAATCCAAAAATAAATATATAGTTTTCATAGAACAATGGGTTTTATTTTGCTTAATGTGTATAGAGCTAAGCTACATCACTTCTGTTGTACTTAAGCCATAGATTCACAAATTTTTAAATCTTATAACAATTTGAGTAAACGGTTGGTAATGCTTTCAAATGTTTTATGATGAATACCTCATTAGTGCCCCACTATGATGCAATTCATTTTATCAACAAATTGTTAAATATACAATTTAAAAAAAATTACAACATTCAAATATCTAGGCTCACTTCTAAGTGCAGACGGTACATGCCAGAGAGGCATAAAAGAAAAAATTATTATGGGAAAGAAAGCAACTAAAGCACTGCACGGCTTAATTTGGAACAAGAACATCAGTCAAGACACTAAAAATAGAATATTTCATACCGTGGTGGAAAATATAGTACTATATGGAGGAGAGATGTGACCACTTACGAAGAGCGCAAGAAATAAAATTAGATCCATAGAATTGGACTTTATGAGAAGGTGCCTACAAGTTACAAGACGAGACCGACTCAGAACCGAAGAAATTTGGAGACGAACGAATGTCACCTGTTCAATAACAAAATATTAGAAACAAGAGCACTCCAATGGTACGGACATGTTAGACGGATGCCAGATGACAGATGGCCGAAGAGATTGACACTGTGGTCTTCAAGAGAAAAAGAGGCAGACCGGCTCTTTCTTGGGAAACACACGTAACAACGGCTATGACGGAAAGAGGTCTACAGGAATCAGATTGGGGGATAGACAGGCATGGAAACAGAAAACGGCAAACCCGGTGGGGTAACAAACCGAAGAAGAAGAAGAAAAAAATTACAAGTGAAAAAAGGGCGAAGGTACATCAGGTTCCCCTAATTTATGACAGTTAAATGATAAGAAATATATGTATCTTAATAACCAATAATTAATAGGTTCAAGTAAAACACATATTTATTTATGCATTAGAATACATATTTATTTATAAAAATATCTACAAAAACTTAAGTTTTTCTTCAACTTATAAACTATTGAGTTTTTTCTTGAGTACTAAATTCTAATGACACGTGTCAATTACGATACCGAATATTAAGGAAACCTAACAAGAATTTCATTCTTGCCTCCTTATTGAAATTCAAATTAATTTCACGGCAATTTCTTAATGATTCGTAATAATTTAGACCAATAAATTACCCGAAAAATAAATTAAATAATTTTAATTGTTCCCTCTCACTTGCATTGACAAGATTGTCGTATCTTTTCGCTCCCTTCCACTCATTGCTATGGTAAATACGTTTTTCGAATATAAAATCTATATTTAATAAATTAAATTAATATTTTTGATTTGAAGGAGTGCGCGGTAAATTAAATTAATATGATAAACACGAAGATGTGCGCATTCGAGCGAAAAGTGGCACATTTCCGAGCGAGGGAGGCAAATGAAGCGCGACGCGGAGCGGCGCGCTTCATTTTCCCGAGATCGGAATGTGCCACTTTGAGCTCGAATGTGCACACTCGGTTTTAAGCTCGATTTCCAATAATTTAGGCCAATAAGTTAGAAGAAAAAGCAGTTGAATAATTTTAATCGTTCCCTCTCACTTGCATTGACAAGACTATCGTATTTTCTCGCTCCCTTCCACTCATTGCTATGGTAAATACGTTTTTTGAATACAAAATCGGTATTTACTCAATTAAATTAAAATTTATGATTTGAAGGAATGGACGGTAAATTATATTAATATGATAAACACTAGGATGTGCGCATTCGAGCGAAAAGTGGCACATTTCCGAGCGAGGGAGGCAAATGAAGCGCGACGCGGAGCGGCGCGCTTTATTTTCCCGAGATCGGAATGTGCCACTTGAGCTCAATGTGCACACTCGTTTTAAGCTCGATTACCAATAATTTAGGCCAATAAGTTAGAAGAAAAAGCAGTTGAATAATTTTAATCGTTCCCTCTCACTTGCATTGACAAGACTATCGTATCTTCTCGCTCCCTTCCACTCATTGCTATGGTAAATACGTTTTTTGAATACAAAATCGATATTTACTCAATTAAATTAAAATTTATGATTTGAAGGAATGGACGGTAAATTATATTAATATGATAAACACTAGGATGTGCGCATTCGAGCGAAAAGTGGCACATTTCCGAGCGAGGGAGGCAAATGAAGCGCGACGCGGAGCGGCGCGCTTCATTTTCCCGAGATCGGAATGTGCCACTTTGAGCTCGAATGTGCACACTCAGTTTTAAGCTCGATTACCAATAATTTAGGCCAATAAGTTAGAAGAAAAAGCAGTTGAATAATTTTAATCGTTCCCTCTCACTTGCATTGACAAGACTATCGTATCTTCTCGCTCCCTTCCACTCATTGCTATGGTAAATACGTTTTTTGAATACAAAATCAATATTTACTCAATTAAATTAAAATTTATGATTTGAAGGAATGAACGGTAAATTATATTAATATGATAAACACTAGGATGTGCGCATTCGAGCGAAAAGTGGCACATTTCCGAGCGAGGGAGGCAAATGAAGCGCGACGCGGAGCGGCGCGCTTCATTTTCCCGAGATCGGAATGTGCCACTTTGAGCTCGAATGTGCACACTCGGTTTTAAGCTCGATTACCAAATGTCCCGTTTTAACAAAAATAATGTTTCACGTTAGTTGTACCCCACCTCGTACACGGAAGGTTAAAAAAGAACTGACATACAATAAACCCACTTATAACGGAAAAAATAAAACTGGGTTCAATATTGTCAAAAAATTTGTCATGCAAATGTAGATATAACGAAACCGAGGGCTACCTGTATTTTTGTTTAACCAATATTTAGGCTAGTTTAGAGTTTTAAATTAATTTAGTTGTTACTTAAAATAAGTTACCGACGTTTAATGTCCACAACCCTAGTACGAAACCCCAGCGAACCCATTATAATACGTTTCAGAGAGAGAATTTGACTAAAATATATTTCTAGCAAAATTTTAGACATAACAACAAAAATATCGAGCAGTGTAACGCTGAATAAAATTTCATGTCGATATCTACATATTTAATTTTAAAAAGTTCGTTATTTAAAATTCTTATGTTGAGATTGATAATTTCCAATTTGTTATCTATTATTTTATGAAAAATTATTTACTCAAAAAGAACGTCTTTAATAAATTTTTAGTGTAATGAGAGTAAATGTCTATTCGTGATGATTTCTTTCATGAAAATAAAACCAGTGTTGAAAACGACATGCCAACGTATTTGTAAATAACCGGAAAATAGCTATTTTCCTGCGTCTACACAGTACAAGACATCTGATAATTTTATGAGAATAATAACCGATAATGAAGTGTTATTTTTTATCAATATTGCATGTGCCTACGCATTTTTTAAAGCACAAACAGTTCTTGTCCAACTTGGCCAGTTAGTTAAATTATGAACAATGCTACGAACAAATCATAAATCTAGTGTTTACAATGGAATAATTTTTAGAACGACTTCTTACATTTAAAAATAAATTCGGGACATTTATCTAATGTGACTATTCACACAAGATAAAAACGAATATATTAATTTTGCGCTTTTATTAATTTTTCGCATCATGGCTCGAAAGAATTTAATATTTAAAGAATGAACGGTTGTTCCGCCAAAAATATCGCATTCTTTAATTTCAAACCGTAGAAAATAAATTAGGTAAATAAAAAGCATGACGTAGCAAAAATAGTAAAGCTAGAGAAATGCGATGCAAAAAGCTCCGCGCTTGTCTATTATGACTATTTTCATGTACAAGAAACTCTGTTACAAAATTGCCGCAAATGGTTGACTTGTGATGTCGTTGTCGATTAGTGCTTTTTGTTTTAAAGCGATATGTTGCGAGCTGCACACAAAGGTTTCATTAAATTATGAGTTTGGATGCAGACACAAATAAAATTTCTATGTGTGTCCAACTTTAGAATAGAAAGAAAAATATACAATTGAACTGGAAACGGGTCTTTAATTATCGCCGGAGTGTCGGTTTTATTTTTGATTTTTATTCGTCGTCGCAACAAAAGCGACATTAAAAAGGCTGAAAGGCACTGAACTACGCGCTGTAATTAATTTATATTTTATTGTACGAAATAATATATGCAGAGCCGGATTTACCGTAAGGCTAGAAAGGCTATGACCTAGGGCGGCAAATTTTAGGGGAACGGCAAAAATTGGAGTTAAAAAAATTAAATAACAAAATTAAATCTAGACAAATTAAAATCATATGAAAATATACAATATTTTACATACAAATGTTTACATTCATAAACCATATACGACGCATCGATCATACCTAACGTGACCAATTTTTTTTCTGCTAAAATGGAACGCTTGGTAATCGTGCTTAAAACCGAGTGTGCACATTCGAGCTCAAAGTGGCACATTCCGATCTCGGGAAAATGAAGCGCGCCGCTCCGCGTCGCGCTTCATTTGCCTCCCTCGCTCGGAAATGTGCCACTTTTCGCTCGAATGCGCACATCCTCGTCTTTATTGGATTTGCCTATATTAATCTTGTGATCTTCAATTCAAAAAATTAAAAGTCGAATAAATTTAAATTGATTTTTTGTTTGAAAAGGGTTATAGATTTTATCCTTTTTGATAAGTCATCATGGTGCTCTTCTGTACGCCTAATTGCAGCTAGATTGATTAAAATATTTTCACGTGTTGTACCTTGGCCTTTTTTTACTTGTATTTTTTTTTTAAATTGTTACTGTAACAGCTATCCAGATTTTTTTAAATTATTTTTTTGGTTATAATTAAACCTTAATAAACAATCCTAGGGCATAGAAAGAGTCGTTGTGGCAAATTTTCAAAATCAAATATTTTAGAGATAGAAATTCAACAAATGCAATATGATAAAAATTATTTCCTTCTTTGACAGCTATCCCGAATTTTTTAAATTATATTTTGGGTAATAAGTAAACTCTGATAAACAACCTAGGGCATAGAATAAGTCGTTCTGGCAAATTTTGAAAATCACTAATTTTAGAGATAGAAATTCAACACATCCAATATGAAAAATATTATTTCCGTCTTTGACAGCTATCTAGAAT
This sequence comes from Sinopyrophorus schimmeli, assembly GCA_036325965.1. Lineage (NCBI taxonomy): Eukaryota > Metazoa > Arthropoda > Insecta > Coleoptera > Elateridae > Sinopyrophorus > Sinopyrophorus schimmeli. Next base: position 12,073,377 of record JARFIZ010000393.1, read on the forward strand.
TTCTTTAATTATTGTTCGGGTAATTAGTAAACCCTAATAAATAGTACTAGCGCATAGAAACAGCCCTTTTCCCAAATTTTGAAAATCTCGTATTTTAGAGATAAAAATTCAACAAATCTAATATCAAAAAAATTATTTCCTTCTTTGAAAGCAATTCAGAATTTTTTTAATTAATTTTTGGATAATAAGTATACTCTAATAAACAATCCTAGAACATAGAAAACGCCGTTCTGGCAAATTTTGAAAATCACATATTTTAGAGATAGGAAAACAAAAATACAATATGAAAAAAATTATTTTCTTCTTTCACCGCTATCTAGAATTTTTTTCATTATTTTTTGGGTGATTAGTAAATCATAATAAATAATACTATTGCATAAAAACAGCGCTCTTCGCAAATTTCAAAAATCACGTATTTTAGAGATAAATTTCAACAAATCCAATATGAAAAATATTGTTTCAGTCTTTGACAGCTATCTAAAATTTTTTTAATTATTTTTGGGTGATTAGTAAACCCTTATAAATAATACTAGCACATAGAAACAGCTCTTTTTGCAAATTTTGAAAATCACGTATTTTAGAGATAGAAATTTAACAAATCTAATATCAAAAAAATTATTTCCTTCTTTGAAAGCAATTCAAAATTTTTCTTAATTAATTTTTGGATAATAAGTAACTCTAATAAACAATCCTAGAACATAAAAAGCGCCGTTCTGGCAAATTTTTAAAAAAGACATATTTTAGAGATAGAATATCAACAAATCTAATATGAAAAAAAATATTTCCGTCTTTGACAGCTATCCAGAACTTTTTAAATTATTTTTGGGGTGATTAGTAAACTCTAGTAAATAATACTAGCGCATAGAAACAGCCGTATTCAAAAATTTTGAAAATAATGTATTTTAGAGATAGAAATTCAACAAATCCAACATGAAATAAAAATATTTCCGTCTTTGACAGCTGTCAAGAATTTTTAAATTATTTTTTGGGTAATAAGTAAACTTTAATAAACAATCCTAGGGCATAGAAAGAGTCGTTCTGGCAAATTTTGAAAATCACATATTTTAGACATAGAAATTCAACAAATCCAATATGAAAAAAATTATTTCCGTTTTTGACAACTATCGAAAATTTTTTTAATTATTTTTCCGGTGATTAATAAACTCTAATAAATAATACTAGCGCATAGAAACAGCCCTTTTTGCAAATTTTGAAAATCTTGTATTTTAGAGATAGAAATTTAACAAATGCAATATGAAAAAATTTATTTTCTCTTTTGAAAGCTATCCAGAATTTTTTAACTTATTTTTTGGGTAATAAGTATACTTTAGTAAACAATCCTAGGCTATAGAAAGAGTCGTTCTGGCAAATTTTTAAAATCACATATTTTAGAGATCGAAATTCAACAAACCCAATATGAAAAAAAATATTTTCTTCTTTGACAGCTATCCAGAATTTTTTTATATATTTTTTGAGTAATAATTAAATTCTAAAATTCTAAACATTTTAACAGTTAGTATATTAAATATTGTTTACCAGCAGTAGAAACATAAAGCGAAAATTAATGTAGATGAGGAGCGGCAAATTCGCAAATCCGCCTCTGCATATATGGCTCCCCGTCAACACGTTCTCTAATACAAAAAATATTACTCACGTAATTTACCAAATGTTGATTTCCTTTATGCCATTTTTCTTTGATAGACGTAATAATATTTGAAGAAAAATTTCATCTATGGATGGGCAAGATACAAAGCCTTTGTTAAGGTTCGGTAATCTATTGCAATATCTGTATAGTGTAGTTTACACTACCATTTTCAACATGATGTAACTTAATAAATTCTTTATTCCATGAAAATAGATAGGAAAATTAATTTTTGGGCAAACGTTTACCAGAAATAATTTGTCTTTATTTTTATAAGCCTTTAAATTAAATAAGAGAGCGGCGAATAATTTCACGTAGAAATTCTGTTTAAAAATAAGGGATAATATGACGTACATTACCTTCTGGTGAATTGGAGTTTGTAATTGGGTATATCATAAGCGGCATATTTGCTGATTTATGGTTCCAACACAACCGCGCATCGTGGGCATAAATTACATTTCCCAGCCACGTTTTGTATGCCTATGTTAAGAGTGTTTCTGCTGTTGATGCTTAATTATAAAGTCAATTTCAGAAAGGTAGAAATAAAAGGTTCCGAAAAGGAAATCACAATTTATCCTCGACTCAAACGAAATTTTTTTGTTCGACGACAGGCTCGTCTCAAAAAGAATACAATTTTATCGATTTTATGTTATTTACAAAAAAACTTAGGGCCGGCGCTCAGGTACACAAGGGAAAATTCAAAAGTTAAAAATTTGCAAAACTGACAGCAATTGACACGATGAAAAACTAAAATTTGATTTTTATGTAGACCGGTCACTTTAGACTTTTAGTTCGGAAAAAGTTATAGCGGTTATTTTTTCTAAGAACTTCGTTTTATTGATGAAGCGTTTTCATCAACACACGCCCCCTTTTATCGCTTTATAAGGATTATCAAAAATCACTAAAATCAAAAATTTGGTCGGTAATAGAAATACGGACGTGTAATTTTTTATCATAACGTTTTTTTATAAGTTAAAGTGACTTCTGTAAATTGTTGTGAAAGGTCAAATGTGCACATTCTAAGTACAATGCTGATTGTATGAACGTTTTATAAAGCATTCTGCTTTATTAAGTTTTCTAAGTTCTTATTTTTCATAAAAATCCTTTCAATATCCATTCTTCTAACTATTTCGATTGTTATAAAGTCTTTGATATATTCACAGAAATTTTATTAAAACATTTTAGAAATTCGATTAATTATTGTGAAATGCGCTTAAAGCCGAGTGTGTATATTCGAGCTCAATGGTGAAAAAATAAAGCGCGCCGCTTCGTGTCGCGCGTCATTAACCTCACTCGCTCGGAAATGTGCCACTTTTCGCTCGAATCGGCATATATATTGGTACTCATTGGTTTTGCTTATATTGTTTTTGCCTCTTTCAAATGAAAATATTAAATTGAGAGCAATTTTATATTTTATGACTAATATACCTATGTAGACAAGCTTAACAAATAAGACTCATACAACGTACCTATTAACATTGACTAATTTGGTTTTTGGTTAAATTGCAAGAGAACTTTATCAAAATGGAAAAATTCATGATTTAAATTGTGTCAATGAAAATCTCATTTAATTGTCTTTATTCATTTCAAAGAAATTATATTTTTTGAAAATGCATTACAAAATGGAAAGTCTTTATAAAAATTACACGTGACGGCGGTTATTTGTAATTTTTTTAATACTAGTGTTCACAATTGAATCGATTTCTCGGCTATTAAAATAAGATTAAATTTTGATTGATTAACTGTAGATCTCTTTTTTATAAAATCTTGAATTTAGTTGTTTACTTGCAAAGTTTAATAAAAGCTTTGGATACTACAATACGTAGATAAAAAATAACATTTTAATTTGCCAGGAATCAAATTTCAATATACTGGTTTGTTTAAAAAAAAATAAGAAAATATTATCTTAAGGATTTCGTATAAAAACTAAATGATCTATTCATAATTTGTTAATTTCTCAAAAATCGTTACTCAAATTAAAATGGTTTTTTTTTATAAATCAAACAAAAGAAGACAAAACTTGAGCAAACAGGTAGCTCAATTGTTTAATTTAGTCCAAACTACAAATTAACATTAAAATTAATTTTCATAAAATAATTTTGTTTTTCTTTGGTAGAATCCAATAGAACTTAGACATTATACATAAATTATAGTATTTTCTTATAGCAAAAACCGCATTTCAATACTTTCAAGTTACTAAAAAATATATAAAGTTATTAGAGTATTTTTTTTATTTAAAAGAAAGAAGAATAATATCGATAAATTCAATGAATACAAAGATATGCATATTCCAGTTAAAAAAGTGGCACATTTCCGAGCGAGGAAAGCAGATGAAGCACGCTTAATTTTCCCGAGATTAGAGTGTGTCTCTTTCAACTCATATGTGTAATCATGACCTTTCATAATGATTTATAATAACAATAACTTAATTTCATAATGTTCTAATGAACTATATATTTCTATAAGCGACCAAATCTTTAGTGCTTTTAACACTAGAATGACTGAAACTTAGTATATACCAGTGGTGGCCAAGCCCTTGATAGTCGAAGCCATTTTTCAAAATTTGAAGTTTTTTCGAGCCGCTATTATATACATATTTAAAAAGTATGCAAAAAAGGTATTAAAAATTTTTTGTACAGAAATTATATTTATTGAAAACATAAATAAAAGTACAAAATATCTGTATTGAGATTTAATATTAAAAAATAAACACATTTATTTTACTTCTCTTCATAATTCTTTAAAATTTTGAGAGCCACAAATAATCCTTCAAAGAGCCGCATGTGGCTCGCGAGCCGCAGGTTGGCCACCTCTGGTATATACCAACCTATATTGACCAAAAGCAGTCAAAATGACTGCATTGTGAAAGAATAACTAATATGTAAAGATTTTGGTTTAAAATTAATTTTTAATATTATTTACAGTTATATAACACATAGGGGAGGGTGGCCTAAAGCGGGTAGGTAGCCCAATGCGGGTAACGGCCCTTATATTTCAAAATTGAATTAATTTTAAATAAAGTTTAATTACAACAGTGTATACAAAATCTGCCTTAAAACTAATTTGTTTATAATTTTTACAAAAATGAAAATTACCCAAAAATATTTGGAGACTTGATTTTGACATATAAACCTTCAACAATCTGCAAAAGATGATATAAAAATCAACTAGTTGATTTTTAGTGGCCCACTTCAGAAATTTGAATCATATACAATTTTAATTAATCAAAAATGGAAATTAGTAAACATTCGAACGTACACATGAAAATATTTTTATCAAGCTAGCTACAATTAGGCGTGCAAAAGAGCACCGTGATAACTTATCAAAAGGAATAAAATATCTAACCTTTTTCACACAAAAAATAGATCTAATTTATTCGACTTTTAATTTTTTGAATTGAAGAATAAAATAATAATATAGGCAAATCCAATTAATGCGAAGATGTGCGCGTTCGAGCGAAAAGTGGCACATTTCCGAACGAGGAAAGCAAATGAAGCGCGACGCGAAGCGGCGCGCTTCATTTTCCCGAGATCGGAATGTGCCACTTTGAGCTCGAATGTGCACACTCGGTTTTAAGCATGATTTACAATAATTCCGGCCAATAATTTAGACAACAAATTAGTTAAATAATTTTTAATCGTTTTCTCTCACTTGCATTGACTAGATTCTCGTATCTTTTCGCTCCCTTCCACTCATTGCTATGGTAAATACGTTTTTAAACAGAAAATTGATATTTACTAACCAAAATTTTAATTTATGATTTGAAAGAGCGAAGGATAAAGTAGACAAATTCGATATAACGAAGATGTGCGCATTCGAGCGAAAAGTGGCACATTTCCGAGCGAGGGAGGCAAATGAAGCGCGACGCGGAGCGGCGCGCTTCATTTTCCCGAGATCGGAATGTGCCACTTTGAGCTCGAATGTGCACACTCGGTTTTAAGCATGATTTACAATAATTCCGGCCAATAATTTAGACAACAAATTAGTTAAATCATTTTTCTCTCACTTGCATTGACTAGATTCTCGTATCTTTTCGCTCCCTTCCACTCATTGCTATGGTAAATACGTTTTTAAACAGAAAATTGATATTTACTAACCAAAATTTTAATTTATGATTTGAAAGAGCGAAGGATAAAGTAGACAACTTCGATATAACGAAGATGTGCGCATTCGAGCGAAAAGTGGCACATTTCCGAGCGAGGGAGGCAAATGAAGCGCGACGCGGAGCGGCGCGCTTCATTTTCCCGAGATCGGAATGTGCCAATTTGAGCTCGAATGCGCACACTCCGTTTTAAACACGATTACGAAGCGTCCCGTTTTAACAGGAAAAAAGTTGGTCAAATTGCTAAGTAGGTATATATACCGGAAATGAAGCAGGGGGGAGCTAACTACAATTATTAATAAACGCATTTATATGTTGTACAAAAAGTCACAAAATTCTAAGAAATTGTGTCATTATATACATAATTGTTTTTCTAATTGAAATTAAAAAGCAGTCAAAATGACTTCCTTGGGCAATCTAGTGTTAAAAAGTTATTTTTAAATAATAAACGCTACTTTTTCCGAATACAAAATCTGAATTTAAGTTTTTGATTTGAAAGAGTAGTGATTACTAGAGCAAATCTAATAAATGTGGAGTATGTGCACATTCGAGCGAAAAGTGGCACATTTTTCCTTGGTCACAATGTGCCATTGCGAGCTCAAATGGCACACTCAGCACAATTCAGAATAACTAATAGATTTTCGAAAATGTTTCAAAATCGCATGTCTATCAGCAACTAAATTTCCCCAAATATTTCCGAAATTGGAACGTGCCACTTTGAGCTCAATTCAAACACCTCCAACGCTTAAAAAAAATCAATTAAAAATTACGAACTCGTAATTCTATCAGAAACACCAAATCTCTGCTTGAGTGCCATTAAATTCAACAATACAAAGCTTAAAAAAAATTCTCGGCAGACTTCGCGTTGTACGTGAAACAAATAATTGATCCATTTTCGCCGAGAATAACAAGATCTACAATTTTCATAATGACGTAAATTCAAAAACCATGCCACCAAGACGCAAAGGGCGCACTTGTAAACTTCGCCACCGGCGGTGGATGCACCCGCCACATAAATATTAAATGTTTATAGATCATTTTTCGTGACGCCTTACGCATTTCTTTTTATTGAACTTCGGTACAAAGGCGAGTCGAGAAGTTCGCGAGTTTGACCTATCATTGGAGAATTCGTAACGTAACAAATCATCAGAAAAGCCAACATTCTTTGTATTCCAATACGTTTTAGCAGTAACTGGAAAGGCTGCATTATTCATAAAGGACATCATGATGCAGGATAGGACAGAGACTAGACGTTAAAGCTTTAGTAATAAAACCTTTGGAAATCTAGTGAAATGAGCACAATCTTTGAATAAATATGGAAATTTGTTGGCTATGCCATCGCGGTTCCAGTAATGTTTACAACTCATTTCATTCGGCGTCGCTTATTGCCTTCGCACGAATAAAATTAAATCGATACGCTCGCGCAAAGAAGGTGCACAAATATAAATAACGCGACAGCAATTAAAACTTTCCTTTTATAAAGTGGAGGAGAGATATAATTACACGCGAAAGCCATTCATTCGATTTATTCGTCGATCGATGGACATTTAATAGTTTGTTTAAAATTCAGCAGTCTTCGCGATTGTATTGCCTTAGTTTTATCTCTTTTGAAGGAAAATTATACTTTTAAAAAACAGTAAACAGGAAGCCAAATAAAGTAGAAAAGTTTTCAATGAAAACCAGAAAGGTTCAATGTAACTATTAAATTTTAAATCGCTTTCGCCCGAAGGGATTTGGCTAACACGAAATCTATTGTAAAAAAATTAATCTGGATTATCGGGTCTTTCGGCGGCCCACGGCTCGATTTAAATTCGTTCGAAGGGAACTTATAAAAATTAGATTATTGCACATTGTAAATCGCTAAATAGTTTTTTATGTGGGTTTCGAATTGAAAAAATTAAGCTCTTAGGAAAGCGGTTAAAGTTGCAAAGGCCGCCATTACACGTAACAGGTTGCAGCGCCCGCTTTTTGACATAGCTTTGCGGGGTTACAAGATGATCCCGTAATATACCAAGATTATCTTTGCGGGTATCAGGAGAGACCCCATTAAATTGCAACATAAATATCCAACGTGTTTAATATTTTCCGTTCGAAACGCCTGTCTTACAAATCGGCTATCTGCGGTTTTAATGCGCGAACGTATAACGTTCGCGGGCACGAAACCAACTTGCGCTAACTCACAGTAGATTAGCAAAAAGAAATGAGAATAATCAAATCTTTTTTCACCGAACCGTAAGATAAAAAGAGCGTGTGTGTCACAAGAACGTCGCATTTGGCAGCTCGCTGCTCCGAAAATGACATCAAAAACAGCCTTTTACCTGCGTCCCAAGATTGACTCGAAAAGCAAAATGCTTTTTGCGTGTAAAAAATTCTTGTTTTAACCGACTTACAGGGAGATTATTTCTTATACACACAAGAGAATACAGAGAAACTTCGCTAACACGACCAGCGTCGGTTTTTGCTCGAATTGGTCTTTTGTAGAGGTGGTCGTCTTAGAGAGACAGACAAAGATAGTTAATGCAAATATTATAGCTAATACTATATTAGATTAAATGAAGTTAATATTTATCAAAGTTATTATAAATAAAGTAGAATTATTTAGGAGTAAAATAATTATTGTGAATCACGCTTAAAGCCGAGTGTGCACATTCGAGCTCAAAGTGGCACATTCCGATCTCGGGAAAATGAAGCGCGCCGCTCCGCGTCGCGCTTCATTTGCCTCCCTCGCTCGGAAATGTGCCACTTTTCGCTCGAATGCGCACATCTTCGTTTTATTGGATTTGTCTACTTTAGCCTTCGCTTTTTCAAATCATAAATTTAAATTTAGGTTAGTAAATGGGTGATTCCGTTCTAACTTTTACTTTTTGATTATAAATTTTTGAATTTTATAACTAAACATTTTTTGTTTTTTTTATGCATATTATTACTCTATTTTATAGTAAAAATAAAACTGCGAGAGGATTTTGCTACTACTAAAAGAATATCGAGAATGAGAATCATATTTTATAATTTCCATGCCACGGTACTGACAAAAAATAAATTTGGTAGACATTCTTAAGAAAAATTGTTAAATTCATTTATGAATTGTATGTAACATTTGAAAATTTATTTATTGATTATTTAACATTTTAGTAATCCATAGTAACTTATCTATAACAAATAATACATTATAATTTATATCAAACATTAATCAACTCAAATCTAACACATTTCACAAAAATTAACTTAACTAAATTTTTTTTTTGGTTTTTATCACAGCATTTTTAATTCTTAAGCTTCTACACAGTAATACAGTTTCAGTCATCTTTGGCAATTTTTTAACTTCTTGCGATGAATTCTCAGATTTTTTTGTTTTTTGCGCTATTCTGTTATTTATTTTTCTTACCTTATCATTTGAAGAATAATGCAATTTTTCTCATAGAAAAGTGTCTGCAAATATTCTTATTAAAGCAATAAAAGCAACTTAACGGATTGAATAAAATAAAATTACGTTGTAATTTATTCTACGTATATACTTTCATTGTGCTTACAAAAAGCTTAAAATTGTCTGGTAATTTGGAAAAATTGTACTCTACTAACCCCAAAGTGTACCTACTGCCTGAACTTCTGTTTCATATTTACATGAATAATTTTCAGTGAAGTCAATATTATTTAATAACAATTATATATATTTTTATTATTTTTTGACACGGTGCTGCCGCCACGGTACTGACATTTTAAATTAAAATAGCAACTGTAATTTTTTGGTTATGAGTTTGATAATATCCTATAATTTAAGCTAGTAATAAGTACAGAAATTTATTATTTATGATGAAAAAAATTAATTGTTAATTAAGTTTACTAATACCACGGTACTGACAAATAAATTTATGACATTATCTTATCAAAAATTGAGTTTTAAAATGACACAAACTTGCTTGAGAATTTTACTTGTGTTATGTTTGTAAACATAACTCAGTTAACGTACTTTCAATATGACTTATTAGTTGTTTCATTAATTTCGAGGTAAATGCCGTACGAGTCATACACATTCAAATTTAAAAATTTGCTTAAATCTAAGTACAAAAGTTATTAAGCCCGAATTCAATATTAAATTGATGTATTAAAAAAAAATTGTTAATTTCTTTTAAATTTGATTATATACATTAAGATATATCAGTTAATTGGTTTGAATTATTTATTGCAACAAAAAAAATAACCGATTTATAGGTAAATTCTAGAAAAGGGCATGATACGCTACTGACATTTAAGTGACATATTGCAAGTTTTCTTTAGACTGCAACTTATGTTATACAAGAAAAGTGATGTAATATGTTCATGATAATCGTATTGATACAAAAATTTCATTAATAGATTTATAATGTACGACCAGTGAGACCAAACAGTATAGGACACAAAAAATCACATTTAGAATGGAATCACTCAAATATCGATTTTATGTTCGAAAAACATATTTACCATACCAATAAGTGCAACAGAGCGAAAAGATGCGACAATAATGTCATTGAGAGTAAGAGAAAACGATTAAAATTATTCAACTAATTTTATGCCTATTTTATTGGCCCGAATTATTATGAATCATATTTAAAACCAAGTGTGCACATTCGAGGTCGCTTTTACAGCTATTATCTATACAATATTTTCCAAATTTAAGTAATTTTGAAAGGTAGCGGTCGCGCAATTAACGGTCGTAGTCTGGTTAGAAACTGGTCGCCTTAGAGAGAAATTTATAAGAAGAATTAAATTACGATATATCTGTTCTGAAGCATATGGCTCGTTTTTGGAAATGGTCGCCACGACAGATTTAACTGTAACTGCGCAATTATATCCACAATCAAAATTGAATAACTTACAGAGTCAAACTCTGATTTTACAAATAGTTTTTGTCGAGAATTAAATAATTCGGTAGTCGTTAAGTAGTTTTAGTAAGCATTCATTACGAGCTTTGATTTAATATATAAGTTTATCGACGTGTTGTTATTAATTTAACCGAAAATGTAATTTTCAAAACTAAAATTTTCTAACTCGATTTCTATCCTACGACTTCTTTCGTTATGTTTTTAAAAACTTTAATAAGAATTTCAAGTTCATTAGATTAATCAAAACTTTTTATTTGTTTAAAACAGCATTCACTTTTACATTATTTAATTATTAATAAACCTCGTTTTAACTGATTTAAAAACAAACAAGCAAATATCTAAAGCATTGTAATAAAAGTCTGTGTTGAAAACCAAAGTCCATATAAAACTAAAAGCAATAAAATGCTATCTCTAAATTTACTGATTTTTCGTCTAATTTATTGTGAATCACGCCTAAAACAGAGTGTGTTCTATTATTCTAGAGCTTTCTTATAAGGAATCAATTTGCAAAGAACTTGTCAGTATGTAAAATTACAAATTTCCAATAACGCTCCCAGATTTTTTTAATTTACAGACTATGAAAGAATTAAAATGTCAATCAAGCTTAGAATCATAAATAATGTAGGTAAATGCTCGCTTTTACAGCTATTATCTATACAAAATTTTCCAAGCTTAAGTAATTTTGAAAAGTAGTAATCTTGCAATGAACGGTCGCGGTTGGGTTAGAGAGTGGTCGCCTTAGAGAGAAATTTATAAGAAGAATTAAATTACGGTATATATGTTCTGAAACATTCTGCCCGCTTTTAGAGATAGTCTCCTTATGGAGATGGTCTCCGCGAGAGGTTTTACTAAACTTATTTGCAAAAATATACCTATATTGTGATTTATAAACAATTAAAATATTGATTTCTATATTTTACAAATAAGGACGAGAATTAAATTTCATATAATTAATTGTTTAATTGGTTTTAATACAACGTTAAATGTTTTTTAAAACAATATTGTAATCGTTTCGCAAAGTTTAGATGATGTGGCATTCCTGAAGTACTATCGAGAATTTCCTCTCTAATTTTAACTGTAAACCAAAACGTGTCAGTTCTGCGGGAAATGTTTCAGGGACGCTTAATCTCTCAGCTCGGTGATGTGACATAGCTGCTAAGTCCCCTGATTTGTCATATGCTGATTTTTTGTAAAGCAAAAATTTCTTCTTAGCGATTTGGGGCGATTGATTGGCTGAAGATTAAAATTCGAGAGGAAATACAGAATATTAATTCCGCTATGTTACACTAAGACAAAAAAGTGGTTATAACACCGTCATTAAAATGTTATTGTATTGAATTGTATTTAATAATTGATCACTAGAAGTTGTCCAGTGATAAATAATCGTTCAAACAGGCATTTTTAACGTAGAAGTGCTCCCGTTTCGCGGACAATAGCTGGCGCTAGTTATTTTCAAATTGCAGATTAAAATCAATAGTTCCTATTCCTATTTTCTATCACTTTTCTAACTTTAATTTTTGTTGACAATATTCAATAAATAGATATTTATAGATACTACACGTGCAAGTATTAGTAACGTCATGTATACATTAGCGACATGTAAATAAACATTAGAAAGGTTTGCAACAAAGATTTTAATGCTGTTTATTCTCACCAGAGGCAGCATATTTGATACAAATATTATTAACGCATTTTAAGATATTTGTACATGAGTTTGTAAGTGTTGAATGGTTTGTATTTAATTGTAATATATGCAAGCAATTCACAAAACTGCATACATTATTCGGCTATAGGTATAAGGTGAATTAATTTTTTTTTAAACTAGAAGAAATATTCAAAAATTATATTTTTGAATATTTCTTACACCACAACTACGACGTTTTTTAAATCAGGAAATTTTGCGTTTTATTACAATATCAACAAGCTCTCTAAAATTGACTAATTTTGAACCTGCCGTTTTGTGACTTTACATTCGACAGTATCAGTTTTTTCTAAATATTTTGGATACTTAAGCTACAATTTTTTTTTAATTTTGCCATAAATTAACCATTTTTCAATAGTAACCATTATCCACATTTGGTTAACTTTGAACTTGTAGTTTAAAAATCGTGGGGTACACAGCCACCTTAAGCAAATAATATGCAAAATTGCAAATTGCAAATTGTTAGAACATACGTAACAGTAACCCATAAACATCAAAATTGCTCATAATCATGGCAAAAATCAAATATTCAAGAACATTAAAAACACAAATTTTCATTATCCGTTTTACTTAAAATAGCCATTCGGAAAGAAATAAACAAGATATGATTGCAAAGAAGTCACAGAAAGCGTTATACATGGGGTCTTACTTGTTTTTTGTCAAGATTGACCGATCGGTTTACACAGATTAGGTAAGATACAGATATGTCAGGCCTTTGTTCTCTAACATTTAAAAACCAGCGGTGACATGTTTGTCTGCCGACATGAGCGAAAATTTTCACATAAAGGTACTATCGCGAATTCTAAAAAAAGAAGATACATACATAGATACTTCTAATTTTACGGTTACTTATACAATTTAATTTAATTTTATACAGTAATTTAGTAAAAGTAAATGGAAAATGTTAAACTTTTTACGCCCCCCTTTGGACTAGTCCGCGACTCACCTGGTAGGCGCGCCCCCAAGTTTGGAAATCACTGATGTAAATAATTACTCTTAAATTTGCATATTCAACCGTGTATAACGACAAATAAAGAATAAAAAAAATTATGAATATCGACGACTGAAGTGTTAATTACTAAATTTATAAGGTTAGTTTTGTACATTTTTCTTTGTACAGTATCAAAAATAATAATAGGTACATTTTTTTATCAGTTTATTTATGTTTTGTGATTATTAAAATAACAGTGTACGAAATATGCCAGTATTCTAAATTAAAAGAGAATGACTTTTTAAAAGCGTATCTTTTTTAAAAAATCTATAAACGAAACTGTTTCAGAGTAAATCATCTTTCTTTTCTCATCTCTATTCTTTTAGTTTTAGTTAAAAACAGTTTGGGGTTAATAGTATTGTTCAACATTTATCAACGTCAGTTTTGACGTAAAGTATTTCTACAGCTTAAACTGTTTTTGAAGATAATGTCACCATACTTTATATGTATAAGTAAATTTTTACTAAATAGATAGAAATAAAACTTTCATGCCTTTTCATCGATTTGTTTTTTTTGATGGAATAATTGGAAAAAAGTTTGACGTTAATTAATGGGTCGTAATTTGAAACTGTTTGATAGACAGTAATAATATAAACAGTGGTGGAATGTAAAAAATTCAATAATTTGTGTGTTACACCTGCGATATTTTCAACGATTTTATTTTTACTTTTATATTTTGACAAATGACAAAAAATGATGTACATACATAATTATACTTCTTTTAATTAATGGCAAATATTGCTGCTAAATTGAAATGAAAAGGCTAGACAGAATAATATTTAAACCGGTCACTTTATACATTGCCATTGACGTTGATATTATAGCCAAAAAAAAGTAATTTTTTGTCTTTTAATACACACAAAAAGTAACTCCTCTAAAATACTCCTAAACCGCGTGTTACATTGAAGATAGGTTCCTCAGAAAACAGTAAATCGGAAAAAGGAAAATGTCTATAATTTAATAATTTATTACAATGTAATATAAAACTAGAAAATGCATACGCTTAACCCATGTTTTTTTTTCGATTTGGGTTTATTTTGGGGGTTTGGCTTAGCCACCGGTTTCCGATAGAATAAGGTTTGGAAATAAAAGAATTTCGGGTAATACTTAAAATAAAATAGTTGGCGCAATTAAAAATTTTGATTTTAAAGAAAGAGTAACGCTTCAAAATGTCAAAAATTTTTGGTGTTAAAAAGCAGAGCAACATGCCTCCGACTATGAACACTACGGCCCCATAGGAACGTCCTCTTATAATATAAAGAAAATTATTTTTTTTAATTTTTCAAAAAAAAAACAAAGTGTTTTCCTATATACATTTTTACGAATAAGATATAGATACAGTAGAAATTCGGTTATCCGGACTAATTATTGTTGCAGCTCATTCGGATAATCGAAAATTCGGTTAATTGAACGTATAGTAAAAATTGTGCTTAAAACCGAGTGTGCACATTCGAGCTCAAAGTGGCACATTCCGATCTGGGGAAAATGAAGCGCGCCGCTCCGCGTCGCGCTTCATTTGCATCCCTCGCTCGAAATGTGCCACTTTTCGCTCGAATGTGCACATCTTCGTTTTAATTGGATTCGACTTTTTTATCACTAGATTTACCATACTAGTCAAAATGACTGGTTTAACCATTTTACGTTCAAATTCCTACTTCACCTTAATTTTTTTTTAAACTTTTTCATGAGTTTTGTTACGATAATAAAATGAATGATATTAGCCATTCATTTTTATTTTTTAATTCTAAATCAAAAAGTTTGCGATAATCATTGGTACTTATACCAAACCAGTCAAAATGACTGGTGCATTTTTCTATCTCAGAATACACAGCTATAATGAAATATAAATACTGCGAAATTTAGCATGCAATGGAAAACTTGTGATACTAGTGAAAACTTATGATAACGGTAAATTCTTGATTACAATATAATTGAATTTTGAAGCGTGTTATTTGTACTTTTTTGACTTATTTTGAGGCTGTGATATTCAAAGTTGTATTCTATGCTAAGAAAACTAAATACGGAGAAAGATGTAATTCTATTCTCATCTCATCAGCCTTTTTCTACCCTGCTTTGGATTTAGGCCTCCCATAATTCTTTATTTCTTCCTGTTTTGCGGTTCTCTGTACCAGTATAGCCCAGCGTCCTTTTTGAGATCATTTTTTTTTCGAAACAATCCTATTATTCGTTTTAATTTTTTTGTAATATTTGACGCCCAAAAAATGGAAAAACGGAGGAAATATTCTGTATTTTTAGAAAAATCTGCATGTGTACAATTGTGGCAAATTCAAGACTACTACTTATATTAGAGATTTCTGATTCAGAATTGAAATAAAATTTTGAATTGCTTTTTCTGTAATAAAAAAATAAATGCATATATATTATGTTTTCGATCTTGAATCACACAGCAACTAATTTATGTTTAGAAATCTGAATATAATTATGTTTTAATTAACTGATTAAGGAATTTATAATTAACAAAATGTTTAACCTAACCGAAGTAATTTATCATTTTTTTAAAATACTTTTAATTTAAAATTATAGGGTAATAAGATATTATCAAATTCATAATCAAAAAATTGCAGTTGCTATTTTAATTTAAAATGTCAGTACCGTGTCAAAAAATAATAAAAATATATTTAATTGTTAATAAATAATATTGACTTCACTTAAAATTATTCATGTAAATATGAAACAGAAGTTCAGTCAGTAGGTACACTTTGGGGTTAGTAGAGTACAATTTTTCCAAATTACCAGACAATTTTAAGCCTTTTGTAGACACAATGAAAGTATATACGTAGAATAAATTACAACGTAATTTTATTTTATTCAATCCGTTAAGTTGCTTTTATTGCTTTAATAAGAATATTTGCAGACACTTTTCTATGAGAAAAATTGCATTATTCTTCAAATGATAAGGTAGGAAAAATAAATAACAGAATAGCGCAAAAAACAAAAAAATCTGAGAATTCATCGCAAGAAGTTAAAAAATTGCCAAAGATGACTGAAACTGTATTACTGTGTAGAAGCTTAAGAATTAAAAATGCTGTGATAAAAACCAAAAAAAAAATTTAGTTAAGTTAATTTTTGTGAAATGTGTTGGATTTGAGTTGATTAATGTTTGATATAAATTATAATGTATTATTTGTTATAGATAAGTTACTATGGATTATTGAAATGTTAAATAATCAATAAAAAAGAGTTTTCAAATGTTACAATACAATTCATAAATGAATTTAACAATTTTTCTTAAGAATGTCTACCAAATTTATTTTTTGTCAGTACCGTGGCATGAAAATTATAAAATATGATTCTCATTCTCGATATTCTAAAGTAGTAGCAAAATCCTCTCGCACTTTTATTTTTACTATAAAATAGAGTAATAATATGCATGAAAAAACAAAAAATGTTTAGTTATAAAATTCAAAAATTTATAGTCAAAAAAGTAACAGTTAGAACGGAATCACCCATTTACTAACCTAAATTTAAATTTATGATTTGAAAAAGCGAAGGCTGAACTAGACAAATCCAATAAAACGAAGATGTGCGCATTCGAGCGAAAAGTGGCACATTTCCGAGCGAGGGAGGCAAATGAAGCGCGACGCGGAGCGGCGCGCTTCATTTTCCCGAGATCGGAATGTGCCACTTTGAGCTCGAATGCGCACACTCCGTTTTAAACACGATTACGAAGCGTCCCGTTTTAACAGGAAAAAAGTTGGTCAAATTGTTAGGTATATGTTTACATAAAACCCAACAAATATTAATCACTAAATAAAACAGTCGCACATTATCTTAAAATCAACAAAGCCAAAATACACTGTTTAGTGTGAAATACAAAATAAAATAATAAAATATTTAGTAAGAAATACCGAAGTTTAATTTTCGCAATCCGGATAATCGCGAATCCGTATAACTGAAGTCCGGATAATTGAGGTTTTACTGTACCTACTTTCATATCAAAGATACGTAGTATTTTTTTGATAAAAGAGCGGATTAAAAAAATTTTACGTTAAAAAAAATGAATTAATTTCTAAAACTAACTGACCATTTGATGCATTTTTTGATTTATTTTCAATTTACAGTTTTCCATAAAAAAAATTATGATTTTAATTTACACGGTTTTCTCAGGAACCCATCTTTCGTGTAAATCGTAGAATCGGTCTTTAGTAGAAAGGTGCCAATACTAGACATTTTTAGGGTACAC
Organism: Sinopyrophorus schimmeli; assembly: GCA_036325965.1. NCBI lineage: Eukaryota > Metazoa > Arthropoda > Insecta > Coleoptera > Elateridae > Sinopyrophorus > Sinopyrophorus schimmeli. Next base: position 12,090,877 of record JARFIZ010000393.1, read on the forward strand.
CCAGAAACAAAGAGTTTGGAAGCCACTGATTAACATAGTTTAAATATTCGAAACATACGCACCAATGTACCCACATACAATTTCAATGAGTCAGTAACTAATCAATTCTGTACAAAATATAAAACGACCAGCGTTGCGTAAAGTTGTCGGGAATTAATTGCTAATTATGAAACTTCAAATCAAAATGCGATTTTTAAAATATTTTGCGCAGCAACGTTAGCGTGTAAATTAATAGGATACGTTCTATTTTTCCGACGCTAAAAAGTGTCACATTGAGTAAACTGATAAAAGGCGGAGTTTAGAGAGATCATAAAAAAGTCGTTCTAAATTAACTCTAATAGGAATGTAGCAATAAATCTGATCTTCTAACCTTTTCCCTTAACTTTCAACCCTACAGCACTGTAATCCTAGATAGCAACGGTTGCTAAAGAAAGACGTGGATACGCTATAGCGCATCGTTGGCCTCGTTTAAATAGCTGTTAGAATGTAGTACGTTTGCGACAAACTCTGCTAAATTTCAATTCTTTTCCAAGAAATTAAAATAACACGCCGAAAGAAGCCTCACTTAAATTTTTTTTTGTGCGTTCATTTAATTTTCCCCCTTGTTTCGTCCGAGAGATCGATAAATTACTTGAGCAGAAAAATAAAAAACTTAAAAGTAAAAAATTGGCAGTTTCCCCAAAGTTACTTTTAAACATTTCGTTCTCGTTTACATCGAAGAAATTTCACCCGAACAAAACATCTATCACCTTCAAGCCTTAACATCGGACCAATCAGTTTTCCGACATAGGAAGTCGTTAGGGTGTCTTTGTCCTTTTCAAGTTTCTCTCTACAAAAGAGGAAAGCGCGACGGTTTAACATATCCGATATCGAAAAGAAATATATGCTGATACGTTGATGAGACATAAAATTATTGTAATTTCATATTATTCCGTCAAAAAATCAAAACGTTATAAATCTAACAAAGCCGAGCTTCTTATTGAAAAATTCTTAAAGCTTAAGCGTAGTTGGAGATTAGGAATAATGTTGTTGACAAGTAACTTTTTTGGGACTCGTGAGATTAGATTAATAAAATTGAATATGTTTTAATCTCGTAAAATATTATAGATACAATGATTTTTATTCAAACAAAAATTCGCCTGACAAAATTATTTTTTTTTTAGTCAAATCCTTATTTTCGAGGGCTTTTTCTTTTTAATCCCAACTCAACCAGATTTTTCCAACTTTTATTTAGTTTTTGCAAATAATATATATAAAATTATGTGAAACTTCCATAAATTTTAGACTCGCTCTAAAGCTGCGGCTATAGATTTTGGCACTAAAGGCAAACATAAATATGGAGCTTTTGCAACACTCTAACAATACATTTTAGAATTTTTTTTTAAATTGAGTAAAATCTAGAAATACAAGTGGTGTTATAATTATATGTACTCGAATGTGACCATCTTTTATAAATCTATTAATTTGGTTCTCAAAATTATAATTTTGGTAATACAATAGTGGAAATGATATAAAGGCACCCTAATGCTTGCTTTTTACAACAATTTTTTTATGGTATGACTACATAAAATTACCTAAAAGCATAAAAGAGTGCTTGGATTGTTTAACATAATTTTGAGAATATTGTCTAAAAACTGAAAAAACGCTTTGTAACGGGTGAAAATTGTTATAAAGGTATATTCCAATGTTGTGAAATTCTGTGTGGCTGATATAGGAATCCTGCTTTACCACAGTTGTGTTCATGTGGCACCTTTGAGAATGATTTTTTTTCAAGATTTGGTGATAATGCGTCATGGAAAATCTTATCTGGAAAAGAAAAAGCAAGTATTCAAAGTTATAAGGATGCCAGCCAGACAAATCGTCAAATGGCTGAAATATTATGACGCTCAAGCTGTGTTGTTGGTCAAATTGAGCCAATCTAAGAAATCGGCATTACGGTCAAACCAAAAAACTGTCAAACATGTTTTCTTCTCAAATTGTTGGCGTATTACATTTTCATGTAATTGTTCCACGTGTTTGTCAAATTCTGACAGCTGATAATCCTCTAATATATAAAAAACTTTTAAGTAAACTACCACTGATAGTCACAAAAAGGCAAAAATGAACTATGCTGAAAGATACCTGCATTGAACATTACAGTGGAATAACGTCATGGTAGCGGGTGGATCATCTTCTATGAACCCGATAAGAGACAGGTCTACTTCAGGGAAGCGACCCTGCCGACGCGAGCCTTGATTTTTCCCTTCCTACACTGGGCAGAAAATCATGTCACATCCCTTATATCCCATCCATACCCCTATCCACAAAAACTTGTCAACGCGTCTAGCTAACGCCGCAAGTCGTGTCTAAAACCCCCGAAATCAATGATGAAGTTCAAAACGAAACCAGAATTACCTCAGGCAAATAGAGAAAAAATTTCGGACTTTTGCACTGTGAATACAGTCTGCTCCAAAGATTCTAAGAAGAGCATAAGTTTAAAATCGTCGCTATACAAGTTCCAAAAAATTCAAGAGGACGCAAATCCGACTATAGATTGATATGCTGAATATCAATATATGATATGAATGTCATTTTCAGCGACGAAAAGAAATTTAATTTGGATGGTCCAAATGAATTTTAATACTATAGGCATCATTTAAGAAAGGTGGAGTAGACCTGTGTAAGTCATAATTTTGGTGCCGATAATTTCTTCATTTGGGCTGCGTTCTGCGCTAAAGAAAAATCCAATATTGCACGACTTACAACCTGAACTAACTCAAATACGTACATGGAGTTACTCAAAACTGAGGAAATTCGAATATACGAGCAATTTTCAAACGATAGATGCATTTCTCAGCTGAAAAACGAATGAATGGTTTAGGCCGAAACATATTAAATTCTTGAATTGGCATGCAAAAAGTTCTGACGTAAACCCAATCGAGAACCTATGGGGAATTATTATCCAGGCAAGTTTACCACAACAGTCAACAATTTTACTAAAATGGCGACAAGAGAGAATTGGACAAAATCTTACTGGAAAGGATCACTGCACCTCTGAGGTCCATGCCTAAAAGAATTTTTCAAGTTATTAAAAACAAAATATTACAATACCTTCAGATGCTAGCTGGTTATTTATAGTTAAAGTGGGTTGCCTTTATAACAATTTTCATCCACAAAATACCATTTTTATATTTTCAACGATTTTTTTAAAAAACTTTTGGAAAGAATGATTTTCATTACCGTTTATTTGTTTTATGTACAAACGTATTTTATTTATATCAATTGTAACACTATTGAAAAAACAATTATGACTTCTTTAAAAAAATCGTCTGCCTTTATATTATTTTCCACGACTGTGTGAGTGCTCATGCCATCTACTCTTATTTCTCGATAGTTCTGATTTAGAATTTTTTACACTTTGTATTTTTTTTGACTTCGTCATAAAAGATTTAATTAATTTAATAGTCGTTTGAGGCGCATTGTTTATGAAACATTTTAAAGTGCCATCTTTTATGTTTATTAAGTTTGTTAAATTGATTAATTCATTTCCGAGTACTTTGAAAGTTCTCGATTAATATAATAATTATAGGCATCTGTCGTTGAAATGTCATTTGAATAGCTTATAATTTGTCGACGTGTTTGTTGTTCAAGACTTTCGAGCTAAATTGTTCAGCATTTACAAGATAAGTTCAAACTTGTTCAAAGTTGCTCTGATTTATTAATTTTCGTCTAATTTGTTTTTTTCAATTTGAGTAGCAACTTAAAGTTGTATTTTACGTTGGGTACTACTAATTAAATTCCGAATTGTTGTAAATATTACGTTTGATTAATTCACATTGTTCGACTTTCCGTAAGGAAAAACACCCCGAGCAACTTTAAAAGAGATAAATTTCAAATAATTAAAAAAGAGACATTTTCATAACGAGTATCTTTTAAAGTTATCTTTTCATATCTTTAATAAACATTACAACGAAATTCCCTCTAAATTTTTGTCCCAAAGGAGTACAAGTAATAACTACCACAGAACAGTACAGACGAGATTGAATACACTTGTCGGAATGGATAGCGAACACATTATGAAGCAGACCAACATGCCCATTGTTAGCGATAATAAATGGGCGAACATCTGTTTTGCAATGGCACCAGGAATTACCTCTTGCATGCTTTACTTTATGTATTAAACATTTTCTACCTATTGATCGAATTAGCATTTCATGAAAAGTTTACACGCCAAGTTTCTTATTGAAACAAAATTTGTTGAGTTTTAAACAAACTGAAGTCTAGTAAAAATTTTGATAATTTAAACTTTAATACCATACAGATTTTATTACCATATTTATATAAACTTTAGTTTTCTTATTATTAGACTCTACGTTTTTTTATGTGTTAAGTGTTAACACCAAGGCCGTAGTTAGGAAGTTTTCCTTGGGGGAGTAGGAGTTTTCCTAGGGGGGCAGCCGTCCAACTGATTAGCCACCGCAAGCTTTCTATTTCGGTAATCTGAGACTGTCGGATTTTTCTAGGGTGGGCAATGAGTTTTTTCTCCCTGAACTACGCCCATGTTAAATAAATCAGCGTTTCCAAACTTGTTCCGACTGGAGACTGATATTTTCTGCAAATTTTTCTTCGCAGCCCATCCTAATGCTCAATAGAAAATATAATTTATAAGTACAGTGGAACCTCGCATAACGGGCACCTCGCATAAAGAGTGTTTGGCATAACGAGCAATATAAATTGCAAAAAAAATGACTTGCTTAACGAGTGCGGTTTCGCATAACAACAAAGCAAAAATCGTCTGGCAAAATGCTGAAATCATGGTAAACTGTAGCTTCATACATTGAGAAGCATCACCCTAATAAGGCAGTGACTATGCGCGTTAAAAATTTATTTGATGATAATGCGGTGCCGCATTTTTACCAAATTTTGAAAAGTAGGCAAAAACAAATGTCTCGACAGATTCCTAGTAAAACGGAAATAGGTATGTTACTATGAAAAGATGAAGATGAATCAGGCTTCTTAACAATTTACCTATATGTATTTTGCTTTGAACAAATGCCACACATAACGTTTTTTGGAGTATTTATTTTGAAAATTTTAATTTTTGAGTATTTTTTTCGGCATGGAACGCATTATGGTATTTTACATCAATTTATATGGTAAAAATTGTTTCGCTAAACGAGTGTTTCGCATTACGAGTAAGACTCCGCAACGCATTATGCTCGTTATGCGAGGTTCCACTGTAGTAATAATGAGCTGTATGTCAATCAAAGACAACGCTGTATTTTTTTAAATTGACATTTTGACGGACTTCGTTGTTGGTTGAAGGACGATCGGAAACGGAACGGATAGCTTGAATCGGCCTTTATATTGAACGTTCCTAATGTAATATTGTTTGAGGACCGGCGTTTTTTTCCTGCGGACGGCACCGGACCGCGGACCGCGGACCACAGCTTGGAAAAAGTTGGTTTAAATCGAATACTTCAGAATAGATTTTGTCTGATCCGCGAGTCGGGACGGCTATGGATGCGGTCCAGCGAAAAATCGTAAATTTATAAACTTTTAGAGATTACTACTGAAAAACAATTAATGCGAATAGCAATAATAGATTCATAAATAATTCACAAATAATAGTATTTATTAAAAATGGCAGTCTATGCCTCAAAAAACAATGTCAATGGCTCAAGACTTTAATATTAGGTTCAGAAAAGGAGAGCCTATTGTATTTTTCAAAAACGTTGTTTTTTTATTTTAAAAAATTCTCATATGTATTTATGCTTTGGTGTCAGCAAACTGACTTAAAGAATTCTTCAAATTGTATAAAAAAAATATAGGTAAGGTAAAAGTACCGGTTTTGGACACTGTACCAGTTGTGGACATTTTCCACTTTATTTTGACAAATGTCAAATATATACCGTAAAAAAATTTTTGGACTCAGTGTGGTGCAAATGGTTCGGTGTAAAAATTTTTAACACGGACGGTGTAAAAATCGCACTAAGTGTAGTGTAAAAGTGTGAACGGTGTGAATCCTTAATTTTACACCATCCTGCGTGTAAATGCAGTTAATGATAATTGCTTGTAAATATATTTTCATAGATTAGAAACCACTAATAGTAATTTAATTGGTAAAATTATAAATAATAACACGGAATGGTGTAAAACAGTAAATTACACCGTGTAAAATTTACTCAAGTGAAAATTTTACACGAAGGAAATTTTACACTTACACGGCGGTGTAAAAGTCGCCGGATCCAACTTTACACCAAAATTTCTTACAGTGTAAAATTATCGCTACTTGCTATAAGTGTAATTAATGTATGTTTAACTACGATAGAAACATCAATGATGTTTTTTTCGTATTTTTTAAGGTATTTTATCAAAATTACTCAAGTGTTTAAAACGGGCCTAACGTGTTCAAAACCGGTACTTTTACCTTAGGTATATATTTACAAGAATATTCGGACCAAAATGTCACATAAATGACAGGATTCGTTCTGTAACTTTTAATTATTTTTTTTTAAATAAACAGGTCATTGTAGACGGTGGTGAAAAATCTCAGAAAAATTCTTTGTAACTGACGGCAAGAAAAATTAAAATTTGATTTTCATTTACCTACGAGTAGACTTTAATTTCCGAAAAGGTTATAACAGTCTTCTTTAAATTTAAAGAATCAATTTAACAAATTAATGTAGGTTCACACCTTATACGTTTTACAAAAATAATTTAACGCAAAGCTTACAAAAATCAGAAATTTTGTCGCAGATAGAACTCAAAACATTTTCCTATTCAATATGATAATTAAAGCTGTAAATTATATGCAAAGAAAAGAAACAAATATGCGCATATATATGTATCAGGTTAGAAGAAAATATATAAAAAACATATAAAGAGGAACCTGTTGTACCTTGGCATTTTTTTCACTTGTAATTTTTTTTTAATTGTATATGTAACAATTTGTTGATAAAATGAATTGCATCGTAGTATTGGTAGTCTTGGTGTGAGTGTACAACAGAGGTGATGTACCTTGGCTCTATTCACATTAAGCAAAATAAAACCCATTGTTCTATAAAAACTATATATTTATTTTTGGATTATAAGAACTACTAATGTTCTTCTTTGAGATGACACTAAAATTGTTTCAAAAATTAACAAAACTTTCCTCGTTTACTAAAATTTCACATACTTAATGGTTAACTTTGTAAAAATTTAAATTGTTTGTTAGACTTGCGGAGTATATTATCTGAAGCAAAATAAAAAAAATAAGAATTTATAACAAAGATGTATCTAAATTTTTATTTATTGCACGTTGATCTTAGGGCCAAGGTACAATTTATTGACAGTGACCGAGGTACAACACACCGACCCTTGAGGTTTAAACTCAGAAATAAAATGAAAGATTATACTATACCAAAATCAGACCACTACTATGCAAACATTTATAAATAATCTTTCTATTACGATGATTCATTTGTTATTAGGTAATGTCTGTCAATGTGGAATTTGAAATATCGAAAATTATGGGTCAGGAAGGCCCGCAAATATTAAAAAAAAAATTAAGTTGCCTTAGGTACAAAGGAACCAAGGTACAACAGGTTCCTTTATGTCATAAATCAAAAATTTGGTCAATTAAAACTTTAAAAATAAATTATAAAAAAACCCGGTACATGTACTTTTGTACGCGCGTTAGAAGTTATATTTCGTTGGCGTAACTAAATTAAATATAACCACGTGTAAAAATTAATATAAATAAATTCAATAAATACGAAGATGTGCGCATTCGAGCGAAAAGTGGCACATTTCCGAGCGAGGGAAGCAAATGAAGCGCGACGCGGAGCGGCGCGCTTCATTTTCCCGAGATCGGAATGTGCCACTTTGAGCTCGAATGTGCACACTCCGTTCTAAGCGTGATTCACAATAACTAATTCACTTTCTTAGACTGCTAACTTCATACTGTCAAATTTTCGATAGCTGTGTGCGCCATTATATGCGCTATTATAATTTTTTTTAATTATTATTTATAATAGCAAATTTTTACCAAATTTCAGATTTGATGCTTTTTAAACTCAACAACAGGTAAATACAAGGAGAATGTCGTCAGACTTCGTCGTACACGACAAAAAAAATCATTCGACCATTTTCGCAAAGAACACCAAGAGAAATTAAAAGGTTGGACGCCCTTGCTTAGAAAAGTAAACCTCATCAAATATTTAAAAGAGTTCTTAAACCGAATTGCATTCTCGGGATTGTAATTGGCACTGAACTTTTTTGTACCTACCCTTAAAAAGGTTGCGCACGTTTGTTTTATAGTATCATCCTTAAACAAAATCACTTCGATACAGTAAATGGAATGCCCTTGTGGCCTACAAGAACTTTTGTAGCGTTCTGCTAATATTGATTTAAAGCTGCCCTTTCCGAATATACGCACTTGTGCTATGAAGCTCTCACGGATCTCCTATAATTTAAGATTACCACTGTTTGGGTTCTATTGAACTTGAAAGCCACAAATAATTACTTTTCATTTAACGATAATCCAAATTTACATTAGTAATTAACCATTATTCGTTACTAATTTAGCGTTGAAATTGAAAATGTTGAAATTAAGGGTTTCTGTATTAATAATAATTTATATTGTCTTAAAAAAATTTCTCAGAGCGCTATCTTGTTACTTAAGCAAAAACAACTTATTAATTAAAATTCTACTTAACAGCGCAAAATACGTACAGTTTTTTTCTTAGAAATTCGTAGACTATAAGAAACGCCTTGTATTTTATTTTGTAATTAGCTTCTAACTTATTTTAGGTAATTTGCGTTTTGTCTGAATATTTGCATATCTTCCAGGAAAATAATATCTTAATTTAGTGGAGAATATTAAAAGCGGCAAACAAGTTTTATTTTATTCTAAAGTTGGAAAGATTTACCAGAGAGCCTTAAAAACATTTTTCTTTCTTATAGTATAATTTAAGACGGTCTTTGTGCAATAGAAACCATTGTTACAATGAAAATTTTCCTATGCTAATCTTAAAATTCGAACCAAGAAAAACACAACTATCGAGTTGGCAAGAAAGTAATTTTGCCGGAGACCTAAAATTTTTCACAATTGTTACTGATGCTAAAATACATCGTACAAAAAAAATTAGCCATTCAAGGTTATTTGTTAATGTTTTTTTGCGATTGGTCTTTGGTAGCTTATGGACATGCAATTCTGCAATTTTTAAATAAAAAATTTTAGAAAGTCGTTTAGTGATTGTGAATTGTGCTTAAAACCGAGTGTGCACATTCGAGCTCAAAGTGGCACATTCCGATCTCGGGAAAATGAAGCGCGCCGCCCCGCGTCGCGCTTCATTTGTCTCCCTCGCTAGGGAGTGTGCCACTTTCCGCTCAAATGCGCACATCTTCGCAATTATAAACTTTTTTTACTTTTCCTTCGCTTTTTCAAATCATAAATTAAAATTTTGGTTAGTAAATACCAATTTTCTCTTTAAAAACGTATTTACCATAGCAATGAGTGGAAGGGAGCGAAAAGATACGAGAATCTAGTCAATGCAAGTGAGAGAAAACGATTAAAATTATTTAACTAATTTGTTGTATAAATTATTGGCCGCAATTATTGTGAATCATGCTTAAAACCGAGTGTGCACATTCGAGCTCAAAGTGGCACACTTCGATCTCGGGAAAATGAAGCGCGCCGCTCCGCGTCGCGCTTCATTTGCTTCCCTCGCTCGGAAGTGTGCCACTTTTCGCTCGAATGCGCACATCTTCGTATTTATAAAATTTGTTTACTTGCTCCTTTGCTTTTTCAAATCATAAATTAAAATTTTAGTTAGTAAATATCAATTTTCTGTTTAAAAACGTATTTACCATAGCAATGAGTGGAAGGAGCGAAAAGATACGAGAATCTAGTCAATGCAAGTGAGAGAAAACGATTAAAATTATTTAACTAATTTGTTGTATAAATTATGGGCCGCAATTATTGTGAATCATGCTTAAAACCGAGTGTGCACATTCGAGCTCAAAGTGGCACATTCGATCTCGGGAAAATGAAGCGCGCCGCTCCGCGTCGCGCTTCATTTGCTTCCCTCGCTCGGAAGTGTGCCACTTTTCGCTCGAATGCGCACATCTTCACAATTATAAACTTTTTTTACTTCTTCCTTCGCTTTTTCAAATCATAAATTAAAATTTTGGTTAGTAAATATCAATTTTCTGTTTAAAAACGTATTTACCATAGCAATGAGTGGAAGGGAGCGAAAAGATACGAGAATCTAGTCAATGCAAGTGAGAGAAAACGATTAAAATTATTTAACTAATTTGTTGTCTAAATTATTGGCCGGAATTATTGTGAATCATGCTTAAAACCAGTGTGCACATTTGAGCTCAAAGTGGCACATTTCGATCTCGGGAAAATGAAGCGCGCCGCTCTGCGTCGCGCTTCATTTGCTTCCCTCGCTCGGAAATGTGCCACTTTTTGCTCGAATGCGCACATCTTCGTTATATTGAATTTGTCTACTTTATCCTTGGCTTTTTCAAATCATAAATTTCAATTTTGGTTAGTAAATATCGATTTTATGTTCGAAAAACATATTTACCATACCAATGAGCGCAAGAGAGCAAAAAGATACGATACTCAGGTCAATCGGAGTGAGAGGGAACGATTAAAATAGTTCAACTAATTTTATGTCTATTTTATTAGCCCGAATTATTATGAATCATGTTTAAAACCAAGTGTGCACACTCGAGGTCGCTTTTACAGCCAATATCTACACAAAATTTTCCAAATTTAAGTAATTTTGAGAAGTAGCGGTCGCGCAATTAATGGTCGTGGTCTCGTTAGAGAGTGGTCGCCTTAGAGAAAAATTTATAAGAAGAATTAAATTACGATACATTTGTTCTGAGAATTTTGGCTCGTTTTTAGAGATGGTCGCCACGAGAGATTTTACTGTAAGTGCGAAATTATATCGACATTCAAAATTGAATAACTTACAGAATCAAAGTTTGATTTTACAAATAATTTTTCGAAAATTAAAGAATTCGGTAGTCGTTAAATAGTTTTAATAAGCATTCATTATCAGCTTTGATTTAATTTATAAGTTTATCGACATGTTATTAATTTAACCAAAACTGTAATTTTCGAAACTAAAATTTTCTAACTCGATTTACTAACTACGTCTTTCGTTATGTTTTAAAAACTTAAATAAGAATTTTAAGTTCATTAGATTAATAAAAACTCTTTATTTGTTTAAAACAGCATTGACTTATTAATTATTAATAAACTTTGTTTTAATTGCTTTAAAAACAAACAAGCAAATATTTAAAGCATTGTAATAAAAGTCTGTGTTCAAAACCAAAGTCGATATAAAACTAAAAGCAATAAACTGCTATCTCAAAATTTACTGATATTAAAAAATGCTAGTGGTATATTAAGATTATACATAAAAATTTTTAAATTTCGTTTGTCCAAGATAATGCAAATTTTAGACGTATTAATATTGACTAATTTGGTTGTTTGTTGTTTTGCAAAGAAGCTTTATCAAATTAGCACAATTCATAATTAAAATCGCGATACACTTATACCTGTATACTACTCCTGATGCACAATCACTTTAAGTGACGTCACTGCGAAGCACATAGCTTGTTTAGTAGCATGTCGTAGCGGAGAAATCGTCGTTCCAAATTAAATAATACTTTTTTTACACGTTTGTCAGTGCTGCAATGTGAGATTTTGCTTAATTTTATTTAAAAATTTTGTACCCGGTATAATAAAAACAATTCAAAAAAGCGATGTTAAATCTAAATAGGTTATTTTATTCTGCAACGCAAAATAAGTTAAATACGTAAAAATGCCATTTTAAATTATTTCTATAATAAAAAAGCGAAAATCTTTAAATTAAAGATTAGAAGAAAACGCGTTCGACATTCCATAAAAATGTAAAGATCGTTTTTTCGCCGCTATATTAACTTAGGAAGTTTTCAGCGCGCCCGCAAATTCTAAACCAAAGCAGATTTTCCTGGTGTTTTCGAAAAGTTTATTTGAAACACGCATTAAAATGCAATAGAAAAGTATACCCCAGAGATAACTTAATTAAAGAAAGTAGTAAAGTTTACGTTGTTTTGTAGTTTCGTGCCTCTCCTACAAAGTGTCAAAGTATGTCTCGGGAGATTTTTTAAATCCGCTTACTTTCTTTGGCGTGTTCGAATACATCAAAAGAAAGGGCATTTAGTTATACGCGAATAAAAAGGCCTTCTATTCTTTGATTTTTTTAACATCTAAGCAACAGTCTGTGGTTTTTAAATTGAATTTTAGATTAAAATATAACCTTCTGATATACTGTCTTTACATATTGATTTTCGTGTCTTTGCATTTACCTTTTAATTCTGATCTGAAGTAAACATATTTATTTCTTAAATTTTATACACTTATTGATAGGGATGCGATAAGATTCAAATATTTTTAAACAAAAAGGATATCGTTTCAATGGATATCTAATAAAAAAAAAACCGCTGCGTGTACTTATGTATGCGCTTTAGAAAATATCATTCAATGGCGTAAATAAATTAATTATAACTACGTACCTTGCGTTTGAGTACAGCTAGACCAGTGATTTCCAAACTGTGGGGCGCATCTTTTTGGGGAGCGCAAAAAGTTTAACAAACATACAATTTTTGTATTAATAGATTTATTCAATTTTTTTCCATGTCTATTATGTAAATCGGGAAATAAGTGTACAGGGGGGAGACGCCAATATTAATTTTTTAAGAGGGGTACATCATACCCGTTGGGTATCTCTTACAAAGCTTACCGTCTGGATCTTTTATGAGTTAACCCAGGGGTTCCCAATCTTTTTTATAGTGCGACTCCTTTTACAGGTTGTAATTTTTTTGCGACGCCCTTCTAAAAGAATATATTTATTTATTGCTCTAGCAGATATTAATATTAATTAATTTATTTGTCTTTAAAAAAATATTTTAAAGACTGGTATAATTTAAATTTTCTAATTATTCTTTGAAGCACATATGTTACATTCAAAGCACGTTGTATTGAAGCTGCCTATAAGTTAAGGCAAATTTGCTTTAAGTAAAGGGGCGGAGTTTATGTATTGATTTTTCACGTAGCCTTCAAAGTATTTATTTTTCACGAAGCTTTCAAAGTATTAATTTTCACAAAGCCTACAAATTATTTATTTTTAATTTAAAACGCACAGTTTGGGAACCCCTGATTTAATTTTGTTAGTCGGCTAACTTCATACTGTCGCATTTTCGTTAGTAAAAGAAATATACCTTCAATAAACATAAGAACGAATGTGTTATATATGCGATTCTACAATTAAATATGCATTATTTACAAAGACAAAACAAATTATTTGAAATGTAACACTTTTTATACTTCATGATTAAATAGGTAAACATTTATTAGTTCGGATTTAATGTTTTGGAACCTGGGCAAATAGTTTCCATAACCACAATATTATAGTTGATTTTTCTTGTTGACAAATTTTTATTATAAATTACTTCCTTGGAACAATAAACAAGCTATTTTTCAACATCTTTGTGTCATAGAAAGTTATATCCTGTAACAGAAAACACATTTCTTACGAAACTTATTAAGTATTGTAGTTTTCTTGTTTTTTCTTCTAATTTACTTTCATTCATATGATTTATAATAAATGTGAAGAATCATTAGATAATTCTATATCGCCTACGGGGGTTAAATTGCAAGTTCAAATGTCACGCGTTCATATTTATTGTAATATTTAAATTGGTGTAGGATGTGTTTTCAATAATTACTTTGGATTAAACGGTATTATGAAAATCTCAGAACTTTTTGAATTTACAAAGTTAAGTTAAGTTTTTTGTTAAAATAATTATTATAATAATCTGTTTTAGCATAATTAGCACAAGAAATTGTTAATTAGCAAACATGACTTGTTTGGAATTAATCGTACAAATAATTTATAGTCGTGTATTGTAAAATTTGAAGCGTAATTAGAAATTCTAAAAAATTAAGTATAGGTATAATTTAAGATGCAGTGTTGAATAATGGAAAAAAGTCTACATATTTTAAAAAAATTAAATTAGGTACTAAACTCCTTTATGTTTAGGTATTTTGGAAAATCCTTTCATTTTTGAACGTATCAGACCTTAATGCACAAAAAACCGTGCCTAACTGAAAATTTCCAAAATCGGCCAAAATCCAGAAAAAAGAATTTAAAATTTGCTTTTTTTGAGATAGGTTGTAATGTTAATTTTTGCGTTGTTATTGTAGAATTGAATAAATAAATTTTAGCTCGCTTATTTGTGAACGACCTTTTAAATTAAAATTTGCAATGACTTGGATAAACGATATATAAAATTTTTATGTATAATCTTACTATACCACTAGGATTTTTTAACATCAGTAAATTTATAGATAGCAGTTTCTAAGTCTCTAACACGACCACTTTCTAACTAGACCACGACTGTTAATTGCGCGACCCCTATCTTTCAAAATTACTTAAATTTGGAAAATTTTGTATATATAATAGCTGTAAATGCGACCTCGAACGTGCACACTTGGTTTTAAATATGATTCATAATAATTCGGGCCAATAAAATAGACAACAAATTAGTTAAATAATTTTTAATCGTTTTCTCTCACTTGCATTGACTAGATTCTCGTATCTTTTCGCTCCCTTCCACTCATTGCTATGGTAAATACGTTTTTAAACAGAAAATTGATATTTACTAACCAAAATTTTAATTTATGATTTGAAAGAGCGAAAGATAAAGTAGACAAATTCAATATAACGAAGATGTGCGCATTCGAGCGAAAAGTGGCACATTTCCGAGCGAGGGAAGCAAATGAAGCGCGACGCGGAGCGGCGCGCTTCATTTTCCCGAGATCGGAATGTGCCACTTTGAGCTCGAATGTGCACACTCGGTTTTAAGCGTGATTCACAATAATTAATTTACTTCGTAAATAATTCTACTTCATTTATAATAACTTTGATTTAATAACAATATGATTCTGATAAATATTAACTGCATTTAATCTATCTTTGCCTTTCTCTCTACAAAAAAAACAATTTGAGCAAGAATTCACGCTGGTCGTGTTAGAGAGGTTTTACTGCGTACATATACCGATTGCTGCATTTCATTGTACTCAGTGAAAGCGCAATCTCGTGTATTTTTAATGCAATTACGATACTTGCGCAGGATGTAAGATCTGTAAATATTTTTTAATTCACTAATCGGATTAGAGTCAAGTTTAATGTAGTTCTGAAGTAAGTTTTTGATGTTAACGTGAATACTCGTGGAACTATGAATTGTTTAAAATCTTAGTTTAACACAATCTCGCATCTAAAGCTGTTATGTGAGAACTGTAGCGGATATTAAGCAATTTATCAAAGATATTTATCACTGAATATAACTAGGTTCTTGTCTAGAACTTCTAAATGGATTCTACTCAATTTTAAATTAGATTGAACAGGTCCCGGAAATAATTTCTTTAAAATCTAGTGTGTATAATTTTCTTCATTAGCTAATGAAACAGTTTACAAATTCATTTTCAAAATTCAATTTCTTAACCTCATTTTAATACATAATTGCTTAGGTGATTGGTACATATGCTATACTCAGACGTCGAATTCGTCCAATTATCGAAATAAGTAAGCAATTCCAGGTTCGACCAAATGAATATAATCATTTCCCGAAGTAACTTCGCTTTCGGCAACAGATCATCAAAATTTAATCAGATCTCAAATTGAACATTCGATTTTAGTTCGAATTATTGTTTCTTACACTTTCTGGCAATTGATCATGTGCATCTGCACAATTTGCTGATTATTTGGTCTCGCATCAACAGATAAATATTATTAGGCCTAATTTTTTATAACTTTATATTGAATAAAAAAGTCATAATAAGACAGTATCAAAAAGTACACCGTTAGTTTTTCAATGTTTATTTTTTAAGATTAGGAATGTAATATTTGGGTGACCACGCTTTGGTCGGCGTCTTTGTATTTCGGCGTGAGAATGTGATGGCTTTCGTTCGCCTACGTATATTGTGTAAACATGTATTTGTTCAACGATAACACCTATTTATTCTACTTTTATTTTTTCTTTTATTCTTTTATCTTTTTCTTTATCTTTTTTCTTTTATTTATTCTTACTTCAGGAGTAAAACATTAACTAAACTCAAAATTTTAACCAAATCGTTAGAGCGGTTTTAGAGAAACATATCTATATACCGGGTGTATCATTTAAAGTGTTACGAGCTTATAATTCCATAAATAATAAAGATTTAAAAAATCTACAAGTATAAAAGTTTTTTAATTTATTGGATCTATACATTAGCATAAATATAAATTTTGTTAGACTTCCGGTTTAACCGGAAATTGTGTCAACTTTCTTGTCTCAAATAGAAGGGTAATCATTTTTTTTATATAAATGGATAGGGCTTCTCGGGCGCTTTTCAAAAATGTAAAATAAGTTACCATTTGATTAATAAATAATTTCAGAAATTGTATGTAAATGCCAAAAAATTTAATTTAAATAAAACGTAAACAACATGCTTATCGCAAACTGGAAATTCCGCACCCGTTCCCCCTCATATTTCACTTGTATACGGCACGTCGACCAGCTTAGTTCAACGCTGCCCAAAATTTTAGTTTATTAGTGATTATTTAAATGTGTAAAGTGACTGTGTTTATCAAGTACCTTCTACCTCTAGGAAGCACCCCTTCTGCAAAATTCAAAGCTGTAAGTGTCTTTTTAAAGATCTTTATTAATTTTTTTCGATTTTAATTGTGTAAAATCAATGACAACTAAAAAAATTTGTACCGCTGTGCTTACAAAAAAATTGGCAGTTTTTGAGCTTTAGTGATTTTTGCAAAAAGTTAAAACTAACCCTAAATTAATTTCTTTTGTGTTGAATTTTGATATGTCACAGAATGACGTAGGAGTTTCGGGCTATTTGCGAGCCGATTTTATCGCATTTCTTACCTGGCTTTTGAGATATCATTTTATTTTGCCTTATTACGATTTGAGTTTTTAAACTGTACTTTACAAACGAAAGTAGCTAGAAAATCACGTCTGTTTCTACGAACGTAACGGTAACGTCCTATTCAGAAAAATTTTAGATAAGAAAATATACCGGGTGTATGATTTAAAGTTCCACGAGCTTATAATTCCTAAAATATTAAAGATTTCAAAAAATGTACAAGTATAAAAGCCTTTTTAACTTATTTGTTCTATGCACTGGCATAAATATAAATTTTGTTTTACTTCCGTTTTAACCGGACATCGTGCCAACTTTCTTATCTTAAATGAAAGGTTATTTTTTTTTAATAATTGAATACATTTTATGAAACATTTATTAGTTTAGGAGTTATAAACTTGTGGCACTTTGAATAGAACACCCTATTTATATATATAGCTTGTTTAAAGTATAAGATATTCTTTATTATGAGTATACACTGTTAAAAACTTCTATTGTAATTTTACAAATCATGCGTCGGTAATTTTCTTGGGCAGAAATTTTGCAATAATTAATCTGATAATGTAATTTTACAAAAACATTTTTACTATATTTATTTTATTGTTAGAAAATTACAAAATCTAAGTATAAATTGTTTAAAATTTCTAGGGTAATTTTACTATACATTTGTTTTGCAAAATATTGCAATTTTTACAAATATTTTTAACAGTGTAGCTAAGCATTATTAATTAGATACATAATATGTGGCTTTCCTTGTAGGGAATAAAGTGCGCATCCAGTAAGACAGAATTGCTTAAATTATTATCAATAGAACAATATTGGTTTGCAATAAATTGCACACTTACTTCAAATTGAATGAAAGGATCAAAAGGTTAAGTGGAACCACCTAACATAAAACCAGTGTGAAAATCAATAGACCTTCATACGAAATAATCATGGTTTTAAAAGTAATATGATACGATTTAAAAGGTAGACTCATAATGACTACTACTTTGTAAAATAAAAATGTTACTTTTATAGTCAACATTATTTTAATACAGTAAAATAAAAAAAAGCCATATGAACGTTTATTAAATGCTTGGTACGATTTAACTATTCCAATAAAAACGAAATATTTACAAAAGAAAAATGATTTAGTTTAGGTAGTATTTGTAACGGCAATAGATAATGAAATAGTGGTTTTGCCGAATTAATCAGCATTAAATGAAAATTCAGTTAAGCGAAATCGTATTCGAATTTTAGAAAGTTTACAAAATCAAATTTGCTACTATTTTAAACTATAACTTAATCAAGGAAGATCCATTTAGATAATTTGAGATAGTCCCGACTAATACATTACCAACCAATTGATTTTATCCCGGCGAAACGTACTTCTCAAGTATTACACACTACCTTTTAACTCGATCTGGTATAATTTTTAATTAGAGAGATTTGTTCAAAAGTTCTCCTTCACGCTGAGATCCCCCAACGTCGATAGTTGATAAAGCGAAAAAAATTACATCACTTTGAAAGTAATCTCAATATTTTCCGCATTTTATCCCAGGCCGAGGTATAAATATACCAAACATTTATAAGTATTTTACTTTAACATACAATTTTCTTAATTAAAATACTCTTAAATACGCACTTTTATTACAAATTAGATATGTAGAAATAGATGTGTAATCAATTCACAAATTTGTAATTAATTAAAACAATATGATTTGTTAAATTGAGGAGTGACGAGTTTCATAATTTAAATTAAAACATTAATAGATCCATTTCTAATTAGTAAGTATTGTCGAGGTACAAAAAATAAACATTTAGCAAAAGTAAATTTTAGTTAGTTGGCCAAATTATCCAACCATACCATTCGATTAAAATGCAGATTTGAAAAACCATTCTAGAATTGCACTATTGGTTAAGAATTTATCTAAAACTAAAGTATTGAGAATATTTTTAGGCAAATTCTGTTAAAAGAATTAAGTAATTTTTAAAAATTACCTAGTGCCACATTTCGATCTCGGGAAAATGTGCCACATCTCGCTTAAAAGTGTACATCCTCGTATTCATTAGGTTTATCTACATTAATCTTCTTTCAATATAAACATATACAGTAAAACCTCAATTATCCGGACCTCAGTTATACGGATTCGCGATCATCCGGATTGTCAACCGCGTTCTGACTCGTTGCGAAAATTAAACCTCGGTATTTTTTACTAAATATTTTATTATTTTATTTTGTATTTCGCACTAAATAGTGTTTTTTTGCTTTGTTGATTTTAAGATAATGTGCGACTGTTTTATTTAGTGATTAATAATTGTTGGGTTTTTTATAAACGTATACCTAACAATTTGACCAACTTTTTTCCTGTTAAGACGGGACGCTTTGTAATCGCACTTAAAACCGAGTGTGCACATTCGAGCTCAAAGTGGCACATTTCCGATCTCGGGAAAATAAAGCGCGCCGCTCCGCGTCGCGCTTCATTTGCTTCCCTCGCTCGGAAATGTGCCACTTTTCGCTCGAATGCGCACATCCTCGTATTTATTGGATTTGCCTATATTATTATTTTATTCTTCAATTTAAAAAATAAAAGTCGAATAAATTAGATCAGTTGTTTGTTTCAACAAGGTTAGATATTTTATTCCTTTTGATAAGTTATCATGGTGCTCTTCAGCACGCCTAATTGTAGCGAGCTTGGTAAAAATATTTTCAGGTGTACTTTCGAATGTTTACTAATTCGCATTTTTGATTAATTAAAATTATATATGTATCAAATTTTTTGAAGTGGGCCACTAAAAATCAACTAGTTGATTTTTATATCATCTTTTGCAGATTGTTGAAGGTTTATATGTCAAAATTAATGTTTCCAAATATTTTTGGGTAATTTTATTTTCGTAATAATTATAAACAAATTAGTTTTAAGACACATTTTGTATACACTGTTGTAATTAGACTTCTTATATGGATTAATTCAATTTTTAAATATAAAAAAATATTTATATGTTACATAGGGGGTGCATCAAAATTTTAGAATGATTTGGGTGGGGTATGTTGAAAAAAAGGTTGGGAAATAAGAGATCAAAATTCGGATAAAGTTAAAGTATTTTTTTTTCATGTAAGTACGATGAAATCTCCCATTTAGTCTTGTTTAAAAGTACTAAATTATAAATGTGGTTTTTGGTAAAAATACCCTACTGTAATTTTTAATTAAAAGTAAAGCAAGAAGTGGTACATTTAGTTCAGTTTGATTTAATTAATATTATTTGTAAGAGAGTAGAACAAGATAGGCAAATTCAATCATTAAGGAGTATGTGCGCTTTCAAGCGAAAACTTTTTCCCGAATAGAAAATCTGGATTTGAAAGATTTGTTATTAATATAGTCGAATCCAATTAACACAAATATGTGCACATTCGAGCGAAAAGTGGCACATTTCCGAGCGAGGGAGGCAAATGAAGCGCGACGCGGAGCGGCGCGCTTTATTTTCTCGAGATCGGAATGTGCCACTTTGAGCTCGAATGTGCACAATCCGCTTTTCGCCACGATTAACAATGATCAATTTAC
This sequence comes from Sinopyrophorus schimmeli, assembly GCA_036325965.1. Taxonomy (NCBI): domain Eukaryota; kingdom Metazoa; phylum Arthropoda; class Insecta; order Coleoptera; family Elateridae; genus Sinopyrophorus; species Sinopyrophorus schimmeli. The sequence continues at coordinate 12,111,367 of JARFIZ010000393.1, forward strand.
TTTAAAATAATTCAAGTAATTCTAAAACCGTGGCTGCGCTCTCAAAATGTCTCCCTTGGGCTTCGTTTATTTTTCATAATTTTTTACTTTTTTCATTAAGAAATTGCCGTGAAATTAATTTGTATTTAAATGAGGAGGCAAAAATGAAATTCTTGTTAGGATTTCTTAATATTCGGTATCGTAATTGACAATTTTTTGAAAACGGGACAAATGATCTGAAAACGGAACAATCCCATTCAAAACAGGAAGTATGGTCACATTATATATAGCAAAAATTTGTTTTTTTCTATACATTCAATTAACCAAATTTTCGATTATCCGAATGAGCTGCAACAATAATTAGTCCGGATAACCGAGTTTCCATTGTACAACAATATTTAGGCCAGTATATTTAAGTTTTATGTACGAAAGCATTATTAATTTTTTCTATCGTCAACTATAAATATTTTCCACATTTTATCACAGACTTAATATAAGGTATAAATATACAAAACAACATTTATACGTATTTTAACTTTAAACACCCAAATTTTCAAATTAAAATACTCTTTTGTACTTTATTAAAAATTTAGAAATAATTAGATATGTAGTCAATTCACAAATTTTTAATTATCTAAAATAATATTATTTGTTAAATGGAGTAATATTGAGTTTTATAATTTAAATTAAAACATTGATACATCTATTTCTAATTAATAAATAATTATTTTTGATACACATTTATCAAATATAATTTTAATTGGATAGCTAAAATTATTCACCTTACCATTCGATAAAAATTCGGATTTGAAAAGTTACTTTAAAATTTCTCTCTGCTAGTTAAAAGTTTACCTAAAACTAAACTAAAGTATCGAAAATATTTTTAAAGATATTCTCATTAAGGATAATAGTAATCTTTAAAAGTTTCAGTAGTATTTCTAAATACGCAATCGAATCTAATATTAAATGTTAAATAAACAATTCAAGTTAAATTAAAAACGATTAAAAATATTAAAAGGGAATTTACTTTGTAATTTTTTATAAAACATCAAAAGAAGAACAAACATCTCGCATAAGCAATTAAAAACAAAGTTGAAAATATTCTTCAATTGACTTTTACACCGTAATATTAAATTATTATGTATGTACATTACTTTGCAAAACATTTTATTCGCTTAACACTCCACTTTTACAATTCTAAGTGCAATGCTGATTCCATGAACGTTTTATAAAAGTTATAAGGATTCTAGCATTGGCTTTATTAAGTTTTCTAAGTTCTTATTTTTCATAAAAATCCTTTCAAAATCCATTCTTTTAACTAGTTTGATTGTTTTAAAGTCTTTAATATATGCACAGAAATGATAATTGTTTATTTTGCAATATATCGATTAATAGAAAATGTCTATCAATTTTTCAATTTTTTCAATTGAGAAAAATGTTTGGAATAAATTTACAATTTTTTTTTTACAAAACGATAATATAATCCACCAACTACTCTACGTTTTTTTGCTTAATATTGCGATGTACTTACTAACAAAATTATTATGCAAATTAAATTAGTAGGTACATGCATAATATTGCATTAGTAATTACTAAACTCATTACTTTATAATGAAAATTGTTTTAACTCGCACACCTATGCCACCGAGATATCCGTTTAATCTTAGTTGTTTTATGAACGTTAGCTTCAGCCTTATATGCTCATAAACACACAGGGATGAAGATTACAAACACGATTTATGAATTTTATCTTTGACAACATTTTAAATGCGAAAATTAAAGATCAACATTATTGACTCGCGCTTTTCCTAAATTATTATTTTAATAAAACTAGAAACACCGGTTACCATATTTTTCTCTTCTAAGGAATACTAAACATCTTAGAACACTGACGTAAAACCCAACAAGAAATGTTTATTTTTTTTTTTAAAAACAACATTAAACAACCTAATTAATTAGGCGCTTACCTTTGCTAATTATATCCATACATTAAGACCGAAGACCAAAAAAGTCACTTATCTGTGCAAATGATACAAACTTGCGTAAGTTTTCTTCCGCCCGTTTATTACTAAAAATAAAAAAGTTATCGTAAATAATATTCACATGCAGACAGCTGCGAAAGTTCGTATTTCCCGCCAGGCGGCGCGAGTAAGCTTTCGAGATTTTCACTGAGAAAACCCTGACTACTGCAGAGCCCGGGCTGGACCAGGATGCTGTGAATTTCAGCGCGCATCCTTTCAATTTAACGCAAGCGCAAACCCTCAATCGATATTATCAGCTATAGGACAGTATTTCTAAAATTGTCCAGTTCAACTATAAAGCTGTTCTTAACTTTTTTAAAACTATTATTTATTTCGTTTGAACCGTTTTTGCCATGTCTTTCGCCGCAATCGACTAGTTCGCCCAAAGTTTGATTTTTTAAACGTGCCATACAATCCTCCATGCATTATTGCACGTAGTAAATCTTTGGCTCTAACACAATTACGAGTACTGCGATGTTAAGTGCAAGTTAAATGCAATTTCCGTATACAACTTTTGCCAACAATAAGCGGTTTTTAGTACCATCAGTGAGCGGAGTACCAAACTTAATAGATAAGAGGGTATTGTTCGAAAGTCGAAATTGAAATGCCAACTATTTTTTAATCTAATTGTGGAATATTAATTGATGCGAGTTAAAAGCGTCTCACTATTAGAATGTAATAAACTGTGTTTCGTATTTGAAAAAACCGTTACTCTTTGAAGAAGTAACTTTTTGCAATTTAAAAAAAAATTAAATTTAAAGAAAGCTCGCTCGCGATATCTTCATAGAGGGCTCTTTTAAAGCTTTGGACCCTACAATATTGCTTTTTCAGCGAATTTGTTAATACGACACTGTGTCCTTGCGTATCACACAAAATAAGCTCTTTTATGATTAGTAGGCATTTAATCGATTTTTTTAACTATTATGGATTGCTTACATACAGTAAAATCTGGATGGTCGGTACCAATTTGTCTCGTTGAACCGGATTTTTTAAAAATATAGGTTACTAAAGATTAGTTTAATTAGGCATTTTAATACATATTGAATCACATTGGCTCAAATTAGCTTTATTAAATCAAAACTAATTTTTATATTTTTATTGGATTAGTTATGGTCCAAGCGGTGACCGTTAAAAGGGTGGTGAACTAGAATAAGTACAAAAATGAACTTTATTACTTTTTGGATATTAGACAAATAATAAACTAACGGTCTGGCGAGCTGCACTTGTCCAATTGTTGTTTTTTTTGTATAATTTTTTTTTCTTAATTTCTTAATCGTGGCCTCGCAGAATGTTGGTCAAATATTAATGTGCCAGACCTATTCTATTCAAAAGTGGAATAAAAAACTAAAATTTTGACGTTTAATTTTTTTCTTATACCTTATATAGAAAACAACGAAAGCCGGTTTGATCAGAAAACTGCCCATTTTTCGGAAAAATTTGTGACTTCACTCATTTTATTAAGAAGACCATACTGATCATTTCTGTCATAACAAAGTATTGGAAACATCGAGTTTTTCGAATTCGAAAATTCAGCTGCGCCTAAACGCTTGAAAATTTCTTTAAGTGACTTTTTATGCAAATAAATTATGAAAACGGCGACAAAAGGGTGAAAACAATTGAAAAAATAGAATTTAAATTAAAATAATTACTTTTTTCGCAATTAAAGACAAATTATATATAATTTCCATTTTTCAGCTAGAGATAGTAGGCTGATTTTCCCATTATCCGATAAGAAATTTTTTTTTCACTACTCCACTTGATTTTTGATGCTCTTTCATAAAAACGTAGTCATTAATTTTTCCATTAACATTTGGCTAATTGGGCAGTTTTCTGATCAAACCGGCTTTCGTTCTTTACCATAGCAATAAATATTTGGAGGGCGATCTGGCATACAGTTGTGTCAAGAATAAGGGTACCAGACTTAAATTTTTATATTCTACTGATCGAAACTTCTTTGAATAGTAAAACCATGTACAAAAAATTAGGAAAAAAAAATTATTCAATAAAAAACAATTGGACAAGTTACAGATCGCCAGACCGTTGGTTTATTATTTGTCTAATATCCAAAAAGTAATAAAGTCCATTTTTGTACTTATTCTGGTTTACCACCCTTTTAACGGCAGTGTTGCCAGAATATTTTTTAAGAGACCACTAGTGGCGACTCTAAAACTAACTAATTCGAATAATGAAAAGAAAAAAAAAAGGAAAGCAAAAAAAGTCTAAATATTCAGATAAAAAAGTATTGTATTTTTCTTTTTTACTATGTTACCATGTTACCATTATTTGATTTACTGTCTTTACCTTTGGAGGAAATTTACTACTAAAAATACCACCAGCAACTCAAAATATTTTTTGCTCACTAAAGGAGTAAAACTACTAGTTTTAGTAGTAAAACTACTAAGTTGGCAACACTGTTTAACGGTCGCTGCCTGGACTATTATAAAACAAAAATGCCTATTGAAATGTGCATAATATATAATTTGAGTACTAATACATATCGTCATTTTAACAAAAATAATGTTTATTTTATTATTTAATAAGTTAATTTCAATATTTTAGAAAATTCTTATTTACTTCACGGAAATATCTTAAACAAAATATTTTTTTCACGTACAACGTAGTTTGCTGAGAATTTTTAAGTTTTATGTATGGGAACTTGTTGTACCTTGGCCCTTGTGTCACTTGTAATTTTTTTTAAAGTGTATATGTAACAATTTGTTGATAAAATGAATTGCATCGTAGTGGGGCACTAATAAGGTATTCATAATAAAATATTTGAAAGCATTACCAACCGTTTACTCAAATTGCTATAAGATTTAAAAATTAGTGGATCTATAACCCAGGTACAACAGAGATGATATACCTTGGCTCTATTCACATAAAGCAAAGTAAAACCCCTTGTTCTATGAAAACTCTATATTTATTTTTGGATTATAAGAACTACTACTGTTTTTCTTTGAGATGCCATTAAAATTGTTTCAAAAATTAACAAAACTTTTTTCGTATACTAAAACTTTATATACTTAATGGTTACCTTTGCAAAAATTTAAATTTTTCGTTAGGCTTGCGAGGCATATTATCTAAAGCAAAATAAAAAAAAACTAAGAATTTATAACAAAGGTATATCTAAATTTTTATTTAATGCACGTTGATCTTAGGGCCAAGGTACAACTTATTGACAGTGACCGAGGTACAACACACCGACCCTTGATGTTTAAACTCAAGAATAAAATTAAAGATTATGCTGGGCTAAAATCAGACCACTACTATGCAAACATTAATAAATAATCTTTCTATTACGATGACTCATTTATTATTAGCAAATAAAAATCAATAAGATATTTAAGTAAAAAGAAAATAAAAAGACTTACTTTTTTTCGATTAAAAATTTCAATTGATCTCATACATTAACAAAGTACATTGGCCAGCTGCTGCTAACTTTACGTTAATGTCTGTCAATGTGGCATTTCAAATATCAAAAATTATGGGTCAGGAAAGCCCGCAAATATTAAAACAATAAAGTTACCCTAGGTACAAAGAGACCAAGGTACAACAGGTTCCCTTATGTCATAAATCAAAAATTTGGTCAATTAAAACTTGAAAAAGTAAATTGTAAAAAAACCCGGTACATGTACTTTTGTACGCACGTTAGAAGTTATATTTCTTTGGCGTAACTAAATTAAATATAACCACGTGCAAAAATTAATATAAATAAATTTAGTAAATACCAGGATGTGCGCATTCGAGCGAAAAGTGGCACATTTCCGAACGAGGGAGGCAAATGAAGCGCGACGCGGAGCGGCGCGCTTCATTTTCCCGAGATCGGAATGTGCCACTTTGAGCTCGAATGCGCACACTCGGTTGTAAGCGTGATTCACAATAATTAATTTACTTTTTTAGCCTGCTAACTTCATACTGTCAAATTTTCGTCAACTGTGTGCGCGCGCAACTTCCATTGCCTGCTAAAATTTTACGCTCAATGACTTCAAAAATATAGTAACCTAAGACATAAAAGAATCCAAATTCTTACTAAATAAAACAATTCGCATTATAAAATCGGTTCAGCTAACCACGGCATTCGCATAATCAAAGTTCGGCTTACCAAAGCTTTATCTATTTTTAAAAAATGGTATTCCGTGTATAATTCAGGATCGTAAACTACTAGAATGCGTAAACTCGCAAAACTTTTCTTAGTAAATCTAAATACAGCAGACCCATCACGTTCACGAGGGATACTTTCTGAAACCTTTCGCGGATACCGAAAACCACAGATAGTACCAAACCCTAGGGAGAACCTTAAGGTGGAAGTGTACCCCCCGACTTTTAAACTACAAGTTCAAAGTTAACCAAATTTGGAACATAGGTTATTATTAATTAAAGGATTGTTTTGGGAAAATTAAAAAAAAATCGTAGCTTAAGTTTCAGAAATATATAAAAAAAACCGATATTTTGTAAGAGTAAAGTCACAAAACTGGAAGTTTAAAATTAATAAAATTTGGACAGCTTGTTGATATTGTAATATAACGCAAAAATTTAAACTTTAAAAAAAATCGTAGCTAGGGTTTGGGAAATAATGAAAAATATAGTTGTTGGAGGTTTCTCCTGCTTTAAAAAAATATTAAATTCAAATAATATTTATAGCCGTATAATTTGTGCAGTTTTATGAATTTTTTGAATAAATTACAATTAAATATAAACAGTTTAATATTTAGAAATTAATGTTTGAAGTACTTAAAATGTGTATGAAAATATTTGTATAGAATGTGCTGCCTCTGGCCACAGAAAACAGTTTTAAAATCTTTGTTGCAAACCTTTCTAATGTGTGCATGTTGTTGACGTATGTATATACGACGTCACCAATAATTACACATGTGTTTGTCGAAGCTGTCTGCTTACCAAGACTGGAGGTAGATTGAGAGGTTGAAGTTGTAAAAGAGATAGAAATATGCATACAAGGTCGCATGCAGCTTTCCGTCAACTTGCAAGTTTTAGCAGCAGAGTATCACGAGCGAGGGATATCTTTATAGGAGACCTTAGCAAATTACGGTCGCTGCTTGATAATACGCGAAGCGCAGATCATAATTGTCTTGTATTTGAAAAAAAATTCTCCATTTTAAAAAAATTCAATTAGTTATTTTTCTGTTATAATTGATTATTTATAATAATGAATAATATCTAAATTATTCAACCTTAAAAAGTTTTCCAAGCCCGTGGACTGAACATAAAATGCATAAAATTTGAAAAAAATTCTTTGCTCTATTTGGTATCTTCACGTAAAACCGTTGCTTTTAAAAATGTTTGAAAACAAAATCTGAAAACTAAAACCTTGGAGCTTCAAAATGCTTTTTAACGACCTCGTTACCACCATTTTCACCTAAATACAGCCCGTCAAAAAAACCGAAAAATTTGGAATTGTTTCTTGCTCCTTAATTTTTGCGGGAGTATATATTTAGAAAGGCGCTTTGCAAGCTCTATTCAATTTTGATATACAATTAATACCTTTTTGTTTACTATAAGAATATTGACACAATTTTGGGTTACACCGGAAGTCGTAAAATTTTTATAGTCAGCTCAAAAACAAAACATAAATTATATGTACGTTTCTATACTAGTACTTTTTTTTTGAAATTATTATTGTATTTGAAATTATAGACTTTTTGCACTTTGGATGGGTATTCTAAACATTAATAATGTTATTTCAATCTTTTTCATAGTCTGAATCCGCTTAGCCCTTTATCATCACAGTGTTTTCTTTTAACTAAACATAATCTGCGTGATAAAAATTAATTAATTAGTAATTTAACGTATGATTGAAATAAAATTTGCAAAAGACTGTATGATTTATAACATGTTAAATAACACATGGAAAGAATCTCGATTGCATTTTGTTTTACAATCCGAATACACCTATGAGTTACAATTAATTAATGTTCTATCATTATTTTTTTTTACCTTTTTTAAACTTTTATATGTAATAATAAAACTTATTTACCTATTATAGAATTTTAATTATTTTATTTTTGAGAGCGGGTAAATCGCCTCAACCTTACTACAGGTATAAAAAGGCAAGAAGAAGAAGAGCATTTTTTTTTTCGAAACGGTATTATTGTGAAATACTACGAGATCTATAAAGATAATAGTACTAACAAATTTTTTAATTTTTGATAACAACTTTTATTAGACAATATTTGTTAATAATGGTCGTAAAATAGGTATGTGAAAAATAATTTATTCATAAGGGTAAATTATTTTAAACTCCACCTTCACTAATTGTTTCAGAGTATTACTAGTAAAAACAAATTCGATTGATGCAACTTACAATATATATGTATGTATTACATGTAATCAAAATTTTAGATAAATAGGTATAAAACTTTAAATAATTAGGTAGAAATTATATTGCAATTTCAACCTAGTATTCTTGTGAGAACGTGGTATAAAAGTTTTAATCTCCTGTGCCACCTACACAGTTTCTGTTTTGCAATAGCTGCCTTTTAATAAGCATTTGTATTTTTGACGTCATGAGCAGTGAGAGTGACGATGTGTGTGACGTAACATACACGAGTGCTATCTATTGGTATATTAAGAACTAGTGATTTCAATCTGTAATTTAAAAATAAGCAGCGCCAGCTACAGTCCGCGAAACGTAATAACTAGGGGTACCCTTCTACGTTAATGCAAAAGAAATCAAATGTCAAAATACCTATTTAGATCTGAGGCAGGCCCCGGCAGACCTCCTGACTGTCCTTATGGAAGCATTACGTCAAAGATATTATTATAAAAATATTACACAACTTATGGAAATCTTTTTAAATATTAAGGCGCCCTCGGAGATTTTCAGTCATAGAAACGACTCAACTATATTTTCTCTAAAAACATAAGAATGAAGAAACGTTTGCGGCATCCGCAACACTTTCTAAAAAATTTAAAGTCCTATATGAAATATAAATCAATTCAGAACTCGTGTTCACAGATTTTGTTCGGCACTTCATTCCTTTTGTAATAAAACAATCCGTTTATTTATATTGTGTTTATATTTTTACGTTTAGAATGGGCTTAAATTTTAAAAGATTTTTATATAGCTGCTTGTTTATTATTACCAACATTTTATTTATTTTGAAAATAATTAAAGAGCTTGTTTTTGTATTTTTCAAAACAACTTATGCAGATTTTACTTACAAAATTAAATTCTGTTTTTAAACATAATAAAACGTGGCAAAGAACCTCAAAGTAAAACGAACGCCCGTAAATTGAAAAAGAAAATCATCTAAATTAAACAAAAGGCCGACTTATTCGTAAGAAAAATCGACGTTTATGATCATTTTTAATAACAAATTTTGTAGATTGATTGCGGATATTTATATTCTTTGGTGTACGTTTTCAAAGTTGCCACTTTAAAGTTGAACTAGAAATACATTGAATGTATTAAATCCCATTTTGCAATTCCTAATGAAACCTTCGCTAAGTAGAGGATTGGAAGCTGTCCAGAACATTAAGAGCGACTCGATGGATTAGCCAATAAAACTGTCAGCAGCTCCCTAATGAAATGTCCCTACATTTCTAAAACTCTACCCTTCAAATTTAACAATACATTTGTATAATAGAAAAATTAGAATATGTTCAATAGACGCCCGTTCTACGGAAAAACTATGAAGGACTCTTCGAATCGATCATCTCCTTTAATGAAAGCAAATTTTAAATCCAGATATTACAATTAACGGACAATTTATAGAAATATTGTATTTATAACATTAATAAGACGATACTTAAAATTTTTTTATATTAGAAGGACCTATTAAATATTAAACAATATTTCCTCTATATCCATTCAGATATTGATCTATTCAAGTATTTAAATACATACGTTTAAAGCTATGAAAATTATAAAATACATACATCTATGGCTGGATTTTTCAAAATGTAATATATCAAATCAAATTCATTTCATACAATATTTAAAATCTTTAAAATTTAAATGAAAAACGTTACAAAACACTTTCATCCACTTGCCACCTCAATTACTACTTCTTAAAAGTAAATAGGAATTTATTTGCTAATACTTTAAACAGTAATTATAATCACATAGAATAGTACATAACAAATAACAATTAGAAATACATTATTAAAAATATACAATTTTATAAATATTTTGCTGTGTGTACCTATATCTTATTGGTTTTAAATTTTCAATTCATAGGTAGAAGAATGCGAGTCGACATCAGTCTAATAATAAAGTGAAAATACAGCCTGTCAGACAAATAAGTACTGGAACTTAATCCTAAACTGAACAAAAGCATACCTCAAGTCAAGTGACCTTAATTTGTAATATTTGGAAGTTATGGTATCCTAAACTTTAATTTAATAATGTATAATAAATATTTTATTATTTAGAATATTTCGAAAAGTTTTGTTCAAGTCTATTATAACATCATGCCATTAAACAGTCTTAAGCAATTTTTATTATAAGACATAGTATTTAAACAATAAAATAAATTATCAATAAATCACGTACTAAATGACCACACTGTCTTTTTAAAGCTTAAGGCAGTCGTTTCCAACCTGTGGGGCGCGCCCTCCTAGGGGGGCGCGAGACTGTTGCAAAGGGGCATGCAGCTGTTTCCAAAATATCATTTTTGAATACAAACCAAAAAAGTCGAATAGGTATCAAAAAATTTTTATGTATATTTTTACATAATATTGTATATTATTTTGTAGCCCATTAAATAAATTATAATATCAGTTGAGTATTTATGAAATTAGATTGTTAAAAAAAAAAGGGGGCGCAACAATTTTTTTTTAAGGGGGACGCAGGTACAAAAGGGTTGGAAACCACTGGCTCAAGGAGACGATGCTGTGTTGCCATTTACTGTACAATTAAAATACATTTTTCTCCAAATTTTTTGCATACAAACTTGTTTTTTACATTAGTCGCAGGTATCACCTTGTTAAGTCTCAGTACGTATTTGTCTGACACCCTGTATAATAATAATATTGTAAGAAATTAATATTTCTACATATATAAACAACACTTACAAGTTTATTAACTTTTTTAACAAGACTTATTTTACTGTTGATATAAAGCATAATTTTTCAACTTATACATATATCTTTAAATTGTAATAGAGTAATGTTGACCAATACTCGATTATTTTATTTAGAATGACCATTATTAGGAATAGAAATTATTTTTTTGATTAGCTAACAGTAGAAATAAAATCTTTAATCATCATTTTATTTCTACTGGCAGTTAATTAAAAAAAAATCTAATATATGTGTAACAGTAATTCTAAATAACATCGAGGAGTATTGGTCACATTACCCTACTTGCCATTCTTAAAATGGCCCATTTGAATCTTCTTCTTTGAAGTTACTCTACTGTAGTAAACTGCAGTTTTAATATTTCGCATCATTCCTATTTATAACATTTACATTCTTCTACTTAGTATTGAAATTTACTAAAACTACTAGATATATAAAAAATGGAATAGTTTAGTAATGGTGCTAATAAAAAATTTACTTTTTATTTGACGAATGTTTGGTCGAAGGCGTTCTTACAAAAGACGATGCGGTTGCTCCAGACATATTACTCAAAGACGGTTTTCTAGCCGGTGTTCGATTTAACTTTTTTCGAAACGCTTTTATAAATGTCGTCTTCAATATAAATATGCAAAATATAAAAACACCTGAAAATAGAAATATGTATATGAAATTCACTTATTACTACTTAATCGATTATTATTTTATAGGCGCGTCTGTTTAAGTACCTTGTAAACAATTTACTGTGTCCAAAATAATCACAATTATTTTTAGCGCTCCTTCGGGATTGAGAGGAATGGCACAAGATGATATACTTTCGAAAAGCCATGGGATGCCCATTACTAGAAACAGCTTTATGACCATACTTAATCTATAAGCAATAAAATTGCATAATCTCTTAACAATACTTTTAATAACGTTTTTATTACCTTTCTTTGTCGGCTGTTAGTATCTTTTTACGTTCGTTTTTATTTAGCTGCGTGTCTTTCATGCTTTCAATTTCATTTTTCACTTTGTAACAATACAAAATAGTTTTTATGAAGAGAACCAAATTACAGACACATATGACTGCTATGGGTAGGGTAAACCAAGTCAAAAACGCCGCCAAATTGGTAGCTAAAATTTCCAAATATTATTTTCTGTTAAATGATAATCGATGTTTACCGACATTCTTCAAAAAAGCAAGCGAAACCTCCCAGCACGGGCACGAACGGTTGCAGCACATCCGGAAAGTAATGTCCAAAATGTTGGATAGTAAAAGCTGAGCCCGTAATTATTACGGGTACGGTCCACGCATAAAGGCAATACCACAGGAATCTCCTGCATTCCCTTCTCTTTTGATTTATTCCATGCACTCTTACCGATCTAGAAAAGAAAACACACATTTTTTATTTGCACTTATTCTATGTACATCTACAGTAAAACCTCAGTTATACGGATTCGCGATTATCCGGATTGTCAACCGCGTTCGGACTCGTTGCGAAAATTAAATCTCGGTATTTCTTTCTAAATATTTTATTATTTTATTTTATATTTCGCACTAAACAGCGTTTTTTTGCTTTGTTGATTTTAAGATAATGTGCGACTGTTTTATTTAGTGATTAATATTTGTTGCGTTTTTTGTAAACATATACCTAACAATTTGACCAAGTTTTTTCCTGTTAAAACGGGACGCTTCGTAATTGTGCTTAAAACCGAGTGTGCACATTCGAGCTCAAAGTGGCACATTCCGATCTCGGGAAAATGAAGCGCGCCGCTCCGCGTCGCGCTTCATTTGCATCCCTCGCTCGGAAATGTGCCACTTTTCGCTCGAATGCGCACATCCTCGTATTTATTGGATTTGCCTATATTACTATATTATTCTTCAATTCAAAAAATTAAAAGTCGAATAAATTAGATCTATTGTTTGTTTGAAAAAGGTTAGGTATTTTATTCCTTTTGATAAGTTATCGTTGTGCTCTTCGCACGCCTAATTGTAGCGAGCTTGATAAAATTATTTTCAGGTGTACTTTCGAATGTTTACTAATTCGCATTTTTGATTAATTAAAATTGTATATGAATCAAATTTTCTGAAGTGGGCCACTAAAAATCAACTAGTTGATTTTTATATCATCTTTTGCAGATTATTGAATGTTTATATGTCAAAATTAATGTCTCCAAATATTTTTGGGTAATTTTCATTTTTGTAAAAATTATAAACAAATTAGTTTTAAGGCAAATTTTGTATACACTGTTGTAATTAGCTTTCATTTATGGATTAATTCAATTTTTACTTATAAAAAAATATTTGTTACATATGGGGTGCATAAAAATTTTAGAATGACTTGGGTGTGGTATGTTAAAAAAAAGATTGGGAAATAAGACTCAAAATTCGGAAAAAGTTCAAGTATTTTTTTTTGTAGGGTGAGTGTACCAGTCCCAAACCAGTTAAGGACAAATTTTGACTTTGAAATGCTTTGAACTCGTATTATGTAGTTTTAACGCAGAAATGTATATATAAAATTGTTTATTGTTTACTAACATTGCAATATTGATGAATTATTTGAATCCAAATATTTCAGTTTTTTATAGATTTCGTGAACAATACCAAAAACGGGAATGCACCTAAGGTTGACCACTGCGCTCCAATAAATAACCACTTTTGCAGCAATAGTTGACCACTGAAAAACTAATGAAGAAAAGGTAGCTAATTGAAAATAAAACACTATTTTGTTAGACAAATTGACTTTCATGTATTGACTGAAAGTTTCTCTTGACTTACAACCAATTTTTAAATGTTGTCCTTATTTTAGCGTCTTTACTAATTTCGTCGAGGTACTTCAACAAATTTTTCTCTGTATAATTAAAAAATGTAATCATAATGTTCACGTCTAATATATTTTAATATTGTTTTATGTTCACTGGAATTGGACACTCAATAAAACAACAATTGTTAAATTTGCAACGTTTCGTTTCTTTATTGAAACTTTATCAAGCAACTTAACAACACATAAGGATTTTAACCATCAAAACTCAAAAATTCTACATGCGTCAAACATGTTTGACCATTAAACATTATTAAAAAATGTCTTTTTGGGGGGCTTCTTCAATATAGAACCACGAGAAACAAAGTTAAAACTCTAATCTGGTCAACCATAGAAACACTTTTTCTACTACTGTGTACCAATAGTAAACCAGTTGGTCAACAATAGGAACTCAGTACAAAGTGTGTTCCAGTAATTAACCACCTTTAAAAATACTTGATAATGTCATTAATTATTAAAAATAGCAGCTCATAGCTCTTAAATAAACACTAAATTTTTCAAATAATACAAGTTTATGACAATAATTAGGAATTAATAGGTGATTTTAAAAGATTTAACTTACCATGTCAACGTGCACTTCTAACTGTATTGGCCGCTAGAGGGCTCGTGAACGAGACACTGGTCTGACAAAAAGTGCAAAGTAGCAATACTACTAGTTTACTCTCGTAAAAAATACGTTTGGAAGGTTGTTAACAGACTAAGCAATGTAACAAAACAGTTGAATTCTTCAAAAATGCCCGCTATTTCTTAATTTATTCAATTGAACATGCGAGTGGTCAACCACTCGTACCTGGTTTGGGACTGGTACAACCACCCTACATGAAAAAAAACATATTAACTTTTTCCGAATTTTGACTCTTATTTTCCAACCTCTTTTTTAACATACCCCACCCAAGTCATTCTAAAATTTTGATGCACCCCCTATGTAACATATAAATATTTTTTTATATTTAAAATTTAAATTAATCCACAAATGAAGTCTAATTATAACAGTGTATACAAAATGTGCCTTAAAACTAATTTGTTTATAATTTTTACAATAATGAAAATTACCCAAAAATATTTGGAGACATTAATTTTGACATATAAACCTTCAGCAATCTGCAAAAGATGATATAAAAATCAACTAGTTCATTTTTAGTGGCCCACTTCAGAAAATTTGGCTCATGTACAATTTTAATTAATCAAAAATGCGAATTAGTAAACATTCGAAAGTACACCTGAAAATATTTTTTATCAAGCTCGCTACAAGTAGGTGTGCTGAAGAGCACCGTGATAACTTATCAAAAGGAATAAAATCCCTAACCTTTTTTCAAACAAAAAATAGATGCAATTTATTCGACTTTTAATTTTTTGAATTGAAAAATAAAATAATAATATAGGCAAATCCGATAAATACGAGGATGTGCGCATTCGAGCGAAAAGTGGCACATTTCCGAGCGAGGGAGGCAAATGAAGCGCGACGCGGAGCGGCGCGCTTCATTTTCCCGAGATCGGAATGTGCCACTTTGAGCTCGAATGTGCACACTCGGCTTTAAGCAGCATTACAAAGCGTTCCGTATTAACAGGACAAAAGTTGGTCAAATTGTTAGGTATATGTTTACAAAAAACGCAACAAATATTAATCACTAAATAAAACAGTGGCACATTATCTTAAAATGAACAAAGCAAAAAAACGCTGTTTAGTGCAAAATACAAAATAAAATATTTAGTAAGAAATACCGAGGATTAATTTTCCAACGAGTCCGAACGCGGTTGACAATCCGGATAATCGCGAATCCGTATAACTGAGGTCCGGATAATTGAGGTTTTACTGTAATTTAACTGGGTACTCCAAAATTGATTAAATGCTGCCTGTTTAATGTTTTAATATGCATTCATTTACTTGAAAAAAAAACAGTTTTAACAATTTTAATAAAAAGAAAAGCTAAAGGTCATAAATCTCTTATAAAAGTACACCTGATGTTTAAAAACTCGAACTCAAAATAAGAAAATAGTCTCAAAAGAAATATTTGCACTAAAAGCAGCAATCGGTGGAAAATCTGTTTGGAGTTTATTTTCTTAGCTCCTTGTTATAAACCACATGTGAATTTTAATAAAACTTACGTCAGGAAAAAATATATGATTTATCTTTGTTAATATTATCCCACGGTATTCATTAGTGTATGGTTTCGTAAAATAATGAACTAATTTTATTTCTAGTTAATTATGATTCACTGCTGAAACGAAAAGAAAATTAATAATGCTCAAGTGGGGAACATTTACATTATCTAATTAAACCGGCATATACCGTTTGTCACGCGATATTTGTAATTGCTTTGTAAACTATTTAAGCATAATTAATTGAATAAATGGTCAACAATCTATATCTGAAATTCATCCGCTTCATTAATCAAATTAACTCAAAAAATCTGAATTTAATAACAGTTATTTAATTAAACCTTTTAGATTATAAGCATTTATTATATTCCGGCGGAAAACTACATTACAAAAAAAAATTAGAAATATTTGAGGATTTCATTTCTCTCTCAAGAATTTGAACAATTTTTAATGAAATCTCTTATGTTCTTTAAATTGCATAACTGCTAAATACGGTCTTTAATAACTTAAGTAAACTATTCATTATTGTTAAAAAATATTTAATAATTATTGAATGTTAATCTAGATAAATTAATATTTAATTCGAAGCTATTTAAAAATAGTCTTTCTAGAAAGTAAATGCATAGTTGTAACACTAAGTATTTATATTAAAACCATTCCATTGAATTATGACGACAATTAGCAACCGCTTTCAAAATTTCTGTTTGTTTTGCAAAGTATACATATAAAATTATAATTCTATAAATTATTTGGTTTTGAGAAAACTTCAGACATTTTATGTTTTTACAAAATCTTTAAAGGATTGCTAAATTTAATTTTCCAGCTTCAAAGAGTATTTGTATGCATAAATAAGGTTGTTCACCTACACATTTGATTCTAAATATTGAAAACTTTAAGCTTGGAAAAACTAGCATCCGTGTTTACGTATTTTTTATGCAGTAGAGGCCGCTTAATGTGATATCTTTGGGACCTAGATAAAGTGATTACATTGACACATTAACATTGCACCTTGTTGATTCTTTTGATTAATCTTACGCCCCGATGAATAGGCTTCTAGAATCTTAAAAGTTTTTAAAGATCCGTTCACAAATAACCGAGCTACGATTTTTCAAATTGGAAATTTAGAAAAATTAATTAGAAGTAGGACTTTTCGAAGCCGTTTTTCTCGAAAATTTCAAATAGCATACCTATGGTTTTTTAGACTTATCCGAAGCCAAAAAGTCTGGCTAATTTGAGTCTGTATAGTTTTTAGAGACCGCTTTACAAATAAAGGCGCTACAATTTTTTTCAAGTAAAATTCTGTGCTACAAAATTGAACCTAAAACTTCAACCCTAAATTACTCGAAAAATTAACATTATGCCCTATGCAGATTTTGCAAGTATCTTATGGGATAAAGTCTCAGAATTCTGAATCCGGATCGTTTTTCATGATCAGAGTGAAAATGAGGGCGGCAAAACCATTTTTGTAAGTCGAAGTGTATTTTTTTAATTTATTTAGTTTTGTCGAAAATTTTTGGTGTTGAAAGAGGAGCAGAGAAGAATGGCTCCGGATATGTCGGTTTGGGATCCATAGGAACATCCTGTAAAAATTTAAAGCAAATCCATTACCTAAAATTTTTTTTCGTCAAAAATTTTTTTTTTTCCGTTTTTTGGCAGTTTTGAGGGTTTTGAGTTAGGACCGGATTCCGAGCGTGGGGCTTGGGAACGTTCAGAAATGAAA
This sequence comes from Sinopyrophorus schimmeli, assembly GCA_036325965.1. Classification (NCBI taxonomy): domain Eukaryota; kingdom Metazoa; phylum Arthropoda; class Insecta; order Coleoptera; family Elateridae; genus Sinopyrophorus; species Sinopyrophorus schimmeli. Next base: position 12,129,027 of record JARFIZ010000393.1, read on the forward strand.
GGATTTGACGAAGTTCGCAAAGACGGCGGACTTACACTTTAAAAATTAAAAATTTTAGTTAAATTTACACTTTGAAAGCTTCAAGCGCGATTTTCTCACAGACTTAACATTGGGCGCTAATGATTTTTTTGCTAGTTTTACGCTCAGATAAACGGCCTTTCAGAATCTAAAAAGTTTTTAAAGATCTGCTCGCAAACAACCGAGCTACGATTTTCAAAGTGGAACTTTAGAAAAAATTAATAACAAGTCGGACTTTTCAAGCTCTTATATCTCGAGAATTTCAAATAGCACGTCTATGGTTTTTTAAGCCTATCCAAAGCCAAAATGTCTGCAAAATTCGAATCTATATAGTTTTTAAAGATCCCTTCACAAATAACGGCGCTACAATTTTTTTAACGAAAATTTTGTGCTGCAAAATTGAATCTAAAACTTCAACCCTTAATTACTCGAAAAATTAACATTGCACCCTATGCGAATTTTGCATGTATCTTTTAGGAAAAAGTCTCAAGATTCCGAATCTGGGGTCGTTTTTAATGATCGGATTTAAAGTGAAGGCGCTACGAGCGTTTTTGTGAGTCGAAGTGTATTCTTTTTGAATTCTTTAGTTTTCTGGAAATTTTTGCGGGTTAAAGAGGGAGCAGGGAAGAATGGCTCACAGATATGTCGGTTTGGGATCCATAGGAACGTTCCACAAAAGGTTAAAGCAAATCCGACACCTAAAATTTTTTTTCCTCAAAAATACGCATGTTTTTTTTCGATTTTGGCCAATTTTGGGGGTTTTGAGTTAGGGCCCGACTCAAACGCGTAGGGGTTGGAAACGCTCAGAAATAAAAGGATTTGACAAAATTCGCAAAGACGGAAGAATTACAAAATTTTTAAAATTAAAATTTTTTGCAAAATTTACATTTTGAAAGCTTCTAACGCGTTTTTCTCCCAGACTTAACATTGGGCCTTTTTGATTGTTTTGGCTCATCTTACGCTCCGATAAACGGGCTCTCAGAATCTAAAAAGTTTTTAAAGATCTGTTTATGAATAACCGGGAAACGATTTCTCAAAGTGGAAATTAAATAAAAATGAATTACAAGTCAGACTCTTTGAACCCCTTTTTCTCAAGAATTTCAAATAGCACGACTATAGTTTTTTAAACCTATCGGAAGCTAAAAAGTCTGGTAAATTCCAATCTGTATAGTTTTTAAAGATCCATCCACAAATAACGGCGCTACAATTTTTTTAACGTAAAATTTTGAGCTATAATAATGAACCTAAAACTTCAACCCTTAATTACTCGAAAAATTAACATTCACATTAAGCGGCGCCTACTGTATTTGTAAAATGTTGAAATCATTATATAATTAGTGTTATACCTGTAATCATTCTAACTTCTAATTGTTTTAACATAATTATTAATGTCTTTACGACATTATGCTATTTTGTCACTTTAATGTAGATAGTCCTTTAAGTTCGTATTATTCTTTGGTACTGAATTAATCTATAGTTCTATAGGCTGAATAGCCTAAGGCTTAAAGCTTTACAAAGGCCTTTCTCTGGTGTGCTAAAAACCGGCTTTATTAATTCTTTTTTTAATTGCGAAAACTTTTTTCTTTAAAGAATACTAGTTTTATTTTTAACGAGAAAATCAAAAAGAGTAGGCCATTCAGAGCAAGGACGTACATTAATCCTATTTAAATCTTCAAACATATGGTTCTCAATGGTCAAACAATAAATATCATAAAATATACGTTCTAGGAAAGCTACTTTAGTAAGATTTTCAATAACACTTTACATAAAAATTGCAGAAGTGCTTTGTTAAACGTACTTACCTAATAATCTACTTTTAATTCTTATTTTTTTTTTAGAAAAGTTAGTCTTATCCTATTACTAGAACAGACCAAGAACTTATGGTACTTAAAGATAAAGCTTTCAAAAGATTTATTCTTGCTACGCTAAATTTAAAATCGATCTAGACCACTGTAATTTTTTTAATTTTAACACTTTATCACCAATTATACTTTTATGGCAGCCAATAATATGTATTTATAACGTTAGAAAACTTATTCAAAGAGCTCTTTAACGATGGTTATTTTATGATACTTAACTTCTGACCATTGTAAACGTTAACTTATAATTACAATTGTTCCTTGGAGTATTTTTACTTACAAACTTTTAGTTTAAATTAATTTGGTCGAATTAAGAATGTGCTTTTATAAACATAACATTTAGCGCCACCTCTATAATGAAACTTAATAAAAATAGAAACACAGTTGACAATTTTATAATAATAGTTTCTGGATCAAGGTCTATAAATTAAATAAGACGCTCTTCCAAATTTTTTGAAAATATTATTGCCACGTATACGTCGTAAATTTCTATATAATAGTATCGCACGTTTGTATAAAAGTTTAATTACAGTGCAATTTTTATACATTAACACGTTATTTATAACGTTATTTATTCCAATAGTTGAAGCGTCTACCACCTAGTTTTTATTGATTTTAAACATTGAATTTGGAAAAACTCCAATTTTTATAAATTATTGTTCAACACAAGGCGAATTAAAACACCGGTTACTTAATTACTGGAAGTTTTAAAATTACAATTGCCAAGAATTCGAAAAATATCTATTTACGCATATTGTAGTAGTACCTCATGTTTTCGTTATCTATTGCATTAACTTTTTTTTGTAGATTAAATTAGACCTCCAGTCGTAAACAGTTTACAATTTGTAGTTATTTTCGTACCTACCGACCTGACTTAAATTTTTAAATCAGTGCTATTTAATATTTACATAATATAAACGTTTTGTATCTTTTAATAATTTTTTACACTTATATGTACTTATGTAAAATGATATGACAGAACTGAAACAGATACAGTAAAACCTCTATTTTCGGCCACCTCTTAATAGCGGCCAATTCTGAAAACGGCCAGTTTTTAAATTTACAAACCAATTATATAAGAATTATTGTAACAATAATCCTCCTAATAACGGCCACCTCTCTAATACGTTCACGGCCACTTCTACGAAAATTTACCTAAAATTTTACCTCTGATTGGCGGTCGGGTATTTCAGAAAAAGGAGTAACAAAAGATCTTTTATGTTAAATACCATATGCAGTATAAAAGCTTAGTTTAATATATTTGCAGTTATTGGGGCTGACTTCACGTGGCCACAAACAAATGGAAACCAATCTGATAAGGTTTGAATTAATTTCTTTATCATCCATTTCTTGACTTATTATTTTTTTATTCCAAAATCGGAATATTTGGTCAAAACATTTCTATCAATAGATTCATAATTATCGAAGCTTGTTTCGTGTAGTACAGAATAGAACTGAACCAATGGAATTTCGTCTTCTACATCAAAATCCTTTTTTTGCTCAATATTCTCCAATAATCCTGCTTTTTCGAAACATTTTAAAATAGTAGTATCCGATCGCTAATCAGAGGTAAAATTGCATATAAATTTTCAAAATAATATTTGTAGAATTTAAATTATTTAATTTATGTAATATATTTAGATTTAATTTAATAGAATAATACACATTCATAATTAGCTTTTTTATTTATTCAAGACTAAATAGGGGTCACCTCCCTATAGCGTTTTGTGGCCGTTATTAAGAGGTTTTACTGTATTTAAATATTTCATTAAGTATACTTGTGTATATTGAAAGTAAAACGTGGTAATTTTGAAAATGTGCATCTAAACCAGTTTGATAGAAAAATAGATTCAATTACTTAAACGTCTATTTCATTAAGTGCTCTGTATAAAGTGATAAACGAATAAAGACAATTAATATAATTCCTTTGACGTCGATATTTTCTGTTTGAAATGTCAATGATAGTCTCAATAAAAGCACAAATATGTCAACGAAAGTAAACAAAACGTTGTAGATGAGTTAAACCTAAACTTAAAATAAGAAAAGTTATGCCTAATTACAAAATACATCGCAATCATTTCTAATTATCATCTACTGCTTTCAAAAAGGAACTAAGTAATTTATGTGCAATTTTTTGTAGTTTATTTGATAATAAATTATACTCGTTGTAATAAATGCATTCCTGAAAAACCAGGCTATAATTAAACTCGCTGCATGGAATACATATGACTTTCCTGAATCATAATATTAGTAAAAATATTGTTCAAGTTCTTAGTAAATTAAAAAGCATACATACACATAAATCTGAAAAGTGTAATTGCGGTGCATGGTATAGCAATAAGCAGTTCGGTCGTTTAGTAATTATACAGAAATATGGAAATTCAAGCCTAATAAAAATCAAACAATTCCTCTATAAATAATATTGCTTTTTCATTTTGATTGTTTTTAAAATTACATTATGTGTTATGAGCTGTAAGCATAGTACAATTAAATTATGTTGTCTACATAGAAAAATGTTTATCTTAGTTTTTGTTGACTAAATTAATTAAAAACTAAATTCACTAATTATTATTTAACAATAACTTATGTTTTTTCAAAGTAATAAGAACATTTTTCTAAATAATTCAAAAAGTAAAACATCCTATTTTCATTATCTTACCCCATACAATGGGTAAGATGACGACCCCACGAAGACACTGCTGCATTCTTTGCAGAACTATAAATATGTAATAAAATAAATAAAAAACAAATAAATTAATTTAGTTCAAAATGGATTTATTAATTTTTTTAAACAATAATTCGTGTAAATCATAAAACAACTAATCAAAGTATTGTGTTTATTTGTTTAGCAGAAATCAAGCTTTACAATTTAATTTTATTAGTAAAATCGCAGATGTACAGCAATAGAAAAAACTTACCCAAAAGTCCACCATATATCGAAAGACATAACATTAGCCCACATAAAAGCTGCTAAAAACGTATACATCGTTAAGTAACCTGAAATTAAAAATATAATTTTTACCTTGTAATTATTTAGTTTTACAAACAAAACATCAATAGAGGAAAATGTTTCAAAATGATTCATAAATTGTAAATGGTTTTTTAATAAACAAATCATGTTAACTTCAATAGTATTTCAAATTTCTATTGATGTTTTATTTTAAATACATACATCAGTTTTGGATTAGTACATACTCCTATAATGGATTCATACAATTCTTTCCAATTTTTAATAATTTGTGATATTAAATTGCATGTGATGTATTTAAAATAAGTATTCTAAAATAATTGGTCGAAAAATAAATTATTTGAGTGGGCCAATAAAATATCAAGCTCAATAGACTTTTTCGGTGTATTTATAAATGTATTTAAAATGCAATTGAAACAAGAATTGTTCGTATAATAATATGGTATTCTATAATACTTATATAAAGCTATTACATATATATACCTTGTAAATGCTATAAGCATTAATAATCAATAAATAAATAATTTCTTTCGGATATGCATATGTAATACTTAATCAGCATGCATTATTTTAAATTGTTATCGTGGAAAAAAAATAGCACATTTATCAGTTTGAAAATATGCACTTTTTCTTGGCTCTACATCAAAATTACCCAAAATAATTTTGTCAAAAACCTCAATCACGTTCAATAAAATCAATTTTTGTATTTTCATAAATCATATTTAAAATTAATATCATTACCAAAATGATAAATTTGATAAAAGACAAAAATAAGTTGTTTTGAAACATTATGTTTGCATTAATTTAACATATAACAAAATTGCGAATTTCTCAAATTATTAATTACATCGATCCAATGCCTTTTCGTCTATAAAATGATCAAACAAATTATTTTGAACGGTTCATGTAAAAGTTAAATCTTACTAGTTCTAAAATGCTTACCTATCGCTTTACAAGCGGGTCCTTTAATAGTAGGATAAAACTGTAGTAACACTAAAACACTAAAAGCTACTAGCAAACTGGCACAATTGCACATTAACGTTTTCCCATGAAGATTTTGCATTTCGGGCAACACAAAATATCCTAACAACGTCAATATTAAAAATACACAGGACAGCGATAATGCAATTCTAGAAATTTGAAACTTGATCGAATTATTTGTGTCGTGTTTAAAACATAAAAACAAACGTCTCGACTGAATGACTCCGGTATCAACGTATTCAAAACAATAAGACGTTTCCAGTGGCGAAAACGAGTCGGTAACATCCTCTAAATTTAAATTCAAAAATCCTGCTTCGTCGAGATGATAATCCCAATCTACCGAAACCATATAGTGCCTACACTTATGTCCGTGAACTGTGGCAAAAGGCACTGTAACAAATGGTAATAACATTTTATATAAAGCTCTAAAAATGCACGATCAGGAGTTACCTTCGGGATGTCGAATCTTTGAGTCATTATATAAATTCATCCCATGAATAAAACCAAATTTACATTTTCCTCCGCCTTTATAATAATACCCGTCCTCGCAACATTTTCTAACGCATCTCACTTTATCCATGTCGTATTTTTTTCGTTTGCAAACTGCAAGATTTTCGCACGCCCTGACCACGTAATTATTCTTCTTGTAAATTTTATCGATACAATAGTTGTAGGTCGGAAAACTCTTGCCGAGCTTTTCTATAAAAACGCTTTGGTCTTCTTGGTACGACAAATCGTCCAACGTATCAATTTGGTAATCAGATATTACCGTGTTGCATGTGCTTAGGCCTATCTTCAGCAGAATTAAGGACCTATTGATATAGGGACTTAGCGTTTCGTCAGTTAAAGTTTGAATATCGGTCGCGTTTTCGGCAGAAACGCATTTATGTTCAACTAAGTCATAAACACTATATTCGGGACAACATTTAGGAAAAGCTTTCAGATATAATCGAGTAATTTTTAAATTGTGGCCATCAATTTTTATCGATTGCCTTGGTTCTGGATACTCATATATCACATCGTCTACACAAGACGTTTCCTCTGAAAGACTCCACGGAAAATTCGATAGGGTACCTGTTGTTAAAATATGAGACGTTCTGTTAATATCAAAAGCACACATGTAGGGAATTAAGTGATCGGAACCGATATAAAGCAGGGCATTATTTTTTTTGCAGCACTTCGGCGCGATATTTTTGTACACTAATTGTTCGATGAAAGCTAAAGCGCAATTTATAACGCAGAAAAACACGAAGAAATTTAATATAGACATTTTTTTTGCGACACGAACTAGTATAATAACACTGCGATGTATACAAAATCTAATTTAGAACTGAACTACTGAAATATCGTGTTTGAAATAACGTGCGAAAGCAAGAGAAGGGGATAACAAAACTGTCAATTTGTTTGTTACGCAAGTACAAAAACTTTTTCAATAGAATATTAATTATTTATATGAAATTATCACAAAATGTACTTAAAAATATATATAGGTACAGTAAAACCTCAATTATCCGGATTGTCAACCGCGTTCGGACTCGTTGCGAAAATTAAACCTCGGTATTTCTTACTAAATATTTTATTATTTTATTTTGTATTTCGCACTAAACAGTGTTTTTTTGCTTTGTTGATTTTAAGATAATGTGCGACTGTTTTATTTAGTGATTAATATTTGTTGCGTTTTTTGTAAACAAATACCTAACAATTTGACCAACTTTTTTTCTGTTAAAACAGAACGCTTTGTAATCGTGCTTAAAACCGAGTGTGCACATTCGAGCTCAAAGTGGCACATTCCGATCTCGGGAAAATGAAGCGCGCCGCTCCGCGTCGCGCTTCATTTGCCTCCCTCGCTCGGAAATGTGCCACTTTTCGCTCGAATGCGCACATCCTCGTATTTATTGGATTTGCCTATATTATTATTTTATTCTTCAATTCAAAAAATTAAAAGTCGAATAAATGAGATCTATTTTTTGTTTGAAAAAGGTTAAATATTTTATTCCTTATCATGGTGCTCTTCCGCACGCCTAATTGTAGCGAGCTTGATAAAAATATTTTTAGGTGTACTTAAGAATGTTTACTAAATCGCATTTTTGATTAATTAAAATTATATATGTATCAAATTTTCTGAAGTGGGCCACTAAAAATCAACTAGTAGATTTTTATATCAAGTTTTGCAGATGGTTGTAGGTTTATATATCAAAATTAATGTCTCCAAATATTTTTGGGTAATTTACATTTTTGTAAAAATTATAAACAAATTAGTTTTAAGGCACATTTTGTATACACTCTAATTAGACTTTATTTATGGATTAATTCAATTTTTAAATATAAAAAAATATTTATATGTTACATAGCGGGTGCATCAAAATTGTAGTATGACTTGGGTGCGGCATGTTAAAAAAAAGGTTGAGAAATAAGAGTCAAAATTCGGAAAAAGTTAAAGTTTTTTTTTTCATATACGATGAAATCTCCCATCTAGTCTAGTTTAAAAGTACTAAATTAGAAATGTGGTTTTTGGTAAAAATACCGTACTGTAATTTAAATTAAAAGAAAAGCGAGAAGTGGTACATTTAGTTTCGTTTGATTTAATCAATATTATTTGTAAGAAAGAAGAATAAGATAGGCAAATTCAATTATTAATGAGTATGGGCACTTTCAGGCAAAAACTTTTTCCGAATAGAAAATCTGGATTTGAAGGATTTGTTATTAATAAAGCTGTGAATGATATGCAAAAGAAAATAAACAAATATGCACATATATGAATATGCATCAGATTAGAAGAAAATATGCAAGGAGTTTTGCTATATATGCAAATATAATCTGATGCCTAATATTAAAAAAATATATATACAGTCGAATCTCGATAACCCGAATTTTTGGTAACTCAAACTCGAACTCGATCCTGTTTCCCTAGGACTTGCGTATTTCATTGTTAATATTTTTATATCAAAAACTCGAATTTTTTTGATAAGTCGAAGCGTTTTACAATTTCCTAAATTCGAACACGAGTACGGACAAATATATTTTTTGTTGTTTATAGTTTGTAACAATATGTTACAGCAAATCTAAAAAAATAAAATAGGTACTTTTTCCAAAAAAATTTACCGATTCACAAATAGCGTGAACAAAAATTTAAAAAAGGCTAAAGGAGTGTCTGTTTCCCAATTTGAAAGTAGCTAGAATTGAATGGTTTTGGTATGCACATAGTAAAAATATTCCGATTTCGGGAGATCATTAGAAAAAATTTGTAGAAGCCCAACATTTTGGACCAATGAAGCAAAAGACAATCCAACAATAAATAAAATGTAAATAACCATATTACCAAGAGTATTTAATAACAATAAATAATGTTAATGATCGTTTACAAAATTTATTTATTTTGTATAAAAGATTGTAAATAAAGATATGATATATACACGTACACACAAAAGTATTTAACTCGATTTTTTTTGATAACTCGAATTATTTTTAGTTTCTTTTAAACTTCGGCTTATTGAGGTTTGACTGTATATATAAGATTTAATAAGAATAAGTGGTATTTACATACACTTCATTAATAAATATATACATAAATTAACAATTTTATAATTTTCCATTAATACTGGTTTAATATTTATTTAGTTACAAATATTTTGATAAAAACTAACAAATTAATATTTTTCCAGATTTTCTGCTAGAAATGATTGCCTTCTATCGCTTAAAACTAATTTGTACGTAGAAAAACTTTTATCTAAATCAACTGATGTACTGGGAGCATTGGAGAGTGGTGATATAATAACAGGAGTTAATTCTAGACCTTTGACAAATTCACTATTCCAAATCATCGAAATATTTTTTAAAATTTGAAAACTCTCGTTTTTAGATAAAACATTTTTTAGTTTTTCTGAGAAAAAGATAATTACATACACAAAATATGAAAGTTTGATTAAAAATGCAAGACATAGTCGATATATGCAAAATATGCAATTTTAAATTGGTTTTAATCAATAAAAAATACTTCAGTGCGTTCAAATTTAAAAGTTCAAGCAAATTGGTTAAAAAATAAACAATATGCATTTTGCATATATTCACAGCTTTAGTTATTAATATAGTCGAATCCAATTAACACAAAGATGTGCCCATTTGAGCGAAAAGTGGCACATTTCCGAGCGAGCGAGGCAAATGAAGCGCGACGCGGAGCGGCGCGCTTCATTTTCCCGAGATCGGAATGTGCCACTTTGAGCTCGAATGCGCACACTTGGCTTTAAGCATAGGTAACAATGACTAATTTACTTTAAAAAAATTCAAGTAATTCTAAAACCGTAGTTGCGCTCTCAAAATGTCTCCTTTGGGCTTCGCTTATTTTTCATAATTTTTTACTTTTTTCATTGCAAAATTGCCGTACAATTAATTTGTATTTAAATAAGGAGGAAAGAATGAAATTTTTGTTAGGATTTCTTAATATTCGGTATCGTAATTGACAATTTTTTGAAAACGGGACATTTGTAAAATTGCTTGGAGACAACGGGACAAATAACCTGAAAACGGAACAATTCCATTCAAAACAGAAAGTATGGTCACATTATATATAGCTAAAATTTGTTTTTTTTTATAGGTACATTCAATTAACCGAATTTTCGATTATCCGAAGGAGCTGCAACAATATTTAGTCCGGATAACCGAGTTTCCACTGTACCAGTATTCGTTAAGGTAATATTACTATGGCACGTGTCGTTTGCTTCAAACAATTACATCATTGTAAAAGGCAAGTAATTACACATTATGTATTTCTAATAATCATTTAATTAGGTATAGCAGATTTGCAAAGTATAATAAGTAAAGATTATATACAAAAAGGCAAAACTACTTAACTTGACTTATAAATTAATCAACTAAATGCTTCTTACAACGTTTCTATTACATAAAGCATACACATTTAACTGCACAAAGTTTATGATCTAATATATTAATCATAAATAGCTATATTAATTTTATGAATGCGTACAAAATATATAATTTTAAACTGTATAAAGTTTGCTGGAAATAAGTAATTACTTCAACTAGGTGTAAAAGCATATTACCATATTGATAAAAGTTTTCACTACTTGAATGAAGTTTTTCTCCGTTTCAACGAGCTCAATCGTTTCTTAAATTCGCTTAGGAAATTTTTATTCAGAATAAAAACGCAAAATATGAATAACCCTATAAAGTAGAAAATTACAGATGCGCTTCGCTTATTCGGAATTGATTATCGTCACTTACCTTGTAGAGAATTTAAGGTGTCGATGGCCATTTCTAATAACTTTTCGATGCCTCTCGAATCGATTGCGATAATCAATGCTGAGACGCTTTCAAAGATCCACAGTATTCCCATTCCAAAGAGAAGCTTGAAAATTAGCTTTAGTCTAAAAATAATAGTTGGACAATTAACACCTATTAAATATTTTTGACGTTATTGATAGGGCTTTTTTTATTTCGCTTATGTTTATAAGACTCTTTTTCCAATAAATTTAAAACACTACAGGAATTAAATTATTATTTTGTATAGTTTTTACAAAATTTATTAAGGGAGCTTTATAAAGCTTTGGACTCAAAAAAACTACAAGCTTAAATTGCTGCGATACTGTTTCTCTTTATTGTCTAAGCATTAACAAAATATATACACTGCGTGTCAATAAAAGTAAAATAACCTGAAGGAGTTGTCATAGTTGACATTTTTTGAAAATTTTGGGGATTAAAAGGGCAGCAGGGAAGAGTGACTCCGGCTATGTGGGTTTGGGGTTTATTATGTAATTAGACCTCTTTGCCTTCTAACCATTCTTCAAGACAATATCAAGGTGACATTTCAAATTAAAATCCAAATTGATATAAAAAATTTACAAACTGAAATAATTGTGAGAAAACACGCTCTCAGGTGATAACAAAGAGATAACGTTTTTCTAAAATAACCGATTGCTTTCAAAATGTAATTATTTGTTGTTTTATATGCCTTACCTATTTACACGTAATTTAAGAGTTCTGCGTCAACTCATTCAGAGTAGATCATTCTTATGGCAACGCAGTGTATAATTTAATTATATACACCTCACTATTATTTCTTGCATCAACCATCTTGTGTTTAATTATAGAAAATATAAAGAAATGTAGCCATGCGTTTTTAGAAATAATAAATAGAATAACTTACCTCTCTTTATCAAAAGTAAAAATTTTACAATCAGCATCCATAGTTTGCGATTCTTTTAATTTTTTTAATTCGTTCTTCACTTGATTACAATAACAGAGAGTTTTAATAAAAAGCACCAAATTTACAATCGAAGTAATAAATAGAGGGAAAATAAACCATACCAAATATGCCATTTTATTACTTCCTGTAACACATAATTTAAGATAAAGTTAATAAGAGAATGCTTATTAAAACGATTTCTATGTAGCTTAATACATAAAGATCGAAAATCAATATAATTTTATACTTTTATAATCATGTAAAAACATGCACATTAATAACAACTAATTACACTTACTTCTTTCAAAGAAACAAGTATAAACACCTATGGTTGGTGTAAAATCGCTATCAACTTCAAAATATTGCATAAACCCTACTAAAGATGTGATCGTTGCTGGTAAACTCCAAGCATATAAACAATATAGGAGATACTTCTTTAATTTCTTCTTTTTTATATACCCATTATAAGATTTTATTGATCTAAAAGATATTAATTAGCTTTTTTATTACTTTTCTCCATGATTTTACTTTGCAATTTAAAGGTACAGTAAAAGCAGGTCTTCTCCCAGATATATTTAAATAAGTATCATTGTGCATATGCTATTTTACATGAATATTCCTCAATTAATACAAATATGCCTTTATTAATAAACATTAGTGAGTTCCAGATGTTTTGATATTATGATAACATTTACAATAAAAAAAGGAGTTTGTTTATATATATTTTTTTAGTTGAAAAATGTTACTCTCATTAAACCAAAAAGTTAATAAACCCAGAAGTTCTTGTTTAACCAACACTAACGTGGGGAGAGCGGCAATGAAAGAGACATGTTTTAAAAGACTCACTATTTTCTGCTTATTGGATTTAGCAAAAATTAAGAAAAAAACAATTCTGTATAATAATACTAATAGAATCTAAAAGAATATTAGTATTGCCACATAATAAAAACAGTCCTTAATTTTCTTTCAAAACACATCTCTTTCATTCACACTCTTCCTTCCTCACTAACAGTAATTACCTGAATGTTGTCCATATATCCCAACACATTACATTTAGCCAAAAAAACGAAACGAGACATAAATACAATATTAAGTATCCTAAAAAAAATTATAATGTTAAATCAATACATATATGTATATTAATCAGAGTACATAATTGTTAACTTCAAAGTTATAGGTTCGTGAAAATAGCGGTAGTATTTTGAAAACAATTAAAATCTATTAGACTTTGATATGCTACTAAGATGCCTTGTCTTCTACCTTTAGATTTTTAATAGCTCTAAAGACCTCTAAGCTTTAATATACAATACTTTAGTTTACTTGAGTTGTTACGAATTACTCCCTAACATAGCGTTTCCTTTTTACAAAAGTTAAAAACTATTTTCAATGTTTGAATCAAATTTAAAAGCTTTTGGCCTTGCAAAGTTTATTATTGACTATAAATTGTAAAAAAAACATTGTTTAACAACCAAGTAAAATATTTACTTTGCTACTTACCAATTAAAACGCACATATAGTTGTCAAACACGGGATAAAGATGCACAACAACTATTGTTATTTTTAAAAGGAACATTACTAAACAATACGATATCAAAATCTTTCCATGAAGATTATGCATTTTGGGAACACACATATATCCTAATATTGTAAGAGCTAAACAAACAGACGATAAAACCAAATTAATTTTTATAAACATATTATTATCCTCTTCTGGAGAGCATAAAAATAATTTTCTTCCTTGCCATATTCCTAAGTCAACTTCTTCGAAGCAATAACCCGTTTCATTAAATCTATATAATTTTTTCCGTTCGTTTACATTCAATTGTAAATTTCCCATTTCATCTAAAGTATAATTCCAACTTTCATTGGCCAAATAATGCGAGCAAGAATGCCCTTGTACCACAGCAAATAAATCTAAAAGAGGCTATGGTATTATTTGTAATTAATGTTCGAGAATAACTACCATTTACACTCCCTTCACTTGAAAAACTTAAACCATGTTGAAAATCATATTGACATTCTTTGCTTTCTTTATACATATAGCCATCTGGACAGCACTTCCTAATGCATCTTAAATTTCTTTTATCGTTTTTATTTTTCTTACAAATATCAAAATTATGGTGGCAAACTCTGATAATGTAATCTTTAGAATTATGAATATTGTCCAAACAATAATTTCCAAAGGCTACCGTTTTATTAATATCCATAACAGTTAGGTCTCTATTATTATGTAAATGTACTCGATTTAAACTCGAAAATTTATAATCTACTAGTAAGTTGGCACATTCAGCCATTCCAACTTTAAGAACTGCAAAGCCGTTGTTCAAATTTAATTTTAACATTTCTGAAGTTATTGAATTATTGTAAACGATGTCAGTGTTGTTTATTAAACTGTTGCACATGTGATTGTTTGCATCATAAATATTATTTAATGGGCAACACTTCGGAAAAGGAGTCAACTGCAATGTTTCGGAATAGTGAAAGCTGCCGTTGAATGCTACAAGATTCAGAACCATTTCATTTTCAAAAATATCTACACAGGATATTTCTTTCGAAAGATCTTTATGTAAACTTGGTAGTATATTCTTATTTAAAACATGCAACAATTTATTGTCATTATGAACACATTCGAATCTTAGATTTTGATTATTAAAAGTTAAAAATTCGTTTGCTTGGCAACATTTAAAGACTGTACCGTTATAGAAATATTGTTCGATAAAAGCACAACATCCGAGCAGAGAAATTAATAGCAGATGAACAAGCAACACACTATTTGTTAAACACATTATTAATGTTTTTCACCAAAACCCAACTGGTTTATGTCCATTTTGCGTTGTGGTTCTTTCTATAAAGACTTATGCTAAAAACCTTTACGCATACTCAAAAACCTTTAATTTTTTTAATAACAAAGTAGGGACCAAGAGTAGAATAATAAATAAATCTTGAACTATGCATAAAAATAATAAGCATGTTAAAGGTTATTAGCCATGATTTTGAGATTGGATTGACTCAAGTTTTTTCGCTTTTCTTATTTAAAAAAAATATTATTTTTTACTACACATTTGAATAGACCGTTAAAAATATTTTATGGAAAAGTACCATAAGCTTAAATTCCCACAAAATGTTATCAAAAATGGAAAGTACCTTATCGCAATTGTGCATAACTTGCGTTTGCCAAACAGCTCACTTTAGTTGTATATTATTCGTCGAAGCATTAACAACGCTCTTTAAAGTTTTGATTTTAATTTCTTAAAATTTGAGTGTATAAAGTGAACGTCAACCAAAAATCATACCTGTAAGTTTTTCTTTATAGTTTAATTTCGTTATTTTGAGTTATTCTTATTAGTAAAAAGAATATTTCAAAAAATTCCGTACCATTGTCTTCATCAAAAAATATGTAACTTTTAGGTAATAATGTCTGGAAAAATTGTTATTTAAGAAATATAATTGATTTACTATTTAATTATATTAACGTTAAAACTACAACCAAACGCCTCAGATAATTATTATAAGTCAATTTTATCACAATTTTTTATCTAACGCTTTGATATACTATATTGCTTTATTTTTACATTCTAGAATTTAAATGTGTAAACTTTCGCTTTCGTCTTTTTAATTACTTGTTTCAAGTCTGATATAACAGTAATAATCTATTATTATTGGGAGTGTTTTTATTAATATATATATTAAACTAAAGCTTTGAGATACTTTCTGATATAACATTCACTTTAAAAAAATGTTCGTTTTAATCTAAGGCTGGTTCTGCCTCTAGAAATATATACCAGAAAACATATTTACAGATACATACCTAATTTTATTCCAGACATTTTATATAATTTAAGAATCTGTGCTTATAATATTTTCAAGCTATATAATTATCATACAGATATCGAAAAAAGCATAAACTTAATCGAAAAATCATATAAAATATAAATTCTATTATGCTTATTACACTAATTCCCATAAAAATACCCAAGAGTCCACCAAAATTACCTAAAACAATTATAATAAACAATATTGTAAAAAGCTATAAGAAAATGTTTATACTTAGTACTTCATACCAATAATTTACCACATCTCGTTTGTATAGTTTGGATGTATGTTTTCCATAGTATATTCGAACAATGCTAAGGTTTCCCTGGGACCTTCAAAAAAATACTAAAATATTGCTTTAATAGCTTCTATTACCTTACTTATCTCCATCGCGCAAACTGGCCGTATGAGTTGAAATCCGATGAGTTGTTTCAAAGCAGCCCTTATAGCAACCGGGACATCTAAGACTATTCTCCTTTTCATACTCTAATTCGTCAGTTTCCAAGTCATCAGGGTATAAACTTTGCCATTTATCTGTACAAAACTATTTCATATTTTTCTCTTACAATACTAGTGTGTCTGTGTGTGTTAAAGTTCCCATATTTATAGAAAACAGAATAAAGACATGAATAACTATACTAAATATATTGTAACAACAGTTCTTCTAGAAAATACAAGATCATGACACACTAAAACGTTTTATTTTATTATGTTTCGATTCACGGGCAATATCAATGAAATTTTTCATAACACTATAAAAAATTTTAATAACGCTTCGGCATTTGTATGCGCTTGATAACAGTATAAATTTTACATCTTTGCTATATCATAAAAAACTAAAAATCGTCTATTGCATTCAGACACTTTTCTATCCGATTTGCCCCTATAATTTTTCTCATTATATTAGTTACACCCATTTTGCTTTCGAGAGATATAAGAACTCCAACTCGCCAATATCAATAGTTTTAACTGTACCTTGATATTTATTTAAACATGGAATATCTACTAAAGTACATTCGGTGTACTTCTTAATAGTAGGTATTGCAAAAGTTACACATGAACAAAGAGCTGCCATACTTCGAACTCGACATTGCACAAGACAATTACTTGGACTATACTTTCCATATATGGTTGTTATTTCATCCGGAAATATACATTTTCTCTAAAAAAAAGCGCAAAAACAGTTCAAAATATTTCGATTTCGTAAATTATCGATAGCAGAGAAAAGAAATAATAAACTTAATTGAAAAACTTACTACCCAAATAGGATAATCTCGTAATTCCTTAACGGCATGAGTTGTAATAGGTTCTAAATTTAAAAACACTTCAGATCCAAGTGAAATCAGTTCATCTATCAAACTACCACTCAGTGCATCGGGATAATCGTTTGTATCAAAAATACGAACCTATAAATTGTCTTCTTTACTATAGGTACTCTTACAATTAGATTAGAACGTTAATGATACTTGCACTGATTCCATGTATGGCCAATATTGGGTAGAAATAATCTTTGGGATCATTAAGAATAGTAAGAACTAGTCCTGTATCCCACCCTGCCCATTTGAGAATCTTTGACTCATGATGGTTACTATAATATACATTATAATTTCTGGTTTTATAAATTATAAGTTTTGACTTTTTACTAAATTAGTTTAGTAGTACTTACTGTAATTCTTTAAATTCAGATGAATAGTAATTAAAAGTACAACAAAATCCTTCGGAAGTTAATCTTAGTTCAAATAATTCTGAACAGTTATAAATTTTGTTTATCCAAACACATTCAACTAACAGTTCTTCACAAGGCGTGCTAAGCTAAAACTTTCACATTATTTTTGTTCAATACTAAATTCAAATATATATTACATTTTTCAAAATATTGTAGATTGGCTTAGTTAAATTTTGGGATTTTATGAATTCGTCTAAAACTTTTTGTACATCCAAAAATCTATATGAATCAGATATGTAATTATCATAAAAATATCCAAGCGTTTTCATGTCCTCAAAGATTTTATCGTAACTCATAGAAAGTTCCTTTGATCTGTGAAATAGCATTATTAAAACTGCATAAGATAAAAAACTGTAACAAAATCTTACACTTGATGAACAAATTGTGTAAAACGTTTCTTGCTGATTTTGTTAATATTACATATAGCAACACCAGGAAACGGTACTTTCCTAACTGGATAATTAGTCCCTTCTAATGAAATTATTAGAGGACTTTTGTACGTATCAATCCAAGTATGTGCAATCATTAAACCAGCAATAACAAAAAATATCGCTTCTAAAGCCCACCAAAAACATCTTCCTAATATTGCTTTATTTGAACTGGACATGTACCTAAATCCTGGGGCAGAAGTATTATCACAAAACTCTTTAAATGTTTGCGAAACAACATTTCTATTCTCTGATTCCATGATTTTAAAATAATAGACATAAAACTTGCTTTAAATATCGTCGTATTGAATAAATTAAAAGTACAAACACGCAATGCGTATCACTAAATAATAAATTGTTACAATTTCCTTGTAATAAATATAAATAGTAAATATATACTACATACACATTTTCAAAATTACACAAAAATAAATAATACTGATATACCTATATATAAACTTACAATTTAATTAAATAAGCAGTGCAAAAAATGATAATAATTATCATATACCAACAAATTAATTTACTCCATTTGAGTTAACGATTCAATACTTTTATCTAAGTTAGCAATGCTCTGATGCATATCTGCTAACGTATTAGTAATGGAAAAATCTTCAGATTTCGTTACACTTAAATCACTTGGTGTGTTATCTGAAGTATTTGATAAATTTTTGTTAGAAGAATAACTTAAATCGAGGGTAGAATAATCCATTTTGCTCATTTTAGAAGAAGGTTCGCCAAGATCCTTCATACTTCTGCTTAAATCCATACTCGTGTATTCGCACTTAGGCGTTCTTGAACTGGAAACACTTAAATCGGCAACAGAAAATTCTATTTTTGGAGTCTTAACACTAGAAATACTTAAATCTGACGCACTAAAATCAGTCCTGGTAGAAGTTTTACTTAAATTAATGTCGGGCACACCTAATTCGTATTTATTTTTTAAATTCATAATATTCAAATCTGTAGCTAACTCGAATTTGGGAGTTTTAATTTCGGTACCAGTAGGAATTTTTAGAGTAGTTTTGGAATCGACTTTGGGATTTGTTAATATCGGACTACTCGTTGATAAAGGCTTCAACAAATCTTGCATTTTAAATAAGTTGGGGGATAAAAACATGCTGTTTGCAGCAAGGGTACTTTGGGCCATAGGATCTGGGATCCCTAATAAACTGCTAGCATTTGGAAACTTTCCTGTATTAAACAACATACTTGCAATATCAGAATTCATCAATAAGCTAGGATTCAAACTAACTGATGTACCTAAACTGGAAAGTAATTGAGACGTTTTAGTTACTGACGGTATTGAAATAGGACTTTCTTTGTCAATCGAACAACCAACTAAGTCGCGCATAAAAACCCATAAACAACTTTCATTTTGATCTCTTGGAAATTTTGAACTTAGTGTAGTCTTTAATTTTTCTAAATAAGTAGTATTCGCGTTAAACTTATCTAAAAATCGTACAAAGTCTTTTTCTTTCTCATAATATTTAGCGCATTTTTTCATTTCATCCATAACATTAACTGCTAACATTGAATCTTGCACAACACTGTAAGACATGAGCATTGGTCTACCATATTCGTTCGGTTTTGCTTCGGGGGGTGGAATTACCCAATAAGCTATAATATTCGACTCTAATGATGTACTTTTGTAATTATACGGAGCTGCAACAAATTCATAAACATTCACACTCAATAAAATTGAATATATGATAAAAAACAAAATGCCTCTAAGATTTGAGGCAAATGCTTTTAATTTCAGCAAGTCCCATTTAGTTTAAACCAAAGCATGCACCTGAAAACCACGTCCAAATTTAAAGTGGAACATTTTTAATAATTTTTCTAATATGAGTTTTTTGATACTTCTGCAGAATGAACAAGGTTTTGTTAGTTTTGTTAAAACTTAAGAACACATTACAATTTATCTAATTGTGTTTTACACATCACTAATACATGTGTGATTGGAATTTGTAATTTTATAAAAGAGTTTCCTACATGACACTTCATCCCTACTAATTT
The DNA here is from genome assembly GCA_036325965.1 of Sinopyrophorus schimmeli. NCBI lineage: Eukaryota > Metazoa > Arthropoda > Insecta > Coleoptera > Elateridae > Sinopyrophorus > Sinopyrophorus schimmeli. Next base: position 12,149,038 of record JARFIZ010000393.1, read on the forward strand.
GGTTTAGTTATAATAAAAACAACTAATACTTACAAACAATAACCCCTACGCAAGGTGTATAACTGTTATCTGATATTCCTTTCATTTTTATTTGATAATCCAATTGTGAATCAATATCCCTAAGAGTTGGAGCTGCAGAACATAGTGGGTGAGAATGATACCATCCTACAAGAGTTAGTTGTTCTTTTTCAATAGTTTTATAAATCTCAGCTTCCACCTGAGAAGCATTTTCACGGTCTGCTTTTGTACTTCGACAAGGAAATGCATGAGTTATTTGTAAATCTAAAACGAGAACATATTTTGAAAAATGTTTTATTAGTATGTGCTGAACTAATTACTGTGTCCATTAACATCCCAATGTCCAGCCAAGTAACCACATACTTCTGATTTTGTTAGATGACAATGAAAATCCATTAAAAGAGCAGCATTCGTCGATAACGACACCAAAAACGGTTGAATTTTTCCCAAATTAGAGAAAGGAACACACTCAATGAGAGTATTTGCATCACTGAAATTAATATTAACTTAAGTTTACTTCTAATGTATTATGAATAGAAAATAATTTACTGAGTGAATGTTCTATTTGCAATAGAGTTGTGTTTAACAACAATCTTTGATTGTAGAATTGGAGTGTTCATAATTTTTGATAATTCAAATAGTTCGTTGTCAAATTCTTCTGCGTAAGTAGATTTCTTTTCCAAAGCCGCTACTAGTTCTTTAATAGTAACAATTTATTAAATATAAGTATAAATAAGTCTAGGGGTTTACCGTTAAAACTATCTTCTTCGCGTTCTTGTTTCTGTTCTTCTTCTTTCCTTTTCTTATACCAAATATTTTTATAAGCATCTAACTTTTTCCCCCTATATTTAACAGACGCCCATCCACAGCCAGATTTTTTATCTGGATTAATAAATCGTTTACAAGCAATAGCCCATGCACTGGGTGATGCAAAAACAATATCAGTTTCTTGGCTTCTGATTTTCCCGTCTTCTAACAAATCTCCGACAAACTTTTGACCCTAATCGATATAAAAAAACAAATTTGTATTTCGTATGATACATATTTAGAAGTTAAATTACAGCAGCAGAACTAAAAGCGTACCAAGTATTCAATAGACATAGTCCCATTCCCTGGTTGAAGTATACCAGCAGATAAAAGCATTTGTAAGGTAATTGTACGACTAGTTGATAAATTTCCAGTGTTAATTTTTCCCGTACGATGCCCACTCTCGCCATCAAGCTCCTAAAGTATATTTAAAGATGCAGTACTAATTAGCATTTAATTTTTTAAATAAAAAATAATGTACAATTTAATCATGCTTAAAATTGTGTTCACTTTTACAAAGATGCAAGGAAAAGAACCGAGTATTGTATTTAATTAAATTCAGACTTTGACCATATTATGCATGATAGAAAATGTCCACTAAATTTAATTAATTATCACATTGTAACAAAAGTTCATAGCGTTTTTTAATTGAAAAGTTTTATTAGAAAATCCAACACAGGACCCTACAGTCCCACCAAACGTAAATCATGGCCTTATTAGGATAGAGATCTTGCTTAATTCTTAGTTTTGGTATGTCTCCATTTACAGAGACAATTTCTCATCTCCTGTGACGATTCTGTATAAAAATTGTAGCAGTGTTTTTGCTTAATGTTGTGCGAGATCATGAGCAACAATTTGGAAGCGATTTTTTGTTTCTTTCAACAAACAAAAGCAAGGATTTTATTTCCTAGAAATTCCATTTTATCAGACTTGTTAAGTTAGATTATTTGAGAAAACAATCATCACATAGGCTTGTAGAGCAAAAAAAAACACTTTCGAATGGTGTACAAACAAATCATTAAAAATAAAAACAAATATAAAAACGCTAGGAACCTGTCGTACAATCTTCTCTTATACTGATATATAAGCAATAGTTAGAAGCCATATAGGAGCAAATGATAGGAAACCATAATATGCCACTATTGATTTTTACAAAATAATATGTACAATATCTGTGATGCATCCATAAAATCTAAAATTTTCATATTCTCTATCATACAATTTATCTGAATTAATAAAAATTATCAAAATAAAATTAATGAAAGATTTTAATCTACTGAATGACAACAAACACAAATGAAATGAAAACCTCATCTATAAATTCGTCAACATCATCTCCTTCTTCGAAAGTTTCATCTTTGTCCTCATCTTCAGTTGCTAATGAAATATTTGTATTACACCCATGGCCTAATAAAGCCGCTTGTAATTGTGACTGCATCTTATGAAAAAAAGAAATGTGCATATTAAAGAAAGTTAATTCCTCTTTGTTAAAATATAAATTTCGACATCGAAGCCCAAATGAAGCAACATAAGCCCATTGATTAATTGATGTCAAAGCAAGAACCCAAAACCAGTAATACCTACGAATTTTTTCGTTTTAAGAAATATCTTTAAACTTCTCTGCGCGAAGTATAAAAAAAAAACTTTTCAAACACAGTTCTTGCAATAATCTTTTTTGAAAATACGACACAACTTTTAAAATCCCGATATCTTATTTTACTATAATCAGCTGGTAAACAATCCTACTGCCATGTTTTTAGTGGGTAACATTCCACTCGCGCAAGCACATTGATTCCTTCTGTAAGATATGGTGCTTTAGTCTGTTCAAAAATAACCAGAGGCGTGGTATTTGAAATGATTCAAAAAAAGAGGGTTGAAGATGTGGATTTATATTCCATTTGTTCAAATTTTAATTTGACCAGATGTACTTTTCAATTTCTAAATCCTTGATTATAGGAAAATCAAAATAGTAAAAAAAAACCGGTTCGTGTACTTATGTACGCTCGTTAGGAGTTATACCGACTTCTTGGTCGTTACTAAATTAAATTTGCAATGAAACCAAAACTTTAAACTGCTATATCTCTTTTATCTTTGATAATTACGCAGATTTCTGTCATTTCCGAACGTATCAGACCTTATTACATCAAAAACCAATACTAACATAAAACACCATAATAAAAAAAAAAGGTTTGCTTTTTTTTGAAAAAACATAATTTTCAAAAAATATATTTGCTTTATATTTTAGGGGGATGTTCATACGTACCTCTAGTACCTATAGCCGAAACCATTTTTTCCTGCTTCTCCTTTAACATCAACATTTTCGACATTTTCAAAGTATCTATTTTCTTTTATAATCAATATTTAAATATGCGCTAACTTTTTTATTTTTCATAATTTCGCAAAAATCTTTTATTTTCGAACGTATTGGACCTTAATACGTCGAAAACCGATCCTAACTCAAAATTTCTAAAATTGGGTAAAAAAGGTTAACCCCTTCGCTTTTTTAGAATGTTTTTTTTATAGTGGATTTCCTTTATTTTTTTACGGGAATGTTTCTATATTTTGTTATTAATATATTTAAAAGTCGCTAATGCAAGACTGTTATAGTTATTATAGAAAGTCTAGTACTTTTTTTTACATTATTGCTTTAATGTTACTTTTTACAAATTCTCTTAACTGTCTTGATGTTTAATTACGGTCCCGACTTAACATATTGTTAATTAATAAGGTTTTATCATAACTAGATAAAGCTTAGCGCAAATCAAAAGGCTAATCTTTTGAGTTAACATTATTTCTTTGTGAGTGTAATCATTCTGAAGTGAGTCACGTTTTAAAATGTATTTTATTGCTTTGCTACTAAATTATTACTAAATTTATTAAATACATGCTTTTAGTTCTACTTATAACCCTTAATATAAAGTAAATATTAATTTTACACATTTCTTTTTAAATCTATGTTTTGTTAAAATATGTAAGGTAAGAGTTTAATTGTTTTTTTCAACCCTCTTTAGATGGACAATTTTTGGAAATAGGCATCATTCTTGCGCTTGTACTTGTACAATTCGGGAGTGGCTTGTCGAGAATGGTCCTTTCCAGCAGCTTGCAGAGACAACAGGTAAGCCCCAGCTACTTGAGGACAGATTGAAATCATAATTAATTTTTCCCTGGCGTATTAGTGCTTAAAGCTTTATTTAAATAAATTGTTTGTTGATTATTAAATTAAACAGGTGTTACGCGAAATTCCAATAACTTTGAAAAAAATCATCGAGGCATTGCCACTTTTGATAACAGGCAACTTGGCTTGGAGGCCAATGCTATTACATATATCAGCTTTCACATAACAGTTTGGGATTGGTACAGGAGCATCTAATTGTATTCTGTATACGAAAACAATAAGATTAAAGCAATTCTAATGTAAAAATTGTGGAATTAGTAATTCCAGAAACTAAAAGTAACGTCTTACAGTCTATTTTCCAAAGGGCATCGGTAGGAGATTGTAAATCAAAACCCATTTTATTAACCCTGTTGTAGTAGGACTACTAATACTTTTAATATTAAATAAGATAATTCATTCTTTTCGAAAATCAATAAATATTTTGCGCGATACACCTAATTCGTTTCTTTTTCGAGTCCAAATAAATAATAAATATCTAACTGTAAACTATTTTTTGATAGTACTTGGGAGTGTGAAAGATGCCCATTAAATTCAAGGTGCATTTGTCATACGGAAAGTAGTTTTGATAACGTTTTCAGAATTGTGTCAAAATAAAATATTTTTTTAGAGGAATAAAAGGCGTTAATGTAATAGTGTTATTAATTAATTATTGAATTACTGTTCGAAAATATAATAAACGTGCCACAACGAGCAGAACATTTTACTTCAAAGAAGTTTTAACCAGATGTGGATAACCATGTATCTTGTGTTAATTTTGTTTTAATTTCTATTTAATTATTTTGGTAGTGAATTAATTTTGTTTTCAATCTTTGTTAATTATACGAATTTATTTAGACTTACATTTTTATTAATTACAATATTTTTAATTTCACAGGTGACACATTGAGTTACTTCTTCGGAAGATCTTTTCTCACATGAATTCCTGCAATTTCAACTACTTATTCGTTGCTCTCAAGTACCGGAAGTTGAGGACAATTGGACTGTGTTCCATGGCATATAAATTGAAGAAATCATGTCATCTTTATCGTTACTTGACTTTTATCATATTAAGATAGTTTTAAATAATTCAATGCGTTTAGTTAATGTATATCTTGTTAGCTTGTAAGAATTTTTTATTTGTTGGCTCTTTTGTGTGTCTTCGATATTTGCTTCGCGTTTTGCTCGAGAGACTTTATTCCGAAGAAAGTCTTAAACATCTCTTCATCATTGAAAGGTGATGTTTAATTTTTTAATTAATTATAGATTTGTCTTTAATTTAAAGAAAAACTTATTGATGCGGGCGTACTTTATTTTGAGTAAACAAACGGTAACGCGGTTTAGAAAATAGACCTTTATATTTTCTTAGACGTTATTTCTTTGTAGCCGTAACTTAGCTGAAAACAGCAAAGGTCACTTGTGCTGTGCACGAGTCCTTGCTGTTTTATCTCTTGTGTTAGGATAATTCCTAAGATCACATGTACACACATTTTTGGCTTCATCCTATTTCTTTGATTTTTAAATATCTTTGGGGTAAATCAGTACGTTATGAATTAGCATTACATTTTCAAATTTTACTTATTAATTCAAATCTTAATAACACATTTAAAAACAAAATAAGTCAACAATTTCTTTTCAAATTAATTTATTATCATTATTTTATTATTAAAAATTATTAAATATATTTGGAGTAAAACATCATTATCAATAATAATCAATTAATAATTGCATTTAAATAACTTTTTTAAAATAAGAATTTAATAATATATTTTAATAATATATATAAAAGGGTCGTTTTGCTTTATAATAAGTTTTAAGGATATAATGTCTAAGAAATATCAAGGTTTTCGTTGCGACACACGAGGGAGCCTTTTATCCCAAAATGCGAAGTAGCAAAGGTATCGTAAAATGAACTACACATATTTCTTTTCCACACACTCGTAACACATACACATTCTATAAAGATAGGTTTGTTAGTGATTTTTAATTCGTGTTTAAATTTTATTACTGCTAACTATTCTAAATTATATTTAACAATAATCAAGTTCCACCCTTATTTAGCTTAAATTGTTTACTAGCTTAATCTTTATTTTATTTGTTTACTAATATTGGTTTTAAAGTATAATTAATTGTTTTTTTAAAGTTAATATATATTACTTTTCCCAAAAAAAAATCCCATTTGTTCAAATGGGAAAAGTAACATCCCTCGGTCGTTTTGAAATAATAGGGTACTTTCAAAGTAGTAACCCGGAATTAAATTTGTTTGTTATTTGATTTTAAAAATAATTCGCACTTGTAATAGCAGTTTTGTTTTATTTTATTAACCCCAAAATTCTTAAAAGTCGATCATGCAAATAAATAATTAAAATTTATGAGTTCATAGTGGCCCCCACTGCAATATAAAGAAATGTATTTACTAGGTCGTTAAATTTTTATTCCAGGTTAGTAAATTTAAAATTCAAATCAAAACCACCTTGTTCAGGGACTTTAAAATTTCAACGATTTTAAAAGCCAACCTATTTGGGAATACTTTTTGTGGGGGTTTAATTATTTAAATTAAATATAAGATTTTTAAAAATAGTTTTAAAGATCCGTCCACAAATAACGGCGCTACAATTTTTGAAAGTTCAAAATTGGCTCAAAATGAGCTCTAAAATCGCAATTTTTAATTTCGAAAATTAACGTCGCACCCTATACATATTATACATGTATCTTATGTAAAAAGCCTCAGGATTCCGAATCCGTGTCGTTTGTAATGATTGGATCGAAAATAAGGGCGCTACGATTTTTTGTGAATCAAGGGTACGTATTTCTATTGATTTAGTTTGTATCGAAAATTTTTATTTTAGAGGAAGCGCGGGAAATGACACCGGTTATAGTCACTAGGGGTACGTAGGAACGTCCCTCGCAATATAAAGCAATTCTATTTTTTCATTTTTCCAAAATACATGGGTTAAAACCCATCGATTTTGAATTTTCAAAACGTTTTCCCAAAGCTCTGGAATAGCACGCCTACGGTTTCTTAGGCCTATCCGAAGCCAAAAGGCTGCCAAATCCGATTCTGAATAGTTTTAAAGATCCGTCCACAAATAACGGCGCTACAATTTTTGAAAGTTCAAAATTGGCTCAAAATGAGCTCTAAAATCGCAATTTTTAATTTTCGAAAATTAACGTCGCACCCTATACATATTATACATGTATCTTATGTAAAAGCCTCAGGATTCCGAATCCGTGTCGTTTGTAATGATTGGATCGAAAATAAGGGCGCTACGATTTTTTTGTGAATCAAGGGTACGTATTTCTATTGATTTAGTTTGTATCGAAAATTTTTATTTTAGAGGGAAGCGCGGGAAATGACACCGGTTATAGTCACTAGGGGTACGTAGGAACGTCCCTCGCAATATAAAGCAATTCTATTTTTTCATTTTTCCAAAATACATGGGTTAAAACCCATCGATTTTGAATTTTCAAAACGTTTTCCCAAAGCTCTGGAATAGCACGCCTACGGTTTCTTAGGCCTATCCGAAGCCAAAAAGGCTGCCAAATCCGATTCTGAATAGTTTTAAAGATCCGTCCACAAATAACGGCGCTACAATTTTTGAAAGTTCAAAATTGGCTCAAAATGAGCTCTAAAATCGCAATTTTTAATTTCGAAAAAATTTAAAGTCGCACCCTATACATATTATACATGTATCTTATGTAAAAAGCCTCAGGATTCCGAATCCGTGTCGTTTGTAATGATTGGATCGAAAATAAGGGCGCTACGATTTTTTGTGAATCAAGGGGTACGTATTTCTATTGATTTAGTTTGTATCGAAAATTTTTATTTTAGAGGGAAGCGCGGGAAATGACACCGGTTATAGTCACTAGGGGTACGTAGGAACGTCCCTCGCAATATAAAGCAATTCTATTTTTTCATTTTTTCCCAAAATACATGGTTAAAACCCATCGATTTTGAATTTTCAAAACGTTTTCCCAAAGCTCTGGAATAGCACGCCTACGGTTTCTTAGGCCTATCCGAAGCCAAAAGGCTGCCAAATCCGATTCTGAATAGTTTTTAAAGATCCGTCCACAAATAACGGCGCTACAATTTTTGAAAGTTCAAAATTGGCTCAAAATGAGCTCTAAAATCGCAATTTTTAATTTCGAAAAATTAACGTCGCACCCTATACATATTATACATGTATCTTATGTAAAAAGCCTCAGGATTCCGAATCCGTGTCGTTTGTAATGATTGGATCGAAAATAAGGGCGCTACGATTTTTTGTGAATCAAGGGTACGTATTTCTATTCATTTAGTTTGTATCGAAAATTTTTATTTTAGAGGAAGCGCGGGAAATGACACCGGTTATAGTCACTAGGGTACGTAGGAACGTCCCTCGCAATATAAAGCAATTCTATTTTTTCATTTTTACCCAAAATACATGGGTTAAAACCCATCGATTTTGAATTTTCAAAACGTTTTCCCAAAGCTCTGGAATAGCACGCCTACGGTTTCTTAGGCCTATCCGAAGCCAAAAGGCTGCCAAATCCGATTCTGAATAGTTTTTAAAGATCCGTCCACAAATAACGGCGCTACAATTTTTGAAAGTTCAAAATTGGCTCAAAATGAGCTCTAAAATCGCAATTTTTAATTTCGAAAAATTAACGTCGCACCCTATACATATTATACATGTATCTTATGTAAAAAGCCTCAGGATTCCGAATCCGTGTCGTTTGTAATGATTGGATCGAAAATAAGGGCGCTACGATTTTTTGTGAATCAAGGGGTACGTATTTCTATTGATTTAGTTTGTATCGAAAATTTTTATTTTAGAGGGAAGCGCGGGAAATGACACCGGTTATAGTCACTAGGGGTACGTAGGAACGTCCCTCGCAATATAAAGCAATTCTATTTTTTCATTTTTACAAAATACATGGGTTAAAACCCATCGATTTTGAATTTTCAAAACGTTTTCCCAAAGCTCTGGAATAGCACGCCTACGGTTTCTTAGGCCTATCCGAAGCCAAAAAGGCTGCCAAATCCGATTCTGAATAGTTTTAAAGATCCGTCCACAAATAACGGCGCTACAATTTTTGAAAGTTCAAAATTGGCTCAAAATGAGCTCTAAAATCGCAATTTTTAATTTCGAAAAATTAACGTCGCACCCTATACATATTATACATGTATCTTATGTAAAAAGCCTCAGGATTCCGAATCCGTGTCGTTTGTAATGATTGGATCGAAAATAAGGGCGCTACGATTTTTTGTGAATCAAGGGGTACGTATTTCTATTGATTTAGTTTGTATCGAAAATTTTTATTTTAGAGGAAGCGCGGGAAATGACACCGGTTATAGTCACTAGGGTACGTAGGAACGTCCCTCGCAATATAAAGCAATTCTATTTTTTCATTTTTCCAAAATACATGGGTTAAAACCCATCGATTTTGAATTTTCAAAACGTTTTCCCAAAGCTCTGGAATAGCACGCCTACGGTTTCTTAGGCCTATCCGAAGCCAAAAGGCTGCCAAATCCGATTCTGAATAGTTTTAAAGATCCGTCCACAAATAACGGCGCTACAATTTTTGAAAGTTCAAAATTGGCTCAAAATGAGCTCTAAAATCGCAATTTTTAATTTTTGAAAAATTAACGTCGCACCCTATACATATTATACATGTATCTTATGTAAAAAGCCTCAGGATTCCGAATCCGTGTCGTTTGTAATGATTGGATGGAAAATAAAGGCGCTACGATTTTTTGTGAATCAAGGGGTACGTATTATTAATCATTTAGTTTGTATCGAAAATTTTTATTTTAGAAGGAAGCGCGAGGAAATGAAAACCGGTTATAGTCACTAGGGGTACGTAGAACCCCCTTGCAATATAAAGCAATTCTATTTTTTCATTTTTACCCAAAATACATGGACTAAAACCCATCGATTTTGAATTTTCAAAACGTTTTCCCAAAGCTCTGGAATAGCACGCCTACGGTTTCTTAGCCTATCCGAAGCCAAAAGGCTGCCAAATCCGATTCTGAATAGTTTTAAAGATCCGTCCACAAATAACGGCGCTACAATTTTTGAAAGTTCAAAATTGGCTCAAAATGAGCTCTAAAATAGCAATTTTTAATTTCGAAAAATTAACGTCGCACCCTATACATATTATACATGTATCTTATGTAAAAAGCCTCAGGATTCCGAATCCGTGTCGTTTGTAATGATTGGATGGAAAATAAAGGCGCTACGATTTTTTGTGAATCAAGGGGTACGTATTATTAATCATTTAGTTTGTATCGAAAATTTTTATTTTAGAAGGAAGCGCGAGGAAATAACACCGGTTATAGTCACTAGGGTACGTAGGAACCCCCTTGCAATATAAAGCAATTCTATTTTTTCATTTTTACCCAAAATACATGGACTAAAACCCATCGATTTTGAATTTTCAAAACGTTTTCCCAAAGCTCTGGAATAGCACGCCTACGGTTTCTTAGGCCTATCCGAAGCCAAAAAGGCAGCCAAATCCGATTCTGTATAGTTTTTGAAGATCCGTCCACAAATAACGACGCTACAATTTTTTGAAAGTTCAAAATTGGCTCAAAATGAGCTCTAAAATAGCAATTTTTAATTTCGAAAATTAACGTCGCACCCTATACATATTATACATGTATCTTATGTAAAAAGCCTCAGGATTCCGAATCCGTGTCGTTTGTAATGATTGGATGGAAAATAAAGGCGCTACGATTTTTTGTGAATCAAGGGGTACGTATTTCTAAATTTATTTAGTTTGTATCGAAAATTTTTATTTTAGAGGGGAAGCGCGGGGAAATGACACCGGTTATAGTCACTAGGGGTACGTAGGAACGTCCCCTCGCAATATAAAGCAATTCTATTTTTTTCATTTTTTACCCAAAATACATGGACTAAAACCCATCGATTTTGAATTTTCAAAACGTTTTCCCAAAGCTCTGGAATAGCACGCCTACGGTTTCTTAGGCCTATCCGAAGCCAAAAAGGCTGCCAAATCCGATTCTGAATAGTTTTTAAAGATCCGTCCACAAATAACGGCGCTACAATTTTTTGAAAGTTCAAAATTGGCTCAAAATGAGCTCTAAAAATCGCAATTTTTTAATTTCGAAAAATTAACGTCGCACCCTATACATATTATACATGTATCTTATGTAAAAAAGCCTCAGGATTCCGAATCCGTGTCGTTTGTAATGATTGGATGGAAAATAAGGGCGCTACGATTTTTTTTGTGAATCAAGGGGTACGTATTTTAAATTTATTTAGTTTGTATCGAAAATTTTTATTTTAGAGGGAAGCGCGGGAAATGACACCGGTTATAGTCACTAGGGGTACGTAGGAACGTCCCTCGCAATATAAAGCAATTCTATTTTTTCATTTTTACCAAAATACATGGTTAAAACCCATCGATTTTGAATTTTCAAAACGTTTTCCCAAAGCTCTGGAATAGCACGCCTACGGTTTCTTAGGCCTATCCGAAGCCAAAAGGCTGCCAAATCCGATTCTGAATAGTTTTAAAGATCCGTCCACAAATAACGGCGCTACAATTTTTGAAAGTTCAAAATTGGCTCAAAATGAGCTCTAAAATCGCAATTTTTAATTTCGAAAAATTAACGTCGCACCCTATACATATTATACATGTATCTTATGTAAAAAGCCTCAGGATTCCGAATCCGTGTCGTTTGTAATGATTGGATCGAAAATAAGGGCGCTACGATTTTTTGTGAATCAAGGGGTACGTATTTTATTCATTTAGTTTGTATCGAAAATTTTTATTTTAGAGGGAAGCGCGGGAAATGACACCGGTTATAGTCACTAGGGGTACGTAGGAACGTCCCTCGCAATATAAAGCAATTCTATTTTTTCATTTTTATCAAAATACATGGGTTAAAACCCATCGATTTTGAATTTTCAAAACGTTTTCCCAAAGCTCTGGAATAGCACGCCTACGGTTTCTTAGGCCTATCCGAAGCCAAAAGGCTGCCAAATCCGATTCTGAATAGTTTTAAAGATCCGTCCACAAATAACGGCGCTACAATTTTTGAAAGTTCAAAATTGGCTCAAAATGAGCTCTAAAATCGCAATTTTTAATTTTCGAAAATTAACGTCGCACCCTATACATATTATACATGTATCTTATGTAAAAAGCCTCAGGATTCCGAATCCGTGTCGTTTGTAATGATTGGATCGAAAATAAGGGCGCTACGATTTTTTGTGAATCAAGGGGTACGTATTTTATTCATTTAGTTTGTATCGAAAATTTTTATTTTAGAGGAAGCGCGGGAAATGACACCGGTTATAGTCACTAGGGGTACGTAGGAACTCCCTCGCAATATTAAGCAATTTTATTTTTTTCATTTTATACCCAAAATACATGGACTAAAACCCATCGATTTTGTTTTTCAAAACGTTTTCCCAAACTTTGGAATAGCACGCCTATGGTTTCTTAGGCCTATACAAAGCCAAAACGGCTGCCAAATCCGAATCTGATTGGTTTTTAAAGATCCATCCACAAGTAACGGCGCTACAACGTGTGTGTGTGTGTGTGTGTGAGTTTGTATGTGCATCTGTGTGTTTATAAATCGGGGGAATGGTAAATAGAAACAGTACCTTTCGTACGTCTTCTTTGGCGTTTCTCCATCCTACGTTTGGGGAATACAAAGTTCGTTTATGTGTGCCAAAGAGACCATAAATATTTTTGGACATTGTTTCTTATCACATATTAAAATAGAATAAAACTGATTTTTTTATTTCTCTCTAATTATAATAATTACTTCTAAATGAGATGTGTGGTAATAATTAATGTATTCCGATTTTGTAATTTTCTAATAGTTAATGAAAATCTGAAAATAAATTTAATAACAAATTTCGTTTTATTATTTAGAAAACGTTTGAAAAAATTTTGATTTAAAAACTAAATTGTCGAAATTATTTAAAAACAATAATTTTGGTAATCCTATTATTAAAGATGGGGTTACCAACCCTCCAGTTTTAGTCCAGAGTGTAGAAAATTACATTTTACCGGTCACCAGTTTACGAAAAAGAGTCTCAGGATTTTTCGATTCTTATAAACAAAATATTCAACCCCTATGAATAATAATTAAATTTAAAAAATGTACAACCACAAAACTACCCTGACGGATTCGAATAATCGCTTAATAAATCCTAATTAAACAATTTAAATGTGCAGAAAAAAATCGAATTTTAAATAATTCCGTACTGAACTGAAAAACAACCAATATGAAAAAACATAAACTTTAAATGAACTCATTTTAAATTAATTTTCAATTAAATCCGAAAATTAACCATAATTAACAAAGCTGAAAATAAACCCAATTTAAATTTGATTTATTCCAGAACTTGAAATAAACCCGAGCAAAACCTACTTTAAACGGTTTGAGCAATCCGTTAGGGTATTCACGTTATTTTATATTTCGTAAAATTTAAAATTAAATAAAATAATTAGCCGATTATTATGTCTTAATTTTGCAAATATCAAAATCAAAAAAGCATTTTTTTTAATACTGCATTTTTGAATAATTATCTCCGAACTTATTGGAACAATCTCCAAGACTCTCAAATTTTGAGTTGATAACCCTAATCAAAGAATTTTTTAAGAGTCGAAAAAAAAATTATTATGCCAAAATTTGAATTTTGTGTGTGCGTGTGTGTGTGTGTGTGTAGGGATACTTAAAATCTACTCTAAAACAATGGGTCAAACAGCAAGAAACTCGTGGCACAGCACAAGAACCACTACTGTCATCAGCTAAACTTATAATTACGAAGAAACAATGTCCAAAAAAATAGAAGAAATATTTTAACAAGTTGCCGAAGATTTAAAAGAAAACTTCCAATCGTCGAAGAGTTTTCAGAAGACGGGCTTGCGTTATCAATAATGCGCTGCTACCATGTTTTTTTTTATGCCGCACGAATAATTTTTAATTTATTATTTAATTTCATTATAATGAAATAATGTTTTTTGATTATACAAATGCTTACTTTATTAAAATGTAAAACTTTCGAGTTTCATCTGGGAAGCTTAAATTGTCATCCAGGAATTTTAAATTGAGTTAACTTTTGCAAAAGATGCAAATTTAAAAAAAAATATATTTGAAGCTAAAATTTAAAACTCCCGACTTGATCAAAATATTAATAACTAAACAAAGACCAAAGTCGATGGTCTTACGAATTGTCTTCAGGAGCAAACGCAGCAATTAAAATTGACCGCACACATAAACGAACCAACATAAAAATATAACATTTTAACAATTCCAACAATAACTATAAACAATGTATAAAACAGTGGTTCTTAATCGATGTTTTAACTGTCACGAAAAATTACTAAAAGCTATTCAATAAAACATTTTTTTTAAATTAGTGTTACCTCAGAATTAAATTCCTTTCGAAAAACAACAACCCATCAATTTTCCTTTGACAAGTATTCATTTAAGTGATTCAATTTTCAATCAATTATTTATTATAAATAAATAAAAAAATAGTCTTTGTATTGTACGATTTTAAAATTTAAAAGTTTTATAATTATGCAAAGCATTTATAAACAAACGTGTCTTGTAAACATACAAAGGTTAAGAACCACCGATTTAACATGGCAACAAAGCCATAAAAAAAAGCGCAAAACAATTTAATAATTGTGTAAAACCGACAATTTTTGATTGCTAAGCATGGGTCCCTCGAGGGATGAGGGTTGACGGAGTACGATCCTGGGGAGCCCGCTTCCTCCTGGCCAGGAAGGCCCACGTTCGAGGGCTGAAGGTGGCGTGCTATAGTTTCTTACTCCTCTGCATGTCAATTAGTTTCTGTAAAATAAAGAAAATAATTATTAGCTAAAATTCTTTACTAACCGTGTGGACTTAAAAGAAACCCTTAATTTTAATATTCACCTTGGGTTAGAGATTGTAATTAAAAAACTAAGAGCACTTATTTAAAACACAACCATTCCACTTCGTTTTACATTCAAGAATGAATCAGAATCGAAAGTTACATAAACTGATGTACGTCATAACAATGCCGCAAGAAGAACACTTGTCCGATATCAAAAATGATAGGGCCGGCCAAAAGAACTGCGATAATTTTAAATAATATTATCGATTGATTTAATTTAACGAAAACACCTATACAGAGTGTTTCAATAATATTCGCCCGCACTGTAATAGAATCCAAGCTTGTTTTACTTACATTTTGTGGCATGTGTGTATGTGTTAAATTTTTAATATGTCTCCGGCTATGGACACTACGGACCCATAAGTACCTCCCCTTAAAATATAAAACAAATTTATTTTTTTAAATTTTTGGCGTTTTTGAGTTAGCACCGTTTTCCGATAGAATAAGGTCTAATACGTTAGCAAAATAAAAGGATTTTGGGAAATAATTAAAATTAAAAAAGTTAGCGTCATTTAAAATTTTGATTTCGAAAAATAATTGACGTCTGAAAATATCGAAAATTTTCAGCGTTAAAAGGTTAGCAGAGCAAAAGGGCTTTTGTTATGGACACTACGGGCCCATAGGTATCTCGCCTGAAAATATAAAGCATCTTTATTTTTTTCAATTTATCCAAAAGAAAAGCAAAAAATAATTAATATCGGAATCCGATATGAAGCCACGCGGTTTACTACGAAAGGAATGTTGAGCGGGTCAGTTTACTATTTTCCATTCATAACGCCAAGGTCGTCTACACATCGATGGCCGCCGATGACGTCAGCACCTGACAATGGCCAATTAGAAATCACACAAAAAACTTAACCTTTTTGTCCTATTTTAGAGTGTTACAATTATGAATTTATAAGAAGAATAAATTTTATAAAATGGTATAAATAAGTGTGGTTTAACTAAAATGCAAGCCTTTAGTTTCCAGCAACTTACAATGAAAGAAAAGGTTTTCTACGAATTAAGGCAAGAATCAAATGAAGGTTACTCGAGGGTTAAAATTTGGTCGCTGATGAGGAAATGACTATGGACATGGTTGTTGTAGCTTTTAGACGTCCAAAACATGCAGACTGAGATTATTTCACAATTTAATCTTTAGAAGTGGAGTTTGGAGGTGTTTGAAACATTGTACCGATGATCGGTGTAAATGTATTCAATAACGTTAATACAAGTTTACTTATAATAAATTTATAGGATTGATTTGGAGCAGTCTTGTACTTTTTATAACTTGTACAACTTTATGGATTGAATTATTTGTATGAGTATGTACAACGGAACAAATGGGGAAGATCACTTGCATACATTACATGTAAAATAGGTACATATGGAACTCAAGAATTTATATGAAGATATACAAAGCAAAATTGCAATTTCTATATTAATAATGTAGCCTAATTCCTAAATGGTCTCCATGGATAACTGAATTTAGTTCTATAAATTGGAAACTAATTTTCAATAATATCGTTAAAAGCTTGAATTACGTAGCATTATGAAATATGGTTTATTAAGGGATTTGCATGATGTGCTAACTAAAACTGTTAAAAACCAATTTGATTATAATGTGTGTGAGTGTATTAAGATTTAAAGTATGAAAAGCACCTCTAATTTTAAAAACGCAAATTAGGCAAACGCCCATACACTACACTAACTGTATCATTTGTTACATAAGTAAACTGTAAATTATAATAAATAAAAATTAAATTTTAACATGATTAAATAATGAATTACTAATTTATGTAATTAAGTAAAAAACTTTTGGTTTTATTTTGCTTTAAATTTTAAAAAATTAAATATATTTAAAATAAATAATTTTAGATGTTTTAAAATTAAAATACAATTTGATTTTTTTATGTAAATAATACTTTTCTATTTTACATGTATTTTATAAAAATTGATTACTTTAATATTATTTAAATGTTATACATATTCAAAATTTTATATTTCATTTTTTTTAAAAAATAATATTCAATTAAAAAGTTTAAATTTAAAAAATATTTATTATTTAAATTTTAAATTAAAAATTTTTTTTAATATTACAAAATAAATATTGTATAAAATTGTAAAATTTTTTTATTTTTTTTAAAAAGAAAGAATAATAATTATAGTATTAGAATTAATGATTAATTTTCTATTTCTTTTATTTGTTCTGATGATATGTTATTATTTTAAATATAGTTCTCATTTTATATAATTTTATCATAAATAAATGTTAAAATATTGATACTAATTTTTTTAGTAATTATATTTAATAAAAAAATTTCTATATAAATTTTAAATCGTTTTATATATCGAAATTATTTAAATTATGGTTAAAAAATAACGAACAAAATTTTAAGAAAGATATTTTTTAAAATATAACTATAATAAGAACGAAAAAGTTAAATTTTAAATACTAAACATGCTTAGTATTTTCAAATTTAGAACAATTAAATGATAATACAAAGTGAATACCTATTTAAATTGCATACTTTAATAAATATTTTCAAACATATTTTTAAATTAACAATTTTAACAATGATAAAAATTTTTTATTTTATTATCTATTTCTAAAAATGTTTAAAAATCATACTTCAATTTTATACATTTAATAAAAATTAATATCAAAAAATAAAATCTACGATAATTTAAAGCTTTCCGTTTGATTAAAAATTATCATTATTTTAAAAAAAATTTGATGTTCTGTTTTTCGTTTTATTAATTTTTTGTGTAAAATGTTGATTTATCAAAATCCAAAATTATATTTTTAAAAAAGATGATCTTTATTAAAAAATAAAATCAAAATACAAATTTAAAAAACTATAATTTATCAAAGTTATTTGTATAGTGTTTTTTTTAAGATTGATACTAATATTTTGTGATTTAAAAATTGTTTTTATAACATCTATAAAGTTTGTTTTAAACATTTTTTTAATTTATTCCATTAGAAAATATTGTTTTAAACAAAAAATAAATTTTAAAATTTCAATTAATTTTAATTGGTTATTAGTTAATTTAAATTCTAATTTATTTAATATGTAATTTAAAATTTTTTATTATACAAACGTGCATTTTAAATTCGTTTCTTTATAAAAATTGTAAAAAATAAAATTTTAAAATGTATATTGATCTATAATGTTACATTTTTTCATAAAGTAAACTATAGCAAAAAAATAAATAATTTTAAAATTAAATTTTAAAAAAATCTATCATAGTTTAAAAAATAATAAATAAATTATTTGAAAATTTAATATAATTTTAACAGATAATACAAAAATATTTTAAATGTTTATATTAATGTATTTATCTTATAAACTAATACTTTACAATTTACATACTTTTAAAAATTTATATTTTCTTTAAAATTTAAAGAACAAGATAATTTATAAAATGAACAGATACAATATAAATTCACTTTAAATGATGTAAAAATTTTAAAATTAATTGAATAAATTAAAATTAAAGATTGAAAATTAAGAAAATTTTTTTTCTTTAAAACAATATTTTGTTACAAAAATAATTGTTTAAAACGAAATATAAAATATTTTTTTATCTGTATTATTAAAATGTTTATTTTATAATAATTAAAATTTGCATATTTAGATTAAATTAACAAAAGTTTCATTAAAATCATTTAACTTATTAAAATGTAAAAATAACTAATATTAAAATTTTATTATAATATTGAGTTGAAATTAAAATTATTTTTAAATATTAACAGAATAAAACAAGTTGCATTTATATTAATATGATCGATTTTATAAATTTAATCGTAATTAGAAATATAAAAAAATTTTAAATCACACTAAATGAAATTTTAATATTTTTAATGATTTATATTTTCAAAAATATATTGAGTAATAAGCATTGATATTATTAAATATTTTACGATTTTATCGATGCTTCAGCGTATGAAAACATCTGTATAAATGAAGAAAGATTAGAATTTACTGTCTAAAGATTTCTTATATAAAAATACAAATGTTTGTAATATTAGATAAAATAAATTTGAGTTAATTTTTAATTATTATAGTCTTTTTTTGATGTAAAATGAAATTATACAATTGAGGATATAAACAATCTTGAAATCTATATTTTTTTATATAAGATCTAAGAAATTTCTTTATGATTTAATTTAAACATTATTAAGAAAACATATGCAAAAACATAATTACATTTTAAAATAATAAATATATGTTTTTGTAATGAAAATTGAATTTATTATAAACATGTTAATTTAATTAATTAAACAAAATTTTAAATATAACTGTTAGTATTAATTAACGATAAGATCAAAGTTTTGTTAAAGAAACAACGCAAAAAAATTTCAACATAATATAAAAATAAAATTGTTTCATTATAAATTGTTATTAAATTTGAAACATAATTTTTAATAATGTATACATAAAAGATGCCTCTAAATATTAATTTCAAATTTGATAAAATTGTAGTTTTAAATAATAAACTATTATCTTTTCTTAAAATAATTTAATATTTTATTTTTTAGATTTACATTAAATTTTGTAAATGAACTATAAATTTTATAATTTTATTGGTCTATTAAATTTTTTAAAATTTTAATTTTAATTAAAATTAAGATATGGTGCTTTAGTCTGTTCAAAATAACCAGAGGCGTGGTATTTGAAATGATTCAAAAAAAGAGGGTTGAAGATGTGGATTTATATTCCATTTGTTCAAATTTTAATTTGACCAGATGTACTTTTCAATTTCTAAATCCTTGATTATAGGAAAATCAAAATAGTAAAAAAAAACCGGTTCGTGTACTTATGTACGCTCGTTAGGAGTTATACCGACTTCTTGGTCGTTACTAAATTAAATTTGCAATGAAACCAAAACTTTAAACTGCTATATCTCTTTTATCTTTGATAATTACGCAGATTTCTGTCATTTCCGAACGTATCAGACCTTATTACATCAAAAACCAATACTAACATAAAACACCATAATAAAAAAAAAAGGTTTGCTTTTTTTTGAAAAAACATAATTTTCAAAAAATATATTTGCTTTATATTTTAGGGGGATGTTCATACGTACCTCTAGTACCTATAGCTGAAACCATTTTTCCTGCTTCTCCTTTAACATCAACATTTTCGACATTTTCAAAGTATCTATTTTTTTATAATCAATATTTAAATATGCGCTAACTTTTTATTTTTCATAATTTCAAAAAATCTTTATTTTCGAACGTATTGGACCTTAATACGTCGAAAACCGATCCTAACTCAAAATTTCTAAAATTGGGTAAAAAAGGTTAACCCCTTCGCTTTTTTAGAATGTTTTTTTTATAGTGGATTTCCTTTATTTTTTTACGGGAATGTTTCTATATTTTGTTATTAATATATTTAAAAGTCGCTAATGCAAGACTGTTATAGTTATTATAGAAAGTCTAGTACTTTTTTTTACATTATTGCTTTAATGTTACTTTTTACAAATTCTCTTAACTGTCTTGATGTTTAATTACGGTCCCGACTTAACATATTGTTAATTAATAAGGTTTTATCATAACTAGATAAAGCTTAGCGCAAATCAAAGGCTAATCTTTTGAGTTAACATTATTTCTTTGTGAGTGTAATCATTCTGAAGTGAGTCACGTTTTAAAATGTATTTTATTGCTTTGCTACTAAATTATTACTAAATTTATTAAATACATGCTTTTAGTTCTACTTATAACCCTTAATATAAAGTAAATATTAATTTTACACATTTCTTTTAAATCTATGTTTTGTTAAAATATGTAAGGTAAGAGTTTAATTGTTTTTCAACCCTCTTTAGATGGACAATTTTTGGAAATAGGCATCATTCTTGCGCTTGTACTTGTACAATCTGGGAGTGGCTTGTCGAGAATGGTCCTTTCCAGCAGCTTGCAGAGACAACAGGTAAGCCCAGCTACTTGAGGACAGATTGAAATCTTAATTAATTTTTCCCTGCCGCATTAGTACTTAAAACTTTATTTAAATAGTTTGTTATTTGTCAAATTAAACAGCTGTTACGCGAAATTCCAATAATTTTAAAAAATAATCATCGAGGCATTGCCACTTTTGATAACAGGCAACTTGGCTTGGAGGCCAATGCTATGACGTATATCAGCTTTCACATATCAGTTTGGGATTGGTACAGGAGCATCTAATTGTATTCTGTATACTAAAACAATAAGATTAAAGCAATTCTAATGTAAAAATTGTGGAATTAATAATCCCAGAAACTAAAAGTAACGTCTTACAGTCTATTTTCCAAAGGGCATCGGTAGGAGATTGTAAATCAAAACCCATTTTATTAACCCTGTTGTAGTAGGACTACTAATACTTTTAATATTAAATAAGATAATTCATTCTTTTCGAAAATCAATAAATATTTTGCGCGATACACCTAATTCGTTTCTTTTTCGAGTCCAAATAAATAATAAATATCTAACTGTAAACTATTTTTTGATAGTACTTGGGAGTGTGAAAGATGCCCATTAAATTCAAGGTGCATTTGTCATACGGAAAGTAGTTTTGATAACGTTTTCAGAATTGTGTCAAAATAAAATATTTTTTTAGAGGAATAAAAGGCGTTAATGTAATAGTGTTATTAATTAATTATTGAATTACTGTTCAAAAAATATAATAAACGTGCCACAACGAGCAGAACATTTTACTTCAAAGAAGTTTTAACCAGATGTGGATAACCATGTATCTTGTGTTAATTTTGTTTTAATTTCTATTTAATTATTTTGGTAGTGAATTAATTTTTTTTTTCAATCTTTGTTAATTATACGAATTTATTTAGACTTTTTTCATTTTATTAATTACAATATTTTTAATTTCACAGGTGACACATTGAGTTACTTCTTCGGGGGTCTTTTCCACATGAATTCTGCAATTTCAACTACTTATTCGTTGCTCTCAAGTACCGGAAATTGAGGACAATTAGACTGTGTTCCATGGAAAAATTGAAGAAATATTCATCTTTATCGTTACTTGACTTTTATCTATTAAGATAGTTTTAAATAATTCAATGCGTTTAGTTAATGTATATCTTGTGAATTTTGTACACTTATTTTAATTATTCATGTATTATAATTTTTAAATTATTAATTAAAATAATATTTAATTCATTTATAAAATAATGACTTTAATTTTATTAATAATAATTAAAAATAATATTTTGTATAAAACATATTATAATAAAATTAATTGTAATAAGTTTAATTTTTTTTAAAATAAGAATTATATATAGTAATAATATAAAGGGTCGTTTTGCTTTATAATAAGTTTTAAGGATATAATGTCAAGAATATCTGGTTTCACTGACACACAGAAACTTTTATATGGTAAGTTTAAAGGTTATAAAATGACAAAACATATTTTTTTTTCACACACTATGTATCATTTTAAAATTTCAATTTTGTTAGTCAACCTGATTGGTTAATACTTGTTTTTAATAATTATTTATTTTTAACAAGTATAAGTTTTGTTTTTTATTTTTGCATAAAAGTAGTTTTAAAATTTTATTTTCTTTTAGAACTAAAATGTGGGTTTAATTTGTCTCTCTTCACATAGTCAATTATTTAAACCTAATCCAGGTCAGTCACCAGTCATCAATGATTTATCTTAGAGATTTTTTATTTTAAAATCACGTTTATTTTATTTCATTGTGTTTATATATATTTCTGTTATATTTGTATCGTCATTATTTAATCTGTGTTATTTGTGAGAGATTTTTAAAAATTTAAAAAATCGACGTTATGCGTTGTGATTTTAATTAACAAATCTGTTAACCATCTGAGCTATGCGTTATTTATAATCTCTTAAGTGGTTTTTAAATTCTATAAAAAAATATCTTTATATTAATTATTTATTAATAACTGTTAATATTTTTTTAATGTTTGTAATCTTTTCTTTAGTTTTTCACTAAAATTTTGATTTAACTTTATTATTTAAAGTTTATTATAGATATAAAACACGAATTAAAAATGTTGAAAAAAACTGTATTTATAATTTGTAAAAAAAATTTGTACTGTTTATATAATAATTTTAACATTAAATTAAAATAATTTATTTGCAAAAGTAATTTGTACCATGATTTATTGTAAATTATTTATTACTAATATTGGTTTTAAAGTATAATTAATTATATTTTAAAGTTAATATATATTACTTCATAAAAATCCCATTTGTTCAAATGAAAAATTAACGTCCCTCGGTCGTTTTGAAATAATAGGTACTTTTAAAATTAGTAACCGAATATTCGTTGTTATTTGATAAAACTAATTCGCACTTGTAATAGCAGTAGTTTTATTTTTTAACCGAAAATTTTATAGTCGATCATGCAATAAATAATTAAAATTTATGAGTTCATAGTGGCACCACTGCAATATAAAGAAATGTATTTACTAGGTCGTTATTTTTATTCCAGGTTAGTAAATAATGTTCAATCAAAACCACCTTGTTCAGTACTTTAAAATTTCAAAGATTTTAAAGCCAACCTATGGTAATACTGTTGTGAGTTTAATTATTTAAATAATATAAGATTTTTAAAAATATTTTAAATCCGTCATAACGGCGCTACAATTTTTTGAAAGTTCTTGGCTCAAAATGGATTCTTAAAATCGTGGTTTTAATTTTCGAAAATTAATTCACCTATACATAATACCAGCAGAATCTTAATGGAAGATAATCAGATTTGTTCCTGAATCCGACATTCGTTTGTAATATTGTGAAAAATAAGTGTATGATTATTTTGTGAATCAAGTACGTTTTTATTTCATTTATGTTCTATAAAATTTTATTTTAACACACCATCGGAAATGACACTGTGATTATAATTAAAGTACGTTAAAATGTGTTGCAATATAA
Source organism: Sinopyrophorus schimmeli (assembly GCA_036325965.1). Classification (NCBI taxonomy): domain Eukaryota; kingdom Metazoa; phylum Arthropoda; class Insecta; order Coleoptera; family Elateridae; genus Sinopyrophorus; species Sinopyrophorus schimmeli. The sequence continues at coordinate 12,172,794 of JARFIZ010000393.1, forward strand.
AGCAATTCTATTTTTTTCATTTTTTTCCAAAATTACATGTAAAAAATCGATTTTAATTTTCAAAAGTTTTCCCAAAGACCCTGGAATAAGCACGCATGGTTTGTTAACACCCTTCACAAGTAACAAACTTGCAAATTTCTAAATTAAATTTACTGACAGACAACTTCAAATATTTATCAATCAAAATTCTAGACAAGAAATATAAGTACAATAATAAATAAAACTGGGTTCAAAAGGGTTTCACATCAAAGCCGAGACCGTAGGAGAAGACTTGAAGACTCCGTTAAAGAATGAAAAAGGACTCGTTGGATTTCAAAGTTATATTAGATAAAGAATTTTCGAACTGCAAAGCTTAGGAGGCACTTAGGTCTGCGTCCACGTTTCTTGCAAGCTTTCTCCTTTTCCTGCGGGCCTTCTTTTCTTTAGGGCAAGGCTTCCTTTTCTTTTGCAGGCAGCTTTCCTCTTCGGTTTGCATTTCGTTTTGAATTTTTAGTAATATTAAAAATATAAAGTTTTATAATTTTGCAACAAATAAAGTCTCAAAAATAATTAAAAATTATTAAAATGTAAACGCTTCCTACTACCTGCGCCCCCTAGGATCACGGTTACCCCGTTCGGAACTATTTAGCTTTTCCTATTTATTTCTTTATTCTTTATTAATTATGTGGGTTTTTTACAAATAGACTTTATTATAACTTAATTAACATATTGAGAACGAAGCATTTGAATTGTTTAAATAATGTATGCTTGGGAGATTGAAGTCAAACAACTAATTAAAACTTCGATTTGCTTTATTCCTTATGCACTATTATAATGCATTATATAATTGCTAATCTGTAACACTGGTCTACAGTACGATAAAAATACCTTTTTATTCGAAATTTTTAAGTATTTATTCGCATATTGGTCCTTAATGCCAATTACGTATTTATTAATAAACTTACAACAACGGGGTTTAAAAATTTAAAATAATTGATGTTCTAACTATTGTTTCCATATAAAGTTTAATATTTTTGCAATAATTAACACTTTAAAATAATCATTTTACATTTAATATGTTCGCTTTAATTCCAAGTATGTATTTTAAAACTCATATTTAAATCTTAATCACGTTCTTATCAATAAATGTATACCAACGGAGTTTAAAAATTAGAATAGGCCGATCTTTTAGCTAATATTTATTTATAAAGTCCTATAATTTTTGCAACCCCCTATGGATTGTCAGTATTCATGTTCGTAACTACTTGGACTCTTCGTTCTATTTTCTTTATTTATTGCCAAAAAAGGCGTTTCTATGATGCATAATGATTTATTTGTGTTTACTGTACACCGAGAAAATAATAGAAAAAATTCTGGATAGCTATCGAAGAAGGAAATAATTTCTTTCCTATTGCATTTGCTTAGTTTTACACTGCAAAATAGGACATTTTCAAAATTTGCCAAAACGGCTTTTCTTATGATATATAATTGTTTATTATTAATTGTTATAAGCTCAAAAAATAATAAAAAAATTCCGGGATAGCCATCAAAAAAATAGGGTAATTATTTCGTATCGGATTTACTAGCAATTATACTGTAAAAACCGACATTTTTTAAATTTGGCAAAACGGCCGTTCTGATGCGTCAATATTGTTTATAATTAACTACTATAAATGTAATAAATAGTAAACAAATTCTGGGATAGCTATCAAAGCAAGAAATTATTTTTTTTCCTTTTGGATTTGCTTAGTTTCACATTGCATAATAGGACATTTTCAAAATTTGCCAAAACGGCCTTTCTTATGATATATAATTGTTTATTATTAATTGTTATAAGTCCAAAAAATAATAAAAATATTCCTGGATAGCCATCAAAGAAATAGGGTAATTAGGGGAAAACCGGGGTTGGAAGTCACATTTTTTTTCTTTTCTTTTTATAGAGCCCATGGTCGCAATTTATCAATGACATTTATATATCAATAGATAGTGTATTTATTCTAGTTTAAAAAAAATAAAGACTTTTTGTCTACCATTATCTAAAGAGAACATATTGTAATTTTTCTGAAAAAAGAAAAGTGCGACTTTTAACCCCGTGTTAGGGATGGTTGTCATAGTG